>JAJTWR010000416.1:587500-632500 GCA_021613335.1 Whitmania pigra | reverse complement strand
AGCGTTCCAGCTGTCGGGTGTGACAAGAAGATATTTTTAGACATGCGTTAGTCTTCCTGTTCGATGTTGGCGGAATGTCAACATCTTTAAAAGGAGCATCCAAGTACTTCAAAATAAATTATTTATTCGAATAAATAATAAATTATTATTATCATAATTACTTTTTTATGTTTTAATTTCTTTTCTTAATGAGCACTTTAATTATTTCATCATTTTATTACTTAATAATGCCACCGTGGATTTGTAGACCTCCTAAATTGAAATCAAAATAAACTTATTATGAAATTAAATTATAAATCAATATAAATTAAATAATAATAATAAAAAAAAATTATAATAATAAATGATATGGCGTGATGGTGATGGGTCTATTTGTATAGCGCCATAAACGTGAGCATAAAATTAATAATTATAATCAATTAATTTCATAAATCTGAAATTAATATTCATAGCGGTCGAAATAACTCCTCCCCAACACCAACGGCTAAGTACGGCCACGCCCGGGTGGTATGCGTAGGGATCGGCACATTATCTGTGACCCCTACCTATGCCTCTGCTCCAAACAATCTGAGGTTTCATTTTTGTCCTTCGCAAAAAAAAAACAAAATAAATCCTGGAAAGAGCCATGACTCGTCTGCTGATGAAAGAGCGAAACATATGTTGGATGAAGTTCGGATAATTTTAGATTTATTCGTTAATGTGAATGAGTGAATGAAACGACAATGTGAGATAAATATTTGAGCAATTGATTTTGTGTCGCGTTTTGTGTACGTGATATTTTCATGAAACAATGACTCAGATAAATTGTTTGGTTAGAATGTGTGCAATAAAATCATAATAAATTAACATTCAAATAAACGAAACCGGCTGTTAATTAAACGACGATAATAAATTAAATAATGAACTAGCAACGATAATAACTGCAGACATAATAACTTAATCACCCCCCAAATCATAATAAATAACATCGATAATTTGTACCTCATAATCAGCGGTGAAAGATAATCAAAATTACTGACGATAGACTTTTTATGGTGAAATTAGCATCAAATACTTCGCCAACGTGAAGCATCGAATGAATACAAGAATAATTTCCGAAATAAATTTCATTAAATTTCCGACCACAAATCGTAATTACATCTGCGAGTAATTTTAAGTATTTTTTTGCACCCAATGACAACAGTTCCAAAGATCAAAGTTCCAAGTCTTTTTGTTCTGCATGGTTTAAAGTTTAAGAGAGATTCCATAATCTTTTGCTCCTCTCATTTTTGTGAGGAGAATTCGAAAAAAAATGGTTGATTTGAAAACATTAAAAATTAAAAACAAGCAACTCGAAAAAAGGAAATAACTTGAACTGAATTGAAATGGAAATGGCTACTGAATTGTGAAAACATTCTTTTTGACCTTTGATGAAATCAGTTTGGCAGAGGTCAAAAGTCAAAGTTGAACTCGTTAATACGGTTATCAATCTCATCAACAATTACTTCGATATTGCGCTTAACAACCCCATTAGCAATTGGTTCGACGATGTTGCTCTTATCATTTTACTAACAATTGCTTCGATATTATGCTTATCAATGTTATTAACAAATTGTTCAACAATTCAGTCGCCCAATTCCACACTTCTTTGTCCACATCCATTTATTTAAATTGACAATCACTTAACAAATAAATAAACAAATTAAAACTCACATTTGCCGAAAACCTTGAGGTTGAATCGAAAAGCAATTTAAAACCTAAACTAGATATTCAATTCACGAATTACTTTTAAATTATTTCTTTTTCGTTCTATCTTTTTTGTTGTTGTTGTTTTTTTTTTTTTTGCTAAATTCCACTAAAAATATAAACGATATTCCTGCCGTTGAAAGAACACCTAATCGAAGTACTAAGTCTGTTTGACAGGGAAGATCCTTAGGACCATGGTACATTTATAGACGACCCCTAGCGCCGCTAGCAGCTTCGATAGGTGTGGTCTGTCCGCTAGGATAACGCGAGACTAAAAATAGTTTCGATAGAAATCCTTTTCTGAGAGTTTAATCTGGGGACATTTTTCCAAAGATTATTGTTCTCCTGTTGCGGTTGTTGTTGTGATGTTATGCTGTTGTTGTTGCTTTGTCTTCTTTGTCATTCTCTTACAATCGCTTAGTTTTAATCTATTAGGTGTTAATGCTCAATCATGTAAGCATTTGTTTCTATAATCGCTATTATATTCAATGGCATCATCATCATCATCATCATCGTAATTACTAAGAACGCGAGGTGCGTTTGGTCATCGCAGGACTTAATAGTACAATGGTCTATAATTATTTAGCGCTTCAGGAGTTGAGATCATGCTGGGAGCAGATTGTTGTTAAAATTAATTAGGCGTGTAATTATTCATGCCCTTGTAATCAACCAATCATTTCTTTTAGTTTGTTGTTGTTGATGATGTTTATTGTTTATTGTTGATGGTTAAACTACACTCTCAAGCGGATAAAGACTTAATCAGAATAATGCCATAATTATTATTATACCACGTTATGTCCGTTTACATTTTACTATATTGTATTGACTATATATTATCATTTATTTTCCAGCCAATCACAGCCAGCCAACTAATTAGAATATTCAAATCGTTTAGATTGACGCGGCAAGAGCACTTGCAAGCAATTTAGGAATTATAATTCATTGACTATTCAATAAGGACCATGGTGGAGATATGGTGATAATGATGGCGGTTGTTGATGTGGTGATGAAGGTTGTTAACTTGATGATGAAAGTGACGGTACTGACAGGAGTGATTATTCAACGATTCAGCTAATACCTTATTAATGTATTATCCAATTGTTTATTGCTATTTCTTCTTAATTCTTAATTCTTATTTGTCATCATAACATGCTTATGTTATGTTAAGTCATCGATATTAATCTCCTGTCGTCGATATCAAAGTAATGCCATTTTTGAGCATCACAAAATATTTATTATTTTTTATTTATTAAATCCCCAAATTGTGAAACAATTGATCCATTGAACAATCGTCAAGGTAATCTAGCACAAATTTTCAAATCACATGACTTAGTGGACCTATTAATTACATTATAATTATTTAATAATTATATTTGTTATGTTGTACAGAAATTTACTATTTATCGGAAGTACAAATCAAATATTAGAACATTAATGAGAAAACATTGGCTGAATTAAAATTTTTAATTGGCAACATTTTAAAGGGGCGAACGAATTTGCTGCACAAACAAATTTTTTGTTTCGAGTTTTTCTGGTGAGTTTTAGAATTTACAGCGTCAATAAGACATTGTGATTACCTGTTTTACATCCTTGATTACTAAATAGAGATTAAAAAAAAAGGTGCTGGTAATATCCTCAGAATTTACATTCCATAATAATAATTAATATCCTAGGGTTAGGTCGCTTTAATGAAAGCTTTCCATAAAAGTGCCTAGCGCCATCTAATTTGGTTCCTTAGCTGAAAAATTGACATCATAATTTGCCTCGTTTCCTGACAGTGTTGACAAGATTGCAAGAGGTTCATTTGTTCTCCCATGTTGTAAAAATTAATTAAAAATAATGATAATTAATTCGAAATAACAATAATAATTAATTAGAATCAACTTAAATCAATATTTTATGATATTCTATCTTCATCATCCATCTAACACTAAGACATACTTTCCCGAAAACATGACTTTATTGAAAATTACGCAAAGATGTATATAACTTATTTTAATCAATATTAGTTTTTGTGCGTGGCAGAAAACTTGTTTGACAATAAAATTTCGGTTAACACAAATAATTGAAAAACTACAGAAAAACTAAAAATTGACATAATCTCAAATCAATTGGAGAAAATTATCAAACTCTCGGATTGAAATTTCATTAAAAATTCAAAACCTTTAAATCAAATATATAATGAATATGTATTTATAACAAATAATAACATATTTAATAATTGCATAATTATTGCAAATAATAACATATTTAATAATTGCATAATTATTGCAAATAATAACATATTTAATAATTGCATAATTATTGCAAATAATAACATATTTAATAATTGCATAATTATTGGAAATAATAACATATTTAATAAATGCAAATAATCAATAATTACAAATTATGATCGAATTGCATTAATTAATTTAAATTATAATTGAAACCATAACACAAAATAATTAAAGAGCTTTAACTAGCAACAATAACACAGATGAAGTTGTAAACCACATCAATATAATAATAATAATATCAATTTTTATGCTCAGCCTCCGAGGAGCTAACGATTCCTGAAGAAATAATTAATAAGATATGATTAAACCAGTAAATAGTTGATTAATTGCTCAGACACTGAGCAATACGTCTATTTCAATTTAAATCATTATTACTCAAGATGATTGGCAGGATTATCACAATGAGGAAACCCAACGTTATTGCTTGCATCAGAAAATGGATAAATGAGAAATACAGCTTTGGTTTCAAATTATAACTTTCTCCAAACAGAGAATACATTTTAAAACAAATTTAAACAAAAACTGTTTCCATAAGTATTATACATTATATTATCTTAGTTTCCATAAATATTTCGGATAAATTAAGATCCGGATAAGTGAAAAAAAGATGAATGATGAATTTCATTTCAAAACACTTCTCAAATCCTTCCTCAGAATTTTCCCTGATGGTGACCTTGGAATTTTTGGAATGAAGGTTATGCCGCCCCTCAACCTTTTGTAAGCAACCACCCTCTCTGGTGATAAAATAAATTTCAATTTATTTGTAGGAATGTAGCAACATCTGTAATTATAAAATCAAAAAATTGTTTTAAATACCAAAAATACCGAATACCAAAAAAAAAATCTTGACTCTTATTATTCGAGTATTTAGAATTTGCAATCATTAAAAATAAACGACGTGTTACAGAATACATTACGATAAAATTATTGTCAAATTACGAAATAATTCAAATACCATTTCAATGTGAAATAGGCGCAGGTTATAGCTAAAAAGTCACAAAACTATAGCAAATAAAACAATCATTACGATTCATAAACTTCTGCAACTCTTCAACAGATGCAACCGCTCCTTCCTTCAGAGTCACGAAGGCCTTTGGCAGTTCCCCGGCCTCAGAATCTGGCAGACCCACCACGGCCGCATCAGCTACACTCGGATGAGAGCACAGGATGTCCTCCAATTCTGCCGGTGGTACCTGAAGACCCTTGAACTTGATGAGTTCTTTGGCTCTGTCCACAATGTACAACAAGCCATCTTCATCCAGGTAACCAATGTCACCTGTTCCGAAAACATAGCTGGTCATTTTAATGTCTTAGGTAAGAATTTTGCATCGGAAAATAATTGAAATCACTGTGAACTAACTGTACCTGATCATGCGTGGCTCAGTCTGGTTAAACCATGGCATCGGGTATTTCTGCACTTATTACATCGTCGATTTTGTTTGAAGTGATATTGTTATAAAGCCAGATTAATATCATTCATATCATCATGAATATTATCATATTTATTAAGTCATTCATTATAATATTCATTACATCATTCATTGTATCATGCGTTTGGCAAGCGCACCCATCACTTCACGTGTTACCATGAAATCCAAATTTTAGTACAGCGCTGTTTTTTCGTTGTTTTTACCAACAGATGTCGTTATTTAAAAAAAAATCAAAACATGTTTTCACATCCCTATTCATGTTGTGTCAACATTTCAAAACATTCGATGAACTTTCGGAGATCAACGATTTTGAACAAACGAACATTTACATTTTTAGTTATGTAGTTATTTAGTTTAGATAAATTAAACTATTTTTTCCGCCTACAGAAATTAAAATGATTAATGCCGTGCTATCTCAAAATCGATTTAATCGTTAAAGAATTTCTGATCTTCAAACAACTCGTTGTCTCCGTGACAACTGAAATGCTAAGATAACGTACCTGTGCGCAACCATCCATCTTCATCGATGGTTTCCTTTGTTGCCTTGTCGTTGTTGAGGTAGCCCACCATCGTCTGGGGTCCTTTCATGTACAATTCTCCAGTCTCTCCAGTCGACAGTTCCCTCTTTTCTGAATCAAGAACCTGTTGGTGAAGATTCTTGTAGATTGTTGTGGTTCAATCAAAAGTTGATTTGCAACCCCTTTTGAATTATCAGAAGTATGGAGACCTTTAAAAGAGTGTTTGCAATAGGTGGCCCGCATGATCCAGGTTTGTGATATGGACCAACGCCTGGACTGATTGAAATTACTGGACCAGATTCCGTCATGCCGTAACCTGAATGATATGCATTCATAAGGAACGTTGTTAAATATTAAATACTGCAAACTATTAAAAACGGATAATTATTAATTGATTGTTTGTTACGAACTTGTTTCTACACAAAAAAACAAAATTGATCGTAATTGAATCACTCTAGAATGATAACGGCGGAGTTTATCCTAACCTTGTCCAACCGCACACCAAGGAAATCTCTCGTTGAATTGTTGAATGGCTTCTATGCCCAGTGGTGCTGCACCACTGACTATACGGTTGAGTGACTCCAAATTGTACTTTGACACCATTTCGTGCTTCGTGAGGAATGTAAGGATTGGAGGAACTAGGTGAGCCATTCCAACCTTGAAAAAGATTTTGTGGTAACACATAGAGAAAGGTAATTTGTAAAACACTCCATCTCATGGAAGCCACTTACCCCGTAATTCTGGATGGATTCCAAAAATAATTTAGGCTCAAATCCGGGCAGGACGACAGAAGTCTGACCTTTCTTAAGGAGTGCAAAGCAGTGGGTGATGATGCCGTAGATGTGGTAGAACGGAAGAATGGCAATTTGTGTGTCCTTCCCCTTTTCCGGCATGTAGTTTTCGACGCTTTGGATTGGTAATAAATTGGTTAATGAACTTTAAAATAATAACGACATTAAACCTATTAATCTTTCCACAAGGAGGTGTTCTCTTTAGAACATACTCGATTTAAGGCAGATGTTTTAAACACCTTTTACAAAATGATTCGCAAAGTTGAATTCGATTTTTCTCACTCGATCTGCAAGGAATTGGCCACCTCTGCGTAATGCGTCAGCATGACACCCTTCGGCAACCCGGTTGTTCCACTGGAGTATGGCAGCAGTGCCGTGGACATCGGGTCAGCAACTGGATTGGATGGAAAATCAACTCCATCATCATCCAGGAGGAAGGAGAGAGGTACGAATCCAACATCTGGTCCTGATGCGAAGACTTTCTATAAAAACAAAATTAAATTATATTGTAATTAAACAAAATTAGAGATAAAATTAATAAATAATAATTTAAAATAATGGGTTGTTTCTTACGATATGTAATTATAATTTATAAAATGTTTGTTTGCCATTTTTAATGCAACGGATGAAAGATTATGGTTTAGCATGGATAGATCTGACATCTTCGGAATCATTAAGCTTAGTCAGTTACTGACTCCTAAATAAATTTGACAAACGAATTCAACAAACTTTTATGCAGTTGGTTTTAGTGAGAATTTCCCTGGTTTTGAGGGCAAAGAGATGTGAGCAATAAATGTAATTCGTCTTGGAGTGCAAAACCTGCCTCACGATGTCGTCTGAAAAAGCAGGCCATTGAACTTTCAAGTGTACTTAATAGGATAATTCATAAGATTTCATAAATATATAAATTAAATAATAAATTTCTATTCTCATAACAACACAAACATCAAGGGGATGGGTATGAAGAAAGTTGTTCTGATTGTTAAAAATTGAGAGTAAGCGCGATGTTCAACTTTAAAAAAAAATAATAATGATAAAAACTATTCAATTGCTCGTAAACCTCAATATCTTAACAGGTTCAACATTTAAACATATATTTCAAAAAAAAAAAACAAATCAAGAAAATAAGAAACTTACTAAAAGAACAAAACCGAAACCAGAAAGCAGAATAAGGCCAAACCTGTAAAACTTAAAAGAATGACCTCTCACCTACAAGATAGTGGCTGTTACAAGTGGTGACAACTCCTCCCAAACTGAGGACAGCGTGGAGAACGAGGATGTAATCGATGCTGTTCTCGCTGATTATCAGCAGCACGTCTCCCTTTCGGAAACCTTGCTTCGACATACCGCTGGCGATCTTCCAGACTGAATCTTTCACCTGGTCAAAGGTCAATGTACGACCCGTGACCGCGTCGATCTGAAATTTGGAAGGTTTTGCAATTTGATTGGTTGAGCTTAGAGGTTTGTGTGAGATTTTTGTTTTGATTTGCGGTTTGTTACTGACTTCTGTTATTGATTGTGTTGCAACTAATGATATGGCCTGCAGGTTGGCCGAATGGATTGCGTGCCTGCATACGGCGGTAATGGCAAGAGTCGTTATGTGTCGTGTTCGAAACCCAGCTTGCACCGCTACAAAGCGCACCATGAATGCGGCGCTATACAAATGGCTGAGCGCCCCTGACGCTTACGCTTACAAATAAACACATTATTATTTTTTTAAAATTATTTTTATTATTATTATATGTGGAGGGTTTATTTTTAGTACGTACTTATTAGTTATGCAACGTCATAAATGACTTGAATTCTTTTGTTAGAATCTTAATGTAAATAAAAACGACGAAATAAGGAAGCAACAATTTGATATTAATTGCAATTCCTTCCTAGAATTCTCAGGGAGTTTACATATTTAAAGGTTTTACACTTACATTTACTAAATAAAAAAAAATAGTGTAAACTTAAATTGTTTTTAGCAGACTTTGTGTATTGCCCTCGAATGAATCCAAAGTACACTTCACAGTTGTTCACAGGAGAAACATTCAAAGCCACAAACTCAAAAACTGATAGTCGAATAGTTAAGGATACAAATTGTTTTGAAGCAGTTAAAAAGTTAAGTGGATTGTCCTTAGGCTGTGTTTGCTGACATACATTTGCTGTTTTTAATTACATTTTTTAATTTTCCGTTGTTTTGTTAGCTTCCAAAACTCGTTTATTGGAAATATTAAGCGCTGCGTTATTATTAACTCGTCACAAATTAAGACTGACACGAAATTATTAGTCTTAAAAATATTATATCGAAAACGTAAAATGTGTTTCGAAAATGTCTATAATTACGATTATAATTGCCGAACGACCTAGCTACTCTGTTTTGAATGCAGTGTAGCCAAAAATAGGTCAGGTAATCAATCTATTTAGTTTTAACAACAACAACAACAACAACAATAATAATAATAATAATAACAATATGTTTATCGCTGTATAGCGCCATATGCTTAAGCGTCAGGGGCACTCAACCATTTGTATAGCGCCGCATCCAAGGTGCGCTTTGTGACGGCGCAAGCTGGGTTGCGAACACCTCACATTACATTTATTTCAAATAAGTACTGATTGATGTATGCAACGACTTTACTTTCAGCTGTAAATACGGTCCTACCACTAATAATTATTAATAACTACCATCGAAATAAAATATAGCATAAAAATAAGTAATGTAAAAAGAAGCAATAAACAAGACAATTGAGGAACCGACCTCCTACCTCGAAAGTCTGAAAATGTTGAAACCACAAATCAACAGTTGCTAACCAGAGCTTTAGTCGTTCCAAATTGGTTAAAATCCTTCATGACGACTTCTGTTATCGTCGTCTTTGGTATTTCCAGGTCTGGAAAGGGGCTTTTGTACACGACTGCAACGTCAATTCATTTCTTAACTTATCATGTCGCATTAATTTGTCAATATTTTATTATTACCATTATCTTAATGGGATAACCATGGCGATGAAATTTTACTGACCGTTGCAAGAGCACGAGGTATGGAGCAAACGACTTTTTGAAGTCTTAAGCGAGAAACATCCATGCCTTCCTCGACTTAATTCTTTGAGAATTAAATTTACAATTTTCCCGTTCATATTCGCAAGCACCTTTTGATTCAATTGAATTTGTTTATTAGTCAAGTCAGCAGCTTTTCTAGTTATATTTATTTTTACTTTGACTTTTGATCCAAATAAAATGTACGACCACTAAGTTGAAAAATGTCAGCAACTTTTACAGCATGACCCTATAAGAACCTCTAGTTGACAGCTGTGAACTGTTTTGTTATTCAGAATCAGACACGCCTCTATTCGTATAACGACCGTCCGAATCAACGCTGTTTTGTATGTTTCAATAGTCATTAATTTGTTATATTCAAATATATCAAATAATTTTTTAATGAATTGTAATTAAAAGGTTATTTAAGTATTTAACGTGAATTTAAACCAATATCAACGACACATTTTTTGACCTCGTCTGTGTTTTTGTTTTTCTGAACAAGCAATTATAGCGATGAGTTCTTGAACTCTGGCCAACATATGCTTGTCAATGCTGAGATTTTTTTACTTAGCCTTATTAAATTCAATTAGTTTCCATGTTTTTAACTGCTAGGATTTATGTAACAAGCTTGTTAAGCGTTGAAGCAACACAGTTATAAACACATTCAAAATCAAATCAAAGTCAAATTATTGTTTTACTCATCGTCAATTTATCTAATTTAAGTCCATTGACAATCTGTTATTTAAAATATTGGCATTGTTTAAAATGTTAATTTTATTAATAAAGATAAAAAGTCAATTAATAACGCTTATAATTCTAAAACTTAATTTTACAGAAATTGCTATTTAAAAAAATATTTAGGTTAACTTTTTAATTATAGATTATTATTTATTAACAATTTTTAGTGAGATTTACTTTTATTCCTTAGAAGTTTTGAAAACGTTGTCCTCTTATCTCGGTTTTGTATAATAACACAGCCGTAACTATGTTTCGTCATACCTTCTCTGTGCTCGGTTTGCGATGCAAGGACAAAATTTTTCAGCAGAAATTTAGTGAGAAACAACAATCTGTAAATTTTGATCATGTTTGAGATCCATTAATTGAAATATAAGGTTTTTCTAAAGATAGCTCAGCAGATGGTCTATAAAGATAGATGGACTTTTTAATTAGAGTTTTCAGAAAGTCTAAATTAGCTACTTTTTAATCTCAGGGGTTTTCTTGTTTTTATAAGTGCACATTTGATGAACAACTCTGGTATTAAAGTTTTTAACTGGTTAATTTATTTTTGAATTAGAAAAAAAAACATGTAAAAACTTATGGAAAGAATAAAACCTAAAATAAGCTATGCATTACGCACTAATAACATTACAACTGCATGTTAAAACATCATTAACAACCGTTCCATATTGAATTAATTAGGCTAATTCACTTAAAAGCATTCTAAACAATGAATTGCATCGTTTCAGTCTCTTGTGCCAGATACTCCATCGATGCTCGTAAGGTCAACCTCACGGATGCTAAAAACACGTACACCTTCGACACCAACAGACTTGTCAAGAATTTTCAGGCAGCTGGTAGCATGACTTTTGTTATGAAGTATATTTGAGCCATTCCTTGCAAAGATGTTACTGTACGCTTTACCTTATTATTAAGTAACAAACTTTAAATGAGTTACATTAATACCATCGATTTGTGACTTTGATCTGATTTAATGTCATTAAAACATCGACTGGACATTAATAAACAGAAATGTTGATTGATTTGCAAGGATTGACACCTGAACAAGCAGAAATGGTAACATATTCCCTGGTGGAAATCACACAGGGTCAAATGGATTTCATCCAGAAAAACCTTGTCACCAAAGACCAACAAGTGAGCGTAGTTCATATTATCTCTGTAGAGATGACTTTATATAGATGACTCTTATGACAATTTGCTTGAATGATAAAACAGGCTTTAGAAATTGTTTACTTATCTAGTTGGCCTCAGCTAACCTCATTGATTAGATAATTAATCACAATGTTTATTATAAACACTGGTGTTATAATCACATACCATATCATGTGTATATTAAGTGCACTTATAATTTCATCAGGAAATACTGCTCCAGCAAATACTCCAGCAAATCAGCATGATTAGGAAAGACATGCTTATCTTGGAGAAGAGTGAATTCTCAAACCTCAAGCATGAATACGAGGTGAGCAATTGATGGTAATCTCGTTCGGAGAGATACGGAATTGGAATTTGAATGCCCTGAGATTTGATTTTCCGTTTTCCAAAACTGCGTTTACGACGCTTGAGTGACGTCGACAGGTGATTAATTAAAAAAATACAAATTTACACAAATTAAAATAATCACAAACAAACAAATTTAGAAACAAAGCTTCGAGATCAGTCGGATCAAGACCAACTTCAAAGAAGAGCTGGGCAATGTGAAGGCCAACGTAGCCCTCGATCTCAACCTGGAGAAGTCAAGAGCCAAGGATGCTGTGAGTGTCCCAGACATTTGCTCAGCTTCTTAAAGCTCTAAGAAGAGATCTTATGACAATTTGCTTGAATGACAAAACAGGTTTCAGAAACTTATTCAGTTTACTTATCTAGCTGGCTTCAACATAGGAAGCTATGGGATATGCAAATAGCTCGTTATGACCGAGAAGGAGATTATTTTATGATTAATTACATTTTCAAATTACTCAATATTCGTTACGACATTCGATCCGATTTTCCGCATTTCAGCACATGTTGAGCGAGAAGTCCATCTCAACGCTCGAGAACAAGATCGGCATCATGAGCTCCGAACACGACAAGCAGATCTCAGGCCTCGACAACAAGATAGAGACGGAGATTGCCAAACTGCTTGCCACGTACGAGCGGTACAGGAACGACATCATGAAATACGCTGCAGGTTGCTATTCTTTAACTGTTGCTTCTCTTAGTCTTCTTGCTCGACTGTTATGAGATTCATAATAATAATAATAATAATAATGTTGTCTATTTTGAATAAGATCTAGGTAAGAAATAATGTAGATTTTATAAGTCGTAATTCAATGTAATAATTCTCAAATCATATTTTTTCGCTCATCTCCAGGAACTGTGATGACTTGCCTGACGGTGTGCCTCGGTTTCTACAGGCTGTGGATGGTCTAAAGTCGCTCTGTTGGACAGCCTTTACATGTCTTTTACTTAACTTTTTACTGCTTATTAGGGATTGTGTTTCTTTTTCGTGTACTAGGTTTAAACCAGTGATTCGGAACTGTATTTGATTTTTCTGAAAATTATCATGTTGTTTGCATTACTTAGAGAAAGCGGTCATTAGATGTTGCTTTACAATTGACAGCATCATATTCCAAGTGAATTGTCAAGCTGCATTGACCAATCTTTTCCATTTTGGTTCACTTAACTTCCAGATTTACCTTTGAGATCATTGTTGTTAGTAAATGATTTCTTTAATTATTACAAAAAATGTGAAATTGTAAGAATTTGATGCATTAAAAAACAAAGGTGAATTGCTCAGCAAATTTGAACAACCCATTCAGCTAGAATCTTGAAAATCAAAACTGATTGAAAATCTAATTGAGGCAAGCAAATTATTCATATCTATTGCTAAAACAAGGAAAAGATTTCAACAAATCAGTTTTAATTAGGAACCCGATAGAATAAGTAAAATCCCGTATGATGAAAATGTAAAATCAAGGCTCAAAATTTCACTCAGTTTAAAATTTTTTGGATCTCATTGCTCAATTTCGAGCAGAAAACCTCATTTGAGGAGACTCACCAGATCAATAAAAAGATGTGGGAGGGCGAAATTTCCTAATGAGCATGGAACACTTCTAACCGAGTAACAAGACTACAAAATAGCATGCCGAACGTGCCAATATCAACGAGGAAGAGTTTGACATTCCCGTCATCAACGAGTTTTCTACAAAGGATTCATAATCTTTCTTTTAGACAAGGGAGGGCTTCCAGAAAAAATCTTCAGGCAACACTCAACAAAAATATTATCAGACAACTACACTTTGATGGCAAAAATCTAGTTGTAAACAAACGACGATGTTCAGCTGGTAATGAATGGAATATGTTGCACTGCACGATCCTCAATCATCTTCCGCTATGGAGTGGAGGATTCTATCAGCCTCTCTCTTCCCGCTGAGGTATGCCCCGTGAGAACTCGAGTAGAATGATGGGTGGGTGGCTTCTCCGGCGAAGAACAATACATCCTGAAACAGGTGTGTGGTAAGTTCAATCAGTCACAATTAATCATATTTACCAATATAAATTGAAACGTTGCATATTATTCGATAAACAAGAAAGTTGCTCAAAATTTAAGAATACAGGTTATTTAACTAAAAACCAAAAAAAAAATAGGACATCTAAATCTACTACATCAAAATTACTTAAATTCTCCTATGTATATGTTTTAAGAATTTATAAAAAAAATCAAATGATCCCAAATGAAGACCTTGTCATGAGAATTGTGGATGGGGTCAGCCAAAGCAGGGATGGCATCGGCTGACGTCCCCACCGGGACGTGGCAGTAAGCCCCGAGCGAGAGCGGATTGGACTTCCAGTTGGTTCTGGTGGAGAAACTTTCAAATGCTTCACATTCTAAAGTGGAAAATAATGATATCTGACCTGATTAGTCTGACGATATTTGGCAACTTAGGGTTGATTTTGGTCAGGAACCCCTTTAAGATTTCAGCCATTTTGTCTTTAATCTCATCCTCCGATAGGGTCTCAATATATTCTGCCTCTTTTCCACTCAACCAACCTTCCAGAAAACATCGCGAATAGGTTAATTAACAAAATAAGGCATTGAACTAAAACGATCTAGAATAAACAGACACAATATACACGAAATAATTAAGAGTAATTATAAAACTTCACAATTTAGGACCATAAAAGAATTTTTAAAATGAAGTCCTTCTTGAGAATTTAACAAAGAGCTACCTCAAGTTACAAACAATAATAAAAAATATCATCTTTTATTGCCAAAACAAAGAAACAAATGAACAATATAAGCACACTATGGACAGAAGATAAGATTATAATGGCTATAGGACTGGTCCTAAGGGATTAATATCCATCTATCTGTATTACCACACCATACTTGAACCATTAAGCCCTTCTATCATTACAAGTCTAAAATAAACTATTTATATTCAATGCAGAACTACAGAAAGTAAATGAGGGTATCATTGAAATAATAAAAATGAAACTCCTTAAACACAAAAGAAAGCATAATTCATTAGAAACGAGAACTCACAGATAACAACATTCTGTGCCACAGCCTCCATGAAAGGAATCTTCTTGAACCAAGTATTGGAAGGGTCCCTGTTTGGCGACAGGTACTCGGGATCTTCTTCGCCCGACAACGTCTCCCTGTGCCAAATCATCTCCAGCCTGAATATGTCTTCTGGAAAGACTTGCCCATCAAATACCATGATGATCTTATTCACCTGAATCCAAACAAATAAATTTCAAATAATTAACCTTTTCACAAATTGCACTTTTTCAGTCTTAATTAATTCCACTCGTCTAACCGTTCCCATGCCAATACTGGAAATGGCAGCCTGTTTCTGCTCGGGAAGCTGGGGATGGAAAAGTCTCGAGGAGTGGTTTTTGAGGTACCCGAGGGGTAACGTGATCAGACACCTGTCTGCCGTAAACCTCGAACCATTGGAACATTCCACGACAACGGAACCATCGCCGGTGGAGTGGTCCCAGGATATCTGAGTAACGAGATGGTTTAGCCTAATGTTTTGTGGAGGTACGTCGCGAGCCAAGAGCTCGATGATTCTTTCGAAGCCCGGAGGAATCACAAAATGAACTCCGGGAATGTTCTCGAAACATCCAGCCTCACTCAGCGAGACCTCCCTCATGGAGTCTGCACCGACAATCACAGATTCTCCTATCAATCTCTGGGACAAAACCATCTGTCTTAGAGTGCGATCTTCGCCCTGAAGGTAAGAATGTATATCCACCTTTAACATTAAGTTGGAACACAAATACGGTATAAATACATTTTTTAATCACTTTCTCACCTGATAGCTTGACAGACGATTTTCAAACTCCTTCTCAATATAAGACCCAACACTATCAATGTCATAGGGGGTTGGCACCTGATTCTGGTAAAAATCCTCACATTCCGACATTAACTGCCCGAACAGAAAGTCCACGTCTGCTACAATCCTCGGATGCACCGGCTCTCCAGTCTCAGTGGCAAAGAGGATTTTCTTTCCAAGTCCTCTGCCAGAGTAATGGGAATCCAACAAGTTATTTTCCCTAGCCAATTTGAATATTGGATTTAAATCAATCCCATGGATCCAATTTGCACCAAGTTCGATAATCACATTTGCAGGCTCTGAAAATAATTGAACGCATTTTTGTATTCCCCTGCAATTATCAAAATAAAATTAAGATCGCAACCTGCCACAACAGATGCTATTCTACCACCGAGACGATTTGATGCTTCAAGGAGTATAAAATCAGATAAATTCTGCTTCATAAAAGAGTTGGCGGCGGTAACACCAGCAATACCACCACCGATTACAATTACTTTGTAACGACTCGTCAAATCTGAGACCCCTTCGTTACCCATGACTTGATTCACTTTGTTTACCAAACGAAGAAAATTATAATGAAATCATGGGACACGAGTGAGAACTCTCGTCTGTTTTAATATTCACAGATTTAACACTCGGAAACGATACAGATTTAGCGAATTACAAAACCC
Source organism: Whitmania pigra (assembly GCA_021613335.1). Classification (NCBI taxonomy): domain Eukaryota; kingdom Metazoa; phylum Annelida; class Clitellata; order Hirudinida; family Haemopidae; genus Whitmania; species Whitmania pigra. Next base: position 616,000 of record JAJTWR010000416.1, on the reverse strand, counting down.
TCGGATAATGTCATAGATTCGAAGATTTACCACGACTAAAAACCAGAAACTCCATCCCAAAATAAAAGACCAACATCAGACGATCACCTAAGCAGTTCTTCACAAACAAATAGAACACGCTACCGTGATGAAATATTTAACAAATTGTATAAATTAATCAATCAAAATGTTAGACTTTGCCTAATCGCATTTCTTTTTATTTTTATTATTGATGATAAACCCCAAATTAAATAATTTTTAAAAATTTAACTTCTCAACGATGCCATAAATATGATATTAGGATGTAAATTTTGCTCCCAAAATAATCATCAGTGATGATCACAGGGCCATAAGTGTAAACTCGTCTCACTTAGCTACTGGAAAATATTAAGAATTTTTAGTTCTGAAAATATGACAACGAAAAGATTACTCACTTAAAACAGTTAATTTTAAATAAGGTATTTTATAGCATAGGTAGTATTTCAAACATATATAATGCTCTTTAGTCGTTTTAACTTTTTATGGCATGTGGTCTTCCCAAAAAAATTCCAAACTCTTCTAATGTGTCTCTCTATGATATATTATATTTGCAAAAAAAATACCAGTTATTTCAGTTTTTTCCATAGTCTGAAGTTTCTAGGATCGAAATCATTAGAAGAGCGTCGATTAGTTATAGACTCGTGCCTCTCTTACACATTTTAGAAGGGCCTCCTTGACTCCAATAGTCTCGAAAAGTTTGAATTATCTACCCACTCGGCCACAAGGAGACACGATTATAAAGACAGATTGTTAATGAAATAGTAAAGAAAAAGATCATGACTCAATTTAGATACCTTATTGAAGTAGAGGCTTGGGCAGGGCAAGTACGTCATTTGAGCTATTTTTAGGGAGCAAGCCCTCACAAAACTTGAGGAAATGACCTTTTTGTTGTTTCTAACAAAAATTCATGGGTGGGGCAAAGATTCGCGCAACATGAGGAGATGGCCCCCTTTCCTAGATAGGCTTTAAATAGTTATTAAACTTAAAATTAAGTGTTTGCTAAGATTAATTACTGTGAGAACTTGAAATTTACTTGGTTGATAAAGTTAAATTATGTTTTAGTATTGGTATGACATATAGGAAAGAAATTAATTAGCTTAACAAAATTTTTTTTATATATGTTTAAGATGCTTTAAGCGCCATTACAATTCCAAATTGCCGACAAAAATGGAGAACTCCATGAAAAGAAAAAATTCAAACCCATTCCATTAGCTTCTATGTTTTGGTAAGATTGCGTTTTACAATTATTCTCTTCTAGTTATTTTTTTTTAAACTTAAAGAGTTCAAAAAATTTCTTAATTACTAAAGGAATTAAACTGGAGAAAAATAGTAACGTAATGAAACCGATCAATTTGTAATGATCAATTATAAGTGCACCAGAGGCGTAGCCTGGGTATTTTGCGCCCGGGGACAAACTATAGAATTGGCGCCCTTTTCCATGTCTATATATTTAATCTTACTGTATTACACTAAATTTGAAATTGAAATAAAAATCAAATTTTAATGGCACAAGGCATCCATTTAAAAGTGAAAAACCATTCTACAAATAGTAGCGCATCAGTCACCCAATCAGTCAGTCTAAGATGATTTACATGCATAGTAGTCTAATATTGTCTAAAATAGATTTTTTTTTTTTTGATTTAACAGTTGCAAACTGATCAATAACGTCATCAAAGTCTGTTTTCTCAAGCGTTTCTCTTTCTATACTAAGAAGAGCAAGATCACTGAGACGATCCTGTCCCATTGATGCACGCAGATACGACAAAATAAGTTTCAATTTGCTGAATGATCGTTCACAGCTTGCAATTGAAACCGCTATTGCTAACAAAATTTGTAGTGAAATTCGAAAATTCGGAAATACGTCGCTTCCATAAAGCACAATAAAACCAAGGAGATCTAAAGGAGTTTCTGGTAGAGTTTCAGTTCGCTTTCTCAGCAGCATTCTGGTGAAGAGTTCGTAGCCATTAATGTCCGTGTCTTAGAAAGTTGCAAAATCTGCACAACTTCGACGAATTTCATCTTCATCTGTGTCAGATGTCAGAAGAGTCTTAACGTCCAGCAGAAATCCAAATTTTGTGTTCAGGTCTTTGAGTCGTGAAAAACGTGTTGACATCTCCTGTTGAAGACGATCGAACACATTCTTCATAACACGCATTACTTCCTCTTCTGATGGGAGTCCTGCATCTCTTGCCAGTTCTCCAGGCATTCTCCTACGTCGCCTAATTCTTCTTTCTACCGGAATATCCCATGCTGTGAATTTTGTTCTGGCGTTTTCGACCGCAGCCAGGCTCAAATCACCACGAAGCTTGATAAATTCTTGCTCCAAAGATTCAATATCAGTCGCAGCTTCCTTGAAATTTATGGTAGGATCTTGTAGGCGCTTCTGTGCACGATCAATTTTTCCAAGAACGACATTCCAGAAGTGTAATAAAACTATGAAATTAAAATTCAATATACAGGTCAGTAACTGTTGTGCACCACTTCTAGTTTCAGGTGTCATAGTGGAGTCTTCCGATAATTTCCCTAGCAATCCAACTAGTTCATCCAGTCCTTCATGGATAGCTTTAACAGCTTCAGATCGTGCACTCCAGCGTGTTTCAGACTCTCTTTTTACTGTTATGGGAAGAGCTCTTTTTAATTCTTCCCAACGAATTGTTGAATGAGAGAAAAACGAATATATGCTTTCAAGTGTTCCAAAAAAAAGTTACGACAACAGGATCTTGCTTAGCTGAATACACACCTGCTAAATTTAAGCTGTGGTTGTCACAGTTGACGAACAGTGCTCTAGGATTTCTGTCACATATTCGTTGTTGAAGGCCAGATATATGCCCAGTCATCACCGAAGCATTGTCATAACATTGAGCTCGACAGTCGGCTAGAGGTATCTCATCAGAATTCAGTCTCTCGACGATGACTTTCTCTAGGCTTGCAGCATCTTTTGAATATATCTCGATATAACCTAAAAATGATTCTTTGATTTTTAATACAAACTATTATTTCACGCTTTCACGAATGTTGTTTATCTTTGTCTATATTACAACAACCACAACCAGTCTCTGATAAAAAGTTTTAATATACCTTAATAGAGTGTAATCCGTTTTAAACCACAATAAGTTCGTCAACAACTTAGTAGTATTACAGTAGTAGCCACTGCAGAGTGCATGCAGAATCCGTATCCTGACTGGCAGCAGTGGTGGTGGGCTCACTGAGTTCACTGAGCTGGCAGCAGCATCAACCAGGTCTGGATGGCAGACGTATCAGACGATGGCTCATATCTGCCCTGCTCCAGCCGCCGCTGTTGGCTAGCTTGTGAGTGTGACCTGTTTTACCAATGTCGCAAAAATTAGGTAACCCTCATTTTGGCGCCCCTGTATCTTGGCGCCCGGGGACATATGTACCCCCTTGCCCCCCCCTAGCTACGCCTCTGAAGTGCACTCATTAACAGCATAATGCAGTTTTTCACGAACCTAGAGCAGTGAACACAACGTGCCAACTTATCAGAATAATTGCTTTATTTCAGAAAGGCTGAACATGACCTAAAATCAGCAATTGATTTACTAAGGTGGAGGTCCTCAGGTCACTGCACTGATCTCACCCGGCGTCTGTCGCCATGGCCAATTGGCTAAAGTGGCACAGCAAGATCAGAGATCAAGAAATATGGAAAGGAATTCAGGAATAGCTTTCGGAATCTGGAGATAACGCATGCATCAAGCAATGGTGAGCTTCTGTGCAGCGGTGCGTTTGCTCACAACGAGGAAATGATCAGTTGCCTCTAGCTGATGAGTACAGAGTCCGACAATCTGGGTGACGCCATCTTCGCGCTCATCGGTTTTTGGAAAACTTCTCAAGTTTTTTTCTTTAGGTTTTTTATTCCAATTGCACGGTATTATTAGTACGTTTTAGTGTACTCTATTCAGGCTGCACTTGTCAGTATTGCGATGTTATCGCCAAGCACCTCTATTAGCAAGTCTGAATTCGAAAACGTTCAGTCATCTGATCTGGTTTGCCAAGTTTTGTTGTTGTGACAAAAATGCAACCACGAACTCTTAGATTTGAGAGCTACTCTAGTAAATTTCTGAGAAAATAGGACTGTTAAACACGAAACACACTTAAACGGTTAGAAACTACATTACAAAATCGTAACTAATAGTGGACTTCAATAAAAATGTAATAAATCACTCATCTTTAAAATACACATTGGTGCAACTTAAAATAACCAAATCAAATAATGACCTAAATGGGTTGTCTCATTTAAAAAACTTTGTCATAGATCATAAATGCAATTTAACGACCTTATCAGGAATGATAAAAACGATGATGATGACATTACTACCCTCGTAGTCAACGTCAAGGATGGGTCAATCTGCCTTGGCCAGGATATGGAAGCATCCTTTCGAGGAACCTTGAATCTTGTTTTTGTGTTCTAAATGCTCAGTCCCACCATTCCTGAAGTGAGGCTTTCCTTCCCAAGGATGGAGAACAGGGTCGAGAAGAAGACGAGGCAGTTTCCAACAAACTCCAACCTCACTGCATAATCTAGAACAATTACCTCAGAAAATAACAAATAATTACATAATGATTGAAATAGTAGTATAATTTAAAATCAATGACTAGCCAATCATGTATCCGAATAGAATAAATCTACCATTATTTACATAGTGCCCCTAACCGAGGGCACACCTTGGCAATGTAACCCAGGTTGTAAACATGACACATTACCGGTGCCATTACCACTTCATGGAGAAATGCAATCATTCGACCAAACTCCATACTATTGCATCATTTGCTCATAAAAACTCTCTGGAGAGACTCGCAGAACAGGAGCAATTGTTAGGGTACGGTTAGTAATAAAAATGAACAAAAATACATTCTAAGACTGGAGTAGTTATAATTTGCATGTCATGAACAACTCTTGTACCCCTTGAAAATAAATAATTCTGGTTTAAAATATAAAAACAATTACCTGAACTTAATGTGATTGCAGAGACAACGATCAGCATCTTAATGCACTTATTTTATCTGGCAGGGAAGTGCCTGGTCTCGAGGGTGTGCCGTTTTTGCCAGACGAACTGGACCACAGAGAGACAATAGCCTGAAGGAACACTCGAAGACCGTCCACAAATGTCGCAAGATTCACCAAGATGATAGATGTAATCCAGTGAATGTGGATGCTTACTTAGGCTTAAAGATTGTTTGAGTCATTCATTTTGATGTGAAAAATTATTGTGATTTACATTTGAATTGTGATGTTCTTTCCCATTATTAGAACATTTTATTACAACAACATATTCGCGTTTGAAGTTGTAATGTTGTGGATCGAATCTCAAGGCTCAAACTTTTCTATTGGTGATTAATTTTCGTTGACTCAGGTCATTTTTGTAACGTGAATTTTGTTGTTGCAAGTCATGCACAAACCTTGTTTTTCATTTTTCATTCACTCAAACTGTGTATTGTGTGTTTCTTTTTAATAGAATTATACATTGCCAAAATTAGCAAAAAAAAAAAAATTATTATTATTAATTAATATAAATATTGCAATTAAAACGGTAACGGGAGCACCTATTTGAAGCAAATGGTCAGCAATTTGGGAGTCGACGAGATCAATAAGTCATAATAATGATCATCACAACGGAAACCCATTCTCAGCAGTGATCACCCATCCTCACGGATTCTCTCTGCCATTAACACTTGGAAGTGGTCCCTTTATGATGATGGAGGGGGAATTAAAGGATCAAATGGAAAAACCAAGGAGTGGTTCTAATGTCATTTGAACGAGGGAAGAGTCACTGAAAAGGAACAATTGAAAAGAATATTCTCCTGAGCAGGTGATGTCTGCTTTGCAGATGATGTTTATTCTCCCCTCTTCGCGCTCAGATGATTCCAACTTCTCCGTGGGGAGATTCCCTTGGGTGGGTTGATGGATTGTTTGGGTGACTGTCATTACGGATGTTTGAGGGGTCTTTTTGAAGATCTAATTTAGTCTGGAGAGATTTACTACGAGATTTATTACGAGATTCAGTTGGTTTTTCATTATGTGACTATTATTATGTGGTTCTGTTTATTTATTACAGCTTTGTAAACAAACGGGAAATCATGCAAGGTTTCGACAATTGCAAGCAGTTAGAAACTGATGATCAATTTTATTAAAAAAAAAAGTAATATTCGTTATTTGCTGTTATCGTTACAAGCGCATAAATCGTCCGAAAATCTTAGCATTAGTATAGATCAACGCCAAGGAACCTCCTAAAAATCAAGTTTATTCGTACGAGTTTCTTGAAGGAGCAAATTGCTTTAAAAATAAAATACCATCGAGTGTCGCGCGCATTTCAATTCAGCTCAAGTTTCTGAGGGATGTGCCGATGAAAACAAAAGAAAAACAAACAACAAACAAACAAACAAATAAACATGTTTTTGTTTTTGATTCGAGCGTGAAAAAATTAATTCCTACGAAAATAAGTGAGAATCTTCTGACAACGTGGTCTCAACTCAGACCGAGACTTCTTTAATTTTTAAGCCTTCTGCGGTTGGTTGGTGCGGTTTGCCAGTTAAAATATCGGTTTCAAGTTTGAAATTGTTCGAGGGCGGCTGATGTGCCGGCGAGGGGGGCTTCGGACTGTCCAGGTTGAAAACCACCTTCTTCTCGCCAGTCTGCCCTTGTTTGCCCTGTCGAGAGGAATTCTCGGACGACAAGAGGCTGCTCTCTAAACTGCCCTGTGGAGAAAATCGCGGCTCTCTCTTAGACGGAGTGACGTCAGGTTTCTGTTGTGTCAAGGAATCAGAGTCTGAGAGAGTCTTGCACTGGTTGTTGTGACCGAGAGAGGTTTCGTTGAGCTGTCTCTGGACTGAGGAAGTCGAAGAGACGAGGGACTTGCCGCAGCACGCTTCGGTTCTCGCTGGAAATGGAGATTTATGACGGTGTCATCGTAGGAAGAGCGGTTGTAAATTATTTTCAAGGAACGTTATGAATATTTGAGCTTCTCAATGGAATATTTACCAACCTTGAGATCGCTGAGACAGAAATCTGTGGAGTGCTCTCGGTGGGGGTGGTGGAGGTAGTGGGGAGCTTGAGTGGGGAAAGGGTCGCCCTTTCTGCGATGACTGGAGTTGGCATCTGAGAGCTTTCTGGAAATAGCAACAACAAAAAAAATTGAAAAATAAATATTAGCTGTTTTAATTTTCTTAAATGGAAATATTATTTTATAATTAAATTAAGAAGACTTCGAAATAGTTTAAGACAACAAGTGGTGCTAGTGTCCTGAGTATTTTGAATTACGAAATTCAAGAAAGGAAATGAGCATATATTGACCTGCAATGACGACAACGACGACAACAACAACAACAACAACAACAGCGTATATCTGACTGTTCTTGCCTCTGTGTTTTTTTTACTTCATCGAGTTATTCATTCTCTTTTCTTAATATTTACATTTGTGCTCGGATTTCAATAATCATTTCGAAATTAAAATGATTTATGGGAATAAGTAAAAAAATAAAATAAAAATTAAATTATTTATTAAAAATGAAGTCATTAATTTGATATTCAAATGAAAATTCAGAAAAACTTTATCCTTTCATTGTCAGACAAAGAAGAATTCATCAGAAATCTCAGTGAAGAGAATAAATTGCTATTTACAAATTGAATCACGCTTAATTTAATAATCCTTGGTTAATCAAAGAATCTCATGATCATTATGATGATGATGACGATGATGACGACGACAACGATGACGATGACGACGACGACGACGACGATGACGATGATGATGATGATGACGACGACGATGACGATGATGATGATGATGACGATGACGGTGAAGATGACGATGAAGATGACGATGACGATGACGATGACGATGACGATGACGACGATGATGATGATGATGATGATGATGATGATGATGATGATGATGATGATGATGATGATGATGATGATGATGATGATGATGATGATGATGATGATGATGATGATGATGATGATGATGATGATGATGATGATGATGATGATGATGATGATGATGATGATGGTTATTATTCTTCTCAATGTCACGCTTTCAATCTCTTAAGAGCCATTCATCACTGCCCATGTCTGCAATCAATCCTCTCTCGTAACGTCGCCTCTCCTTGGAAACAAATATTATTGAAAACAAATCATTTGTTCGATTAATCATTCAATTAATTACGTCTAAATTGTAAGTAATTGATTAATCTTTCTTTAATTTAAAATCAATGTCAAAACATTTATTTATCGAATCCATCAAAGTTCTTGAAGATTCTTTTATTTTCACATTAACCGGAACAAGTCCAGCATGCGAATGAAGAGAAAAGGAGCCATACTCAGCGAAACATCTTAGTACGAAATCCGTTCAATGAAACCATTTTATGACGGACTAAATCAAACAGTTGCTAAGACGGGTCAAAAAGTCGCTAAGACCGCTTTTTCGCTTGATGGTTAGTTCCAGCAAAGCGCAAACTCTGTCCCCAGGACTTTGATTTGGAAAATTTGGTGACGATGACGGCGATAATAATGAGGATGATGATAACGATGATGATGATGATGATGATGATAATGGAGAGGAGAGTAGTGGCAAGATTTTCGGAAACTCAAAAACGAAAAAAAAATAACCTCCCGAAAAGGCTGATGGAATTTAGTGGAAGGTGTTTATAATTCATAAGCTCCTAAAAGTGCCCACTGATAGTGGCAGATGTGTAATCTCTCGAGCTAATGAATGTAGGAGAAAGAGTCAATCCCTAGTGCTGGGTTAATAATTGGGTCAATAATTGGTTTAATAATTGGGTTTAATAATTGGGTCAATAATTGGTTTAATAATTGGGTTTAGTAATTGGGTCAATAATTGGTTTAATAATTGGGTCAATAATTGGTTTAATAATTGGGTCAATAATTGGTTTAATAATTGGGTTAATAATCCCCGGTCAGTGTCACCCAGGTGTTACAAGGATATGAAGGTTGAACATCATCGGGAAGTCAGACTACGCCTTTTCGAGCATTCACCGATGAATTACATTTTAATGGCGAGTTTTTATTGAGTGAATTTGCGATAATTTGCTACTTCCTTAATATAATTATCAAATAAATATTTGAATATATATAAAATAATAGTGTTTTGGACAAGGAAGTAATATTCATAATGTCACACACGGGTACACGATGCTGGTGTCCTGTTAAGAAATAAAAGGATACACATTTAGAACTGCTTCATCCATTTTAAGGAAGAGGAAAATTCTGAATTAGAAATCGATGTGCAGCTATTAATTTTCCAAACAATGACCTTAAAATCCCAAAATCATTAAAAACGAGAATGCTAGGGTACTAAACACTTTTACTCGGAAAAAAATCACGACAAAAATCATCAGAAGAGAATGAAAACTGTTCATAATGTTGAATGAAACACAAAGATGACAAACATATGATGAATCTTTTGTAACATTTGAAACAAGTTCGAAGATTTTGCGGAGAATTATAGAATTTGAATGCAAATATTTTCTTTTAAATTATTCTTATTCTAATAAAGGAATTAAAATTTACTAAATCAATTCGTCGTAATGTTTAATGAAAGAAAAATTGAAGCGAACTAAAATTAAATGATTTCAGTTTGCAATGAAAATAATTAAATTCAGACTTTTAAAAGCCAACTTCCGATTCCTGCCCATTAAACGACACGCTTGGGTCCACGTTCCCCCACAGTGCCAGATTTTCATTTGGGTTAAGCCCCAGAATGGTAAAAGATGAGGAGGCTGGGGAGAGATTTCTAAGAGGGCTCACCATATCAATATGCGCGGTATTTCTGAGGGGAAATTGTTTTTTTTTTTTTTTAAATTCTCTTCAATACCAGGATTTAATTGACTTTTCTTGAGTTCACCATGGGTGAAATATTATAGGCGTTCGGTGAGACCAGAGGGCCGGTATCGGTAATACCGATTCGGTATTAAGAGGTCACGCATGATTGATCAGGGGATTTGTCTCTTTTATTTCTGTGACGAACTGCTCTCAATTTATCTGCTCTGTCGTCAATAATCACTTTTCCCAGCAATTTTCGTCCTTGTTTCTGTCGTTAGATGGCAGCAGACGAGACTGGAAATTGTCATTTTTGTCTGCCAATGTATACAGTCGACAAGAATTTTTGTTTTCACTTTCGATAATTTTTTTTCTGTATTTATTTGTTTATTTATATGCTTATTTGTTTATTTATTTGGTTATTTAATAATTTATTTATTTGATTTGCTTCATTTATAATTATTTAGTTTTTGGTTTGTTATTTAATTAAATAAACTTTGTCGAGTGTTATTACAAAAAAAAAAAAGATTAAAGTCAGAAACAAATGGTTTTACGAATTTAAGAATAATTTTATTTAAACTAAAACTATTTTTATTTTATTTTAAACTAAAACTTAAATGTCCCTCCTGGCATAACATTGACCACTAGGTAATGATGGTGCTGTCGAACTAGGAGCACAGAGAATAGAAAATAAAAACAAATGAGAAGAATTCAGTTGCTGGTTTGAAGTCGAGGTCACGTTGCCAGATGTTAATCAATCAATTAGGGCTGGCCACATAACCATACCCTGCCTGGACCAATAAAACAGCCGCTTACGGGGCCATGTAATTATCCCACCGGGTTGCTTTATGGGACTTGAGATGTTTTCATCCGGATATGTTTTCCTGGAATTTGTGCATTCAAGTTTTAATCCTCAAATTTATCGAGTTTGTTCCGGCATTATTCGGTCACTTTTCAATTTTTATTCAATTTTGTTTTATTTTATTGTATTTTATATTCCGAGAATTTTTTTTTTCCAAATAAACTTGATAGAGAATTAATAGGAAATGAGGAAAAACCAATTAGAATAAATTCGTTTAAGAAAATTAGTTAAACGTGCTAAATGTATTCTTATTTATAAAAGTAATAATTACGTTTTAAATTATTAAGAATTTAATTCAATTTATATTGGTATTACTTGAGTTTAATTTCCAGAGTAATTGATTGAGATGGATATGTCTCCATTGAAGGAGAATTTCTTTAAAATTCGTCCATGCCTTCCGATCTAAGGGACCATAAGATGCTTGTTTATGCGAGGCACGCACTAACAAGCTCAGGCGAGCGCACATTTATTTTTAATTCATGGTGTGACAGTGTTGTAATAGTACTGATGATGATGATAATAATAATAATAAGAATAATAATAATAATAATAATAATAATAATAATAATAATAATAATAATAATAATAATAATAATAATAATAATAATAATAATAATAATAATAATAATAGTAATAATAATAGTAATAATAATAATAATAATAATAATACTAATAATAATAATAATAATAACAATAATAATAATAGTAATAATAATAATAATAATAATAATAATAATAATAATAATAATAATAATAATAATAATAATAATAATAATAATAATAATAATATAATAATAATAATAATAATAATAATAATAATAATAATAATTTATAAAAACAATAAATAATATTAAAAGGCTGACTTTAACGATGATGTTACAATTATAAATAAAATTAAGATCACCGATGGATTAATTATTTGTATTCCAATTTAATTTATTACAATTAACAAATGTTTTTTTTGTATATAATAGTTATATTTGTTTTCATTATTGTAAGTATTCACAATTGAATAGCATAGAATTAACAGACTGAAATAGAGACGATAATGTAGCAAATAATTCTACTTTTATTTTTGAATTAAAATTTAAAAAAAAGTAATTGTTCTCAATTCAGGCGCAGGATGTCAAAAATATAATTTTAAATGAAGTAAAATGTTTAATTTCTAAATTTCAAATTACTGAAACCGAACAAAAGCATCTTTACTTTTTTTATTAAGAACTAAATCTTTTGAATTCTAGAGAATTTGGAATTACTCAAAAAAATGATTATATTGAATCTTGGAATACTAATAATAAAAACAATAATAATCTTTGTTGTAGTCATCATCGTCGTCGTCATCGTCGTTGTCATCGTCCTCGTCATCGTCGTCGTCATCGTCGTCGTCATCATCGTCATCATCATTGTTATTATTATTTGTTACTCTTATAGTTTTCGTCGTAAATAATCTTTTTAAAGAAGTTCATCATTGAACTCGATGTCCTCGTTTTCTTCTTATTGTTATTACGTAACAACCGATAAGTAGCTAACAAAAGAAATCATCATCATCATCATCATCATCATCATCATCATCATCATCATCATCATCATCATCATCATCATCATCATCATCATCATCATCATCATCATCATCATCATCATCATCATCATCATCATCATCATCATCATCATCATCATCATCATCATCATCATCATCATCATCATCATCATCATCATCATCATATCATCATCATCAATCATCATCATCATCATCATCATCATCATCATCATCATCATCATCATCATCCATCATCATCATAATCATCATCATCGTCATCATCATCATCATCATCATCATCATCAGCATCATCATCATCATCAATCACCACTTCGCAATCAATTTCTCATCGTCTTCATCGGCACAGCAGGCAGATTGTGCTTAACAATCCATCAATATGGGAAAGGCCGAGGAAACCCGATTCCCGTTTACAGTGGAACTTGAGAATAGACTCGTGGCTCCGGCGTTCGAATCCTGCCACGTCTAAACATCAGAAATCCAGGAGTCTCATTCCACAACAATAAATGCGTCGCATTGTTGAAGCTCAAATCGTAAGTGCCAATTACATGAGAATTATTAGTCAGCTTATCCATATTCATGCGTTGTCCTTTGCATAAATGGGTGTAAATCTATTTTTTAGCGAGGATAATTGGGACTTGTAACTTTGCAAATGTGTTGTAATTGCGTAGTTATGAAAATATAAATATTTTTAAATCGTGTTGTTGTTGTTGTTGAACCCTGGATGAGTGAGACGAAAAGATGATGTCTTTGAGGTGTTTTATAAATAAGGCGAGTGGTCCTGATAACAATCGTTGAAGAACAGCTGGAAACCAAACTCTGTCAACTCACCTATTTTTTAATCCGTCCATCCATACAATCATCAGCTCATTCATCCACTCATCCATAATTCATCCATTTATCCTCAACTGAATACTTCTTGCGGTTGTCGCTGTTGCAATTTTAATTTAAGAAAAATTTCTCTTTCGGAGCATTTAAAAATTGTTAAATTCAAATCGATAATTAAGATCTATATTTAAAATGGGCCACTTTTAAATAATGGAATCTTTTTGGTGTGTGCTCGCGTGTTCTTGTGTGTGAGCGCGCGTGTTTGAGTTGCCATGGTAACCTTCTCGACGTTGACGTCCGTCCGATGACGACGTTTCGTGTTTCACGAGAATTTCTCGAATAAAAACATTGAACCCTGCTGGACTGCAATTTATTTTGATAAATAAACTCGAAAGTAGCGAAAGTAGCGAAACAATTTAATTACCATGATGAATGGCTTAAGAATGGGATTATTTTCCATCAATTTTTCATTGCATTTTCCAGTCTGCTTTTCGTGAACAAAAAGTGGAAAATTATTGAATTCAAGAAGCAATTCTCCGAGGCAGTGCCTCCATCGGTCGTTCGTTCAAGTGGCTTCAGAAATTGAAGTGAGATTAAAAGTGAATCGAGAGTCTCTCGCAAACCATCGATCAAACACCAGAAACCATCCATTATTTGCAGAGACCTGGAATAATTCTTCAAATTGCCTCAAACACTTTGTGATTGAAAGATTAAATAACTTTCAGCTGGTGAAAATTAAAAAAATAAAAAATAAAAGGATTTCAAATGTTCAAACGATTAAATGTGAAGAATAATGAAAATTAAATATATTAAAAAACGAAAGTATTAAAGATGAAAAATATTTTTGATGTTTTAGCGTTTAAAATCCTAATCTTTATGAACATTTTGTGTTTAAAAATGTTTTTAAAATGCAAACATTTCCAGATTAGGAAAATTCACTCCTGATATTAATACATTTTAATGTATTTTATAATTAATAAAATATTAAATATGGTGTTGTTGTTGTTGATAAACTTTAAATGTAAGAATTTTTATTTGAATTTTCTTTACTGATTAAAATTAGTTTTAAATGATTAATTATTATTGAAGTTTTAAAGTGGGTTTTCACATCTTTCGATTTATCAGCATTGGGGTTCAAGAAGTAATATTAATAATAAATTAGTGAATTCGTTTAAGTTAAGCAACATTTTCCTTATAATTTTTTAAAATTACTCTTAAAATTACTGCTTCCGTTAAACTTTTCTTAAAATATCGTTACTTGACTTTCAAAGCCTTAAAAGTTTTATTTTCAATATTTTGTTTAAACTTCAGTTTCTATTTGTTGCGTAACTAAGGGTTATGTTTTTTGTTATAAATAAATTTATAGGAATAATTTATGTCGTAAATATGTGTATCAAGGTTATTATTATTATTATTATTACTATACTCTCATTATCAATTAAATACGTCAATAATTTAAATAACATCACCAATGACATGCGAATATGAAGGAAGAGACGTGGATTAATACCAGCAGCGAACCCGTCTGTAATCTGATTGAGCTGAAAGGCACGTGACGTCAAATGACCTGCTTAGAAAGGTCAGAGGTGAAAGGTCAAGTCGGCCTCGTCATGTCAATGATTAATGTGAACGACCATTAAGCTACTATAAAATCAACCGAGGAATGGCGGACTTGAAAATCAATCCTTCGAAACTGCCGCCTTCTTCGAGGACAGATGTGGGCAGCTGATAAGCTGATGAATGGATGCATGCATGGAGAGATGAATGGAAAGATGCATGAACTTATATAGGAAATGAATGGATTGATGCATGGACAGCAGGGATGCCAATTTTGGATTCAGCTTTTTTCAAGAGGGGGACAAACTCTGGCAAATTTCGAGGCCCTGTTCATTTGTTTACAAAATGATGTTCATCGACATAGACCGATGCATGGAAAAAGTGTGGAATGACTGGAAGTGAATGATGAATAGATGGATTGATGCATTAACAGGGTGAATAAATGAATTCATTAATACTTAAACCTTCATGTTCCAAATTTGTTCTTTTTTATGAACTCCATCCCAGAACCAAGTCGAAATAGAAATACTTTCCCGCCAAATGGAAATGCATTCTGCAGATGACAATTATCCCGGGAAGCATGGAATGAATCCTAGGCTGCAGATTATTGTCATCGTAAGTCAAGCGTATCAAGTCGTCACAGATGAGTTGTTCTCCCGCGAGATGTATTACGTTTCTGTTAGAGATTTAAATTGATTTTGATTAATTGTGGCTAGTTGGCTGAAGTGGGAGATTTAATTTTTATTAATTTATTATTTATTTAACGGTTTAATTTGGCGATATGATCTGATTAATCGGCATTAATTAACATACACAATATGACTATGCATTTATATAAATATAAATTACCATTATGAATATATTTTATCGCAAATGATGGTGGGTTATTATTATTATTATTATTATTATTATTATTATTATTATTATTATTATTATTATTAGGATTATTATTATTATTATTTATTATTATTATTATTAGTATTATTATTATTATTATATTATTATTATTATTATTATTATTTATTATTATTATTATTATTATTATTAATTATTATTATTATGATTATTATTATTATTATTATTATTATTATATATTATTATTATTATTATTATTATTATTATTATTATTATTATTATTATTATTATTATTATTATTATTATTATTATTACTGTTATTATCATCATTATGGTACTGAAATTATGAGAGGTTCTGCTGAGAGATACGCTTTAAAATCAACATCAATAATAATTTTTAAAAACAGTTGCATCGTAATACACGCAGCAATTTATTTACTTCAATTAACTCTAAATGCTGACTCCGAATGAAAACTTCAATTATCGTCTGCACTTAATCGAAAGTCCTCTCCCGGGGCAGTAAAAGGAGGGAATGTGTTGCTGATATTTCGATGTGATTCCAACTTTTATGCTCAAATTGTTTCTTTTTTATTCTTCAAAGCGAACGAAAATTCTCGTAAAACGACAAAAAAAAATGGTCCGTGAGAACCTGTTTTGAATGTCGGATATGTTTTTTGGATTGGGGTGTGGAATGGGGAGGGTGTTTAGGAGGAGGGTGTATGTGTAGGGGGTAGTGAGCAAAAGGGTTCAACCTTCCTTTTTTAAGTGGAGCCAAAAATGCAATGCAGCATAAAAACAAACATCGTACTAAATGGATAAAAATTGTCGATGAAAAATTAATGTTTTGTTTCTAAGCATGAAGGCCGTTATGGAATAAATGAAATATTTATCATCATCGTCGTCGTCGTCGTCGTCGACATCAACGTCATCATCATCATCTTCCGGGGAGAAACAAGCATTTTAACGAATAACAAAAATGGAAACGGATGAACCCATTAGAAGTGGAAGAATATTTTTAATATTTTTAATACTTTAAATATTTTAAATATTTTTAATACTTTAAATATTTTAAATATTTTTAATTTTTGTATGGACTTTCGACCTTCAACTGAAGTAGGAAATGTTTCCTTTTATTTTTAATTATTTTTAATTTTTAATTTTAATTTTTTTTGTTTTTATTTTTAAATTTTATTTTGTCTTCAATATAGAAATGATTTCCTAGGTAGTTTAAAGACACAAAATTATTTCCGATTTAAAAATAATAATTCTCGCGTACTCATATATATATTCAGATATATATATTTATTGCTTTGATGGACGGATGGGTGGGCGGGTCAGTGCTTGATTGTCAGTTTCGATAATTTTGTTAAAATACACTCAATTGCCAATTCATCTATCGGAAATGTTAGATAACAGACACGTCACGCGATCTCAACTTCCATTGGCTCATCAGCATCGACATCATCACTTGTCATCATCCTCATCGTCAACGTCATCGCCATATCACCGTCGTCATCGCCGTCGTCGTCTTCGTCATCACCATCACGATCATTATCAGCAACAGGGGAGATTCATTTCACGCATCGTCCTTGACATTTGGCTAATCGAACCAAGGAAACGGAATGACAAACATCCTCAGAGATGGCTCCCCTGATGTGTTTGCAAATGAATATACGAATAAATTATGAACATGTTGCCTTTGCAAATGAATTCATGAATAAATTATGATCACGCTCCATAGATCTTACAAAGTACAATTTCATCGCTTGGTCTTCAACAGAATGCAAATTAAGCCCTCTTAATAGCCTATTAAAAGGTTATTAACGCTGAATATGTATTTCATTACGTATTCAAATGCATTACAATATTGCCTCATTATTATTAATGAAGTTGACTTAATGAAACAGCAATAATAAAGCATAGAAATGCAATACCACGATTATGTATTTTATAACAAGTAGACAAAAATATATTGTTTATAAAAATGTTGCTACTGTATCTTAAATATTAATTATATTTTAAATAATAATTATAATAGTAAATCGTTGAAGAATTCAATTTCAATTTACTCAGAAGTAAATTTATACTCCACCTGGCTTCGTTAAATTTAATGCCTTTTAAATTACATTTTTAATCAAACAAGTTAATTAATAACAAACAAAAATTTTATAAAAAAAATTTCTAGATTTTTCAAAAATTTTCAAATTAAATTTTCAGACAACATGAGAAGCTTGGTAAATTTTGCGGTGTTTTTAGGCGATGACGATGATGAGGATGATGATGATGACGATGACGATGACGATGACGAAGATGATGATGATGACGACGACGATGTGAATGATGACTGATGTTAATGAAGTTAGACGGGGAATTAATCGTTTGGTGATCAAAAGACTTTGGCCTATTGAGCCGGTGAAACCAAACAATTCATCTTCAACTGAACCAATCAACTCCTATTGAATGCATCCAAGGTGAATTGATCGCTGCTCAGAGATATTGAATGCCAAATCGACGCTTTTCAATCATTCACTTTGATATTTCAATTATTTTAAGCGAATTAAAGTTTTAAAGGAAATTAAAGTTTTATTTATCTTATAGAGTACGAAAAGTTATATATAATGATGATTGTTCTTCTGATAATTTAATTGACTATGGTGTTCCTCAGGGCTCCATTCTGGGTCCTCTTTTATTTCTAATTTATTTTAATGATGTTAAGTGTTCTTCAAGTTTAATTAAAGTGTTACTACATGCAGATGATGTAGAGGTGTACACATCTGGGAAAAATGTAATTAATTTCAATGCCTTACTTAATAATGAATTGAATATTTTTAATAATTGGTTCACTAAAAACTGTCTAGCTCTTAATATCAAAAAATCTAATTTCATTATTTTTCGTTCTTCTAGAAGAGTAATTGACAATAGTCCTCCTCTTTCCATAAATGGTGTTTCTCTTGACAGAGTGTCATAAATTAGATATTTGGAGGTCTTTATTGATGAGCACTTATCTTGGCATAAACATATCTCTTACGTTCAAAATCATATTTCTGAGGACATTGGTGTAATTTCTAGAATTCGGCCATTTATGGACACAAAAGTAGCTATTCTGTTACATTTCTCTCTTATTTAACCTTATCTAATTTACTGCAATATAATATGGGCAGCTACTTAAAACACACATTTACAACAAAAAAAGAATTTTCTTATTATCACCCTCAGCATCAACCGCCTCTGTCTTCTCTAACAATGGTCTGTCAAATATATCACAAATTCGTAATTTACAAATTGCTCTTTTCACGTTTTCATACGATTTCAATTCTCTTTCCAAAATATTTTCTGGTTTTTTTCATATCAAGCAATATTTACAACAATCCTTCACACTTTCTACGTAATACACATGAATATGGTCCTTCTTTTTTCAATTCCACAATTATATTATTCTCAATTCAATGTTGTATCCCAAGACTTTACTCCTCCATACCTTCAGCTATCAAGGACCTAACACATGCAGTTAAAAACATGCCCTTTCAAATTACTTTATTTATTATTCAAAACGTTGTGCAAACCATATTTAGTGAGTGTATGTATATAGCTTATGATTTTGTGCATAACTATTTTCAGGGTCAGCGGAAACATGTGCTTCTTCAAGGCTTACCCTTTGGGTTTATTTGAATTTATTTAGTGCTTTAGACTTTTGTATTTTCTGTATACATATAATGGCTTCTTTGTTTGATTCAATAAACTCATAAAGCATTTAAAAAAAATTAATGGAAACAATTTTGCAACAATATTTTAGCGCGAATCAATAAGCGCAAAATGTACTTTCATTGGACTAAAATTTTGAATTTCAAAAATTTGATTTCAATGATGATGATGATGATGATGACGACGGTAACGATGAAGAAGTTGAATGTGACTATGTCTTGATGATGTTGCTAAGTATTACAAAGTTGTTGATGATGATGATGTCGAAAAAATAAAATATTATTCATTCTAATTCAAAATGTCTGGTTCATAAGCGTTATAAATCTATGAAATGAAGGTCGGTGGAAACGGAATAAATTATAGAATATTTTCGTAAATAATGAGCAATGGGTTACGTGTGCATCTCTGTGATCGAAAACATCGCATAAAAACACACACACACACACACACACACACACAACACACACACACACACACACACACACACACACACACACCACACACACACACACACACACACACACACACACACACACACACACACACACACACGCACACACACACACACACACAACACACACACACACACACACACACACACACACACACACACACACACACACACACACGCACGCACACACAATACAGCACTACACATCACAGAACGCATTTGGCATCGCATTTACAAGACGTATGGACTACAATTCAATCCAAAGTGGCGCGTAGTTAAATTCATCCGCAGTTTCAATCGATAAGTTCGGTTCTTGTTCAGCCTTATTACTCATCGTGTCTTATTGATACAAGATTTACAGAGTACAGAGTTCTTATTATCATTACTGCGTAATAAATTATGATAATTATTATGTTATTAATGTGATTATAAAGGTAATATGGTAACAGTCGTAGTAATGATTATACTAGTAAATGGGCTAAAAGAAGGAAAGAAGAAATGAAATGATTTTTTATGTCATCCGAATAATATTCTGTCATTTCGGAAAAAGGGATTCACAAGATAATAAGAAAATAATAATGACGATAATAATAATAATAATAATAATAACAATAATAATAAAATTAATAATAATGACAGCAACAACAATAATAGGCATAACAATAAAAAAATAATGATATTAATAACTTTTTATAAAAAAATAAATAAAAACATAAAGGACGAAAAATGAAAGAAATAATAATTCTCCCCATTTTCAATGGGTAACGAGTCTAATAAGGTTGTTCAACGATGCGATGAAAACATTCCAATTCGATTGACAGTCAACACTCAAGCTCATTTACTACCCAACTCAACCCAAATGTTTGGAGTGTGGGGCTTATTTACCACCCAACTTAACCCAACTGTTTGGAACGTGGGGTTTAGCCCTGGGCTAACCCTCATTTAGGCCTCACGTTCTGCCTAATGTGTTTTTTTTAATCGCGTATGAACTTGACCTTGAGCCTTTACGGAGAGTTTGCAACCTTTGAACTGACCCGGGGATTAACACCGTGAGATTTCAATGGAGGGACAAATGTCTTCTTAATGTCCGACGATGACGTCATCCTGGAAATAAGTTGAACTTTCTCGTTCTCAGGCTTTGGGTAAATTTCTAGCTAGTCGTTTAATGAATTGGTGGTTAATATTTTTTTAATAATCATTATTATAATTAATGATAAAATGTGAACTTAATCCGGTGATTTAATTTGAATGTTAAAAACCGTATTGGTGCCACTTGTGATAATATCCACGATGACAATAATCTTAATATTTTTTAAGGATATCTTCTATAAAATCTGCAAAATAATAAGAAGAGAGTTATTCAAATATCAGAATAATGAACTTTGAATAAATTCGATAAAATGGCTGGAAGATAAAAAACACATTTTGAAATAAAGTATTTCCTTTCAATTTCATCGTTCCATGATCTTTTAAAATTTCAAAAAAATGAGAGGACAGCTTTTAAATTATTGAGAAACACAAAATGCCAAAAAACTCACAAAATTCGAAAATTCCGAATTATTGTATTTCTAGATGTGGAGACGAACAATTCCCTCAAATTTGATTCAGAATGTCTTAAATTTACAAATCAATAAGGTGACTTCTCTACGAAGAAAAAAAACAAACAAACAGATAAAAAAACATCACGTGCGTAAAAGCCATCAGATCAATAAGTAGATGTCCAATCCACTTTGCAATCAATCATCAGCAGTTCACGAGCATTCAATCAACCATGAACTCGAGACGCACACAAAAAAAAACTCCTTGAAAGTCGATGTGTTTGAAATCAATTACTACACGGAGTTACCATTCACTAACACGGAGTGTCGCTTCCTTCCACGGTCATCCATCTTTTCACCAGACGGGCGTCAGAAACCGAAAAAGCTCAGGAATTGTTGTCTTCTTTGGTGCAACTGAAGTCCACGCACTCTTAAATGGTTTTGGACGAGTTCAACGACTTAATTATAGCGTTTGTTTTATTCATTTTGGACCTGTTGAAATTTAATGCGTGTCAGTTGAGAATTTCTGGTTAAAAATTCTGACGTTTAATCACGAAAGTATTGAAAGTGGTTGGAATTGTTGAGTTTCTGAATGTTCAATCTCATTTAAAACGTCTGCCAGTGCTTTGGTTTTCAGCGAAAACGCATCAAAACTGCCAACTTGCGACAACACAAAAAAGGCCTTCTTGAAACGACAATTTCTTTCGGTTTTCTTATTTTATTTTTTTTTACAATTTCTTTTCTCTTATTTGTTTTTATTTGCATGCCGCTTCAAGATTCTAATCACGGACGTCAAACAGTACACGAAAGCATTGAGTACACGTCACAAAGTTACACGCATCGGTGAATTGAATGGAATGAAATAAAACATAAAAATGAAATAAATAAATAAATAAAAACCGAAGAAAATAAATCGAAAAATATTCTGCAACAATTTCGGTCGCCTGCCTCTAATTGGAGCAACTGGTGGAACTGGGCAAGTACCGAAGTATTCTTACTTGAAGTACTGAAGAGAAAGTAAATGTACTTCTCTGGCGCATAAACTCTGGGCTTTCGCGCTTGATTAGTTTAGTCTTGAAAAACGAGCAATGGCCGCATTGCCCGCGAGGCTTTTCGGACACAATTCAGTATCAGGAGAGAGGAATTCGTATCTCAGCTGCCATTTGTTTGATTTGATTTCGATTTTGATGTTGTTGTGTTGAATGATCAGATGTTATTGTTATTATTATTATTATTATTATTATTATTATTATTATTATTAGTATTATTATTATTATTATTATTATTATTATTATTATATTATTATTATTATTATTATTATTATTATTATTATTATTATTATTATTCTTATTATTATTATATATTATTATATTATTATTATCTTATTATTATTATTCTTATTATTATTATTCTTATTATTAGTATTATTATTATTATTATTATTATTATTATTATTCTTATTATTCTTATTATTCTTATTATTATTCTTCTTATTCTTCTTATTATTATTATTATTATTCTTCTTATTATTATTATTATTATTATTATTATTATTATTCTTCTTATTATTATTATTATTAATTATTATTATTATTATTATTATTATTATTCTTATTATTATTATTATTATCATTATCATTATCATTATCATTATCATTATCAATGTCAATTTGTTCTTTTCAGCTTCATTGCTGATAGGAGATGTCTTCAGAGCTCATCAAAAGTTCATAGAAGATCATCCAAGCACTTTTCGGATGATGTGCGCTGTTCCCATGAGCGCAATCGTCTGCATTTCACTCATCCTGGGTTTTTCTGGGATCATCTCTGCATTCTTTATTGAATCCTTCCTCAGTATTCCAAGTGCTCTGACAACGATTGGTATCCTCCTGGTTTTGAAGTTCCACATTCTGCTGACTTCAATTTCCAGGTCTTTATACTTTAGAATTGTCTCGGCTTCTTTCATCATTAGGTTGTTGTCGTCAGGGACTTCCACGTCAATAAGGAAACAAGTTTTTTCTTTCTTGTTACGAATCACCGGGTCACGTCAATTGGCCACGGTGAATCCCACATGATGGTGACGACGTCAGTACTTATGAGGCTGACTGGTCTGTGCTTGTAGTATTTCTCAGCTGCTTCCAAACACCTTACAAACTGTCCAGTGGATGTAGCTTGCTATTTTGTTGTGGCGTTTGAGGTACTCCTTTGGAGCCATTGTTGTGCGGCCGGCAACCAGATGACTCACATGTTCTTCGGTCTTGCGACACATTCGGCAAGAGCTGTCCACTGGTAGTTTGAGGATGTTCTTTTGGTGGAATCGCATGTTGAGAGCTTGGTCTTGTGCAGCAATGATGAGGCTCTCTGTCTCTCCTTTTAGACCGGAGCTTCTATTTTCTTCCTCTTCTTCTTCTTCTTCTTCTTATTATTATTATTATTATTATTATTATTCTTATTATTATTATTATTATTATGATTATTATTATTATTTATTATTATTATTATTATTATTATTATTATTATTATTATTTATTATTATTATTATTATTATTATATTATTATTATTATTATTATTATTATTATTATTCTTATTATTATTATTATTATTATTATTATTATTATTATTATTATTATTATATTATTATTATTATTATTATTATTATTATTATTATTAATTATTATTATTATTATTATTATTATTCTTATTATATTATTATTATTATTATATTATTATTATTATTATTATTATTATTATTATTATTATTATTATTATATATTATTATTCTTATTATTATTATTATTATTATTTATTATTATATTATTATTATTATTATTATTATTATTATTATATTATTATTATTATCTTATTATTATTATTATATTATTATTATTATTATTATTATTATTATTATTATTATTATCTTATTTTTTTTATTATTATAGTTGTTGTCGTTGTTGTTCTTGCCATAGTTGTTGTTAAGATGTTGTTATTCTTTTAACTCTTTTTTCATCTCAAAGATTACCAAAATCCACGAATCAATCGCCAACACCCTCGCCTCATCAACCATCTCATCTTTCCCAGCCAGGCAATTCTCAGGCACCCCAATCTCGGTCCTAAAACCTGTGTCTTCGGAAGAGGTTCTCAAGCTTATTCACTCACTGCCCAATAAGTCATCTCCTCTCGATACTCTTCCTACTCCTCTTCTCAAGAAATTCGCTCTAATTCTATCCCCAATCCTCTCTAAACTAGCAAACCTATCTTTCAGTACTGGCACTTTTCCGTCCATATTCAAGAGGGCCCAAGTCCTTCCCCTTCTAAAAAAGCCAAGCCTTGATCCAAGCTCGCCTACCAATTATAGACCCATCTCCAACCTTTCTACCATGTCAAAACTGCTAGAAAGACTCATTCTTTCCAGAATCCGACCTCACATCACAGCATCCTCTAACTTCTTTTCTCTCCAATCTGCCTACAGACCTGGTTTCTCTACAGAAACAGCCCTTTCACACATCTTTAACAATCTCACCGACATCTGTGGCAAGGGCAACTGCACTGTGATGGTCGGACTCGATCTCTCGGCTGCCTTTGATACCATAAACCACCAGATATTATTGGAGAGACTTCAGTCTGACTTTGGAATCAATGGCCTAGCACATATCCTTCCATCAATACGCCGATGACACAAGTCTTTGCTCTATTCTTTCCAGCCATAACATCACAGATCAACTCGAGAATTTGAGGAAGTGCACGGATGCCATCAATGATTGGCATCTCGTTAACTTCCTCCAACTGAATCCTCAAAATCTGAAATTATGTTTATTGGCACACCCACTCGCCTCAAAACTCTGTCGCCTCCTCTTTCTATAAGCATCGCTGGCACCCTCCTTCCTTCCTCTACTACCCTCAAGCTCCTTGGTGTTATTTTTGATTCACACCTCACCTTTAAAGAACATTCCGCTTCTATTATCAAATCCTGCAATCATCTCATCTGGGCTGTCCGGCACATCCGTCCTCTACTTTCCGTTGATACAACTTCCGCCCTTGCACGCTGCCTTGTTCTCTCTCGTTTAGACTATTGTAACTCTCTTCTTTATGGCACATCTGCTTCTTTAATTCAATCTTTGCAGCGCGTTCAAAACAAGCTTGCCAAGCTCGTCCTCATCAACTCTACCCTCAATAGCATGGACCGTCTGAAAAAATTGCACTGGCTACCTATCCATAGTCGTATCACTTTCAAAATCGCCCTCATGACATATCACACTTTAGCAACATCCACCCCACCTTATCTCCATCATCTACTACATCGTCGCCAAACATCTGGTCTTCGTTCATCGTCAGCCACTCAACTTCACCAACCGGTACATAAATCATCCCTCCCAAACAGAGGCTTCTCGTATGCCTCTCCAGCTGTCTGGAACAGACTTCCTTCTACCGTCAAAGCCCAGCCATCCCTGGAGCTCTTCAAACGCCACCTGAAGACCCATCTCTTCAGGACTTCATGGGACAGCGAAGACACAAGGCGCCTCTGACGCTACGCACACGGCGCTTTATAAATTAATTATTATTATTAGGATGTTGTAGTTCTTGTTAGGATGATGTTATTGTTGTTATGTGGCTGTTGATAAGATATTATTGGCGTTGTTGTAGTCGATAAGTTGGTAATGTTGCCGTTGTGGACGTTTACAATTTTTCTGATTTTCAAATTACAATCGGTCGAATTACAATTTACGAATTTTTCAACGATTTGAACGATTTTGGAGAACAGAAATTTCTTCCTCTTAAAAGTTTGAATTTAAATGAGTTTGCTCAAAAAAAAGCCCGAATACTTTTTCTTGTTGACTTAAATAAAGACGAATCGTTGCTTGGCATTTCACGAACATTTGCACTCTCTGACCTTTTGAACCCAGTATTTCTGACATTTTCACCTCGCCATTCAGTTATTTCAATCGGCGGGAGGAGATGACTTTGTAATTGACTTTAGTTCAACATTTATTAATGTTAAATTAAGTAATAAATTAATTTAAAATGAAATAATGAAAATTAAATTTCATAATTTCTAATTTCATTCAATTCACTACTTGAATTTATGTTGTTGTTGTTGTTGTTGCCGCCAGAAACGACGACCTTGTGAGAATAATAGTCCATGTGTGAGTCTCAGAGAGTTATGATCTGTTAACAACTCTTAAATCTTGCCTGCTTGACGCGTCGTTAATTTTAATGATCGACAGACAAAGTAATGAAGGCAATAATTACAATTCAACCTGGAATGGCTCCCCTTTCCGAGAATTGAACGTGCGCCCCGTGGATTCGCGATTCTGCAAAGCAGGAGTCTGCAATTATGCCGACGCGCGGACAGATTTCCCGCGGAATTAAGCCAAATAAGAACAGAAGAAGGCGAATGGACGTCTGCTCATGACTAATGAGCTAATGAACCAATTCCAACCAATCAGATGTCTCTGGAAAAGCGAGAACATGAATCCTTATGCTGAGGAAGAATAAAAGAATAAGGACGAAGATGATGATAGTGATGATGATGATGATGATGACGACGACGACGACGATGATGATGAAGAAGGTGGTTATGAGGAGGGGTAGGGGGTACGGTGTGTGTTGGCCGATTATGACAACGTAAACAAATTCTTCTCGGCATGAATAATCCAGAGAACGCAATGCACAAACGACAGGAGTTACGTGATTGGCCTGCAGATGCGCATGCTCAGACGAACAATTCCGGGACAATAACTTATTCCAGCCAGCTTCCTCCTTGATTCTTCCATTCTTTCACCCCCGAGAAGACTCCAAATTTTCCGTCCGCGGGAAGAGGAAAAGCCACGAGGGGGTTCAATTTTATGAGGAATTAATGACAGCCACCCACTGCCAACGCAACGGTGGTTCCAACTCGAGTGGTTCACCAGGTGCTCGGAAAAAACACGGCAATCTACTCACACGGTCGAGAAGATATCTCGAGAGGTGAGCAAAACGTTCTTAAACAAAAATCTCCGTGGATGCATGGATTCACAAATGAATGGACTGATGGATAGATGTATATTACTATTACTATACGAGTAGTTTACAGTTTTCATTAAGCAGCTTGCAATCAATTAATGTTTATCTCGTGAAATTCAAAATTCCTCTCCACCTACCGAAAAATAAGGCCTGCATCTGGAGATAACGTAGATCATGGTCGCCTGTCACGCTTCACAGGATCTGGAAAAATCTCAAGGAAACTTTATTGGAAGTCTCTGAGGAAGAGGCAGACCGTATCTAAGATGAACTTTGTGTGAACTCTCCACCTCAATTTCCTTCAATTTCTGTAGGACGGGGAATTGCTGAACTGATGGAGATGGCGATGAGCTGGCATGATGAAGGTGAAACAATCTTCAGTTTTTCATTCCTACTCCCTCCAAAAAAGGCCTACTCTGATGATGTTAAAGAAAAGTCATAGAACATAGCGTATCCAGGGAGTTTGGATTTATGACAGACCGGCAGCGCAGGGTCAACGACCAGTGATCGGTCAATGCATTTTATTCAGTCTTACGACGATCCCGGGTCGAGACTCGGAAGCACTATCTCTGCTTGTCTCCTCCATCGCTCATGTCACGGCTTTTCCAACTCCTTACGAGCGGAAATAGACTTCTTGTCGTTCCATCCGTCCATCCACCTATCCATCGATCTATCCATATACATGTATATCCGTCTAATCTTCTAAACATTCATCCATCCACCCATCCATTCATCCATCTATCCATCATCTTTCCAGTTCGTAACTCAATTTTTCCATAGCCAGCATGACGTCTTGTTCTCGCTGCTTCAACAAACTCCATGCACTCAGTAATGAGCTCCTCTCACACGTTCACCATCTCTCATTTAAACATTTTTATCCTTTAACAACAACAACAACGACGACGACAACATCAGCAGCTGTGTTTTCCTTTGCAAATTCGTCAAATGCATGCAATCATTGGATTTTGAATTATCAATACTTTACGACATTTATACGTGCTTGACTCAATTTGTTTAAATTATTTATTAAATAATAAAACGTATATTAGCACAGTGAAGCATCAGTTGAAATTATTCTCAGTGACAAATTAAACTTTATACGTGCGTTTTTTATAAAAATTATTATTATAATTTTTTTTTAAATAATTATTTTCTCTTTCGTCCCCTCGGCGATGCTGTTGTTGATGCTCTAAAAAAATAAAGAAAACAGCGGTCAATTTCAGAGTGCAATTTGTCCAAGATCCATTTTGAAATTGCAAGTTGTGAAGCCAGTTAAATTAATGACCAGAAGAGATTCACATTCGCAAGGAGCTTGCGGACGACAATAAACAAATACAGGCCATTCG
>JAJTWR010000416.1:572500-585000 GCA_021613335.1 Whitmania pigra | reverse complement strand
CGAAAAGACAAATTTCAATGATTTGAAATATAAAAATCAAATTTAAATAATTTGCAATAAATTAACAAATTTAAAAAATTTGGAATGAAAGTCACAGCAGAGAGTAGCATCATCTTTGAAAGTTAATTCCCCTTCAATGGATTTGAAAGGAAATCTAAAAACGTCATAACTCCTCATTTTCATTCCTCCACCGATCGTTTCTTCTCTCGTTCCACCGTACGAAACTGGCATGAAATGACATTGATGGAGAACAGGAAGACGTAGAAATTTTGAAACACAAAAAGTTGCAATCAACTTTACATATATTTTACATCCTCATATACATATCCTCAACAACTGTAGAGAGATGGCCTCCTATTTCGGGAACCAATGGACAGATATCAGGGACCATTCAGAAGAGCTCTGAATGCTCAAGGAGGCGATGAGGATGATAACGATGATAACCACGACGATGGTAATGATGACGGTGTTCATGATGATGACGATGATGATGACGATGATGATGATGGTGGTAATAAACATGGTGACGCTGACGACGACGATCGCCAGCGAGACAAATGCTGCAACTCGACACCCTGGCTATCAATCGGTGTTCTTAGGAAAGTGGTTCACAAATAAAGGACGAACGTGACCAGTGGAAATCCCGGACAAACCAGAGGTTTAGGGAGGAAAGCACTTACCTCCAGCGGACATTAACCACTCTTGAGAATCACATCGCAACGATGAATTAATTTCGAGCATACTTTACGGTAATCGAGTTAATAGCATTAATAATACTAGTTGTAATAGTTAATATCTAGTCCATTATGTGCATAACAAAGTTTATTATCATGAATTATGATAATGACAATAACTACTATTAATCATCTCATATTGATACATCGTTATTTTAACGACTTTAAATACCTCTTCAATTTAATTTTTTTTTAAATTTCGAAATTTAAACGAATTTAATTTTCCCCTGCCATTTTCCAAAATTATGGGCGTGGCTTCTCGGATGGTGAATATTAAGCATAACTCTGTTGAGGTCGTAAAAATAATTTTGTCTTATTAAAGAAAAAAAAACCATAATCTTTTTGTCAAATAAAAGAAATAAATCATAATCTAAAACCCCTCAACGTAACGTTTGTAGCATTAATAATGACGAGATAAATTTTCAAAAATAATTTTTAAAATTGTGCGATCCATCTTAAATTCAGTTCACTCGTATGATCAACGGGACCATAAAAGTGACTAATATCCTCCGAATATTTTCACCGGTACAGAGAGTATATCTCGTCGCATTTCTAACGCAAAGAAGCGAACAAACCCCGACGGACAGATGTCTTCTTCTTTACAACCCCAAGTGCTGTCAACCCCTGCGTCCGAAGATGGAAAAAAAAAACCTTAAAAAGGGTGGAAGTTCGCTTGGGTTGAGCATGGTTGCACCTGAGCAAACCGGGTTGCCCTAGTTCAAGATATGGAAAGGCCCGCTAAACCAAGGGAGGATCGCTTAGGGGAGAGAGCAAAAACAAGAAAGGAAGCCCACTAGCCGGGTGAGTGGGGTGTCCTCCGAATAGGGAATTGCGCTGCAATTACGCGTTAATATTAGCCATAAGGTCGAGATGCGATCCGTTTGATAAAAATTCCAGCCTACAATAATTCATCTTAAAATTCTCATTTTGCTGATCTTTCTAAACAAGTTGCAGATGTCAAACAGGAGGTAAACAGGAGACGCCTCAATGGAAAATAAGATTGAAATTACAACCAGCCTTTCATCAATTCTTGTCATTTCTAGACAGGTGTTCTTCTAACATTCGACGATTTCTAGGAAAATTCCAAACAACTTTTTTCACACGTTTTTCACACGAGGCACCGACACTGGAAAAGAAAAATGAAACCGTTGTTCTGGAAAATTATCAAATTTGAAACACTTCAAATACGAGTCTTCCGTGAGCAGCCCCCGATCACGTCTTTCTTTCTCTTGGTCGAGCAAAAGAACAGGTTTGACAGGTTAGTTCGATAACGCGAGAGGCAATATTTCAGAGAGGTAGAGATGACAATCAGTCCGAATCCTGGCCGGAAGTAACTCAGTTAATCGGCCGCGTTCCAGAGACGAACCACCTCCACTCGTCATGGAAACGTCAAACTGGAAAGAAATTCCAGGCACTCCAGGTATGTTGCGTGGGCTTTGAAGTCAGCCACAATTGTTTACTTTAACGACAAAATGGCTGCTTTCATTTTCAAGTCTTCAAATATTGGACTTCCGAAAATTTTTTTTTACTGGCTTCAGGAGAAATAGAATGCAAAAGTTAATTTAAAATCAAAGCAAAAGAAACAACACATCGGCGTGGTATTGTTAAAGAAATGTTCAAAGAAATGATTTTTCATTCCCATCCGTTGGTTGAAGGTCGTCTCACAAATTCTTCACTTTTTCTTTTTTCTCTTTTTAAATTCCTTTCATTCACGAAAGACCTAAGGATGACGGGATTGAAAATGTCGAAAGGACGCACAAAGCATGGAATTGTTCCGCTAAAACGTTTGTCTCGTCAGGCGAGGAAAAATATAAAAAAAATGTAAAAAAAAGAAACTTTCCCAATAAATTTTTAAAACAAAATTTGAAAACGTCTGAGTGAATTTCGAACATATTTCGAGTACTCAATCAAGCGTTCGGTGCAGTTTTGTTTTTTGTTTTTTTAATTTTTTTCGTTAATTAATGCCAGAATTTTATTCGTATTTATGCATATTTACCCGAGAAAGATCCCTGTCAAAGTTCGTGAATGGACATCTGGGATGAGACTCAATTGACTGTGACTGATGAAAATGATTTGTCTTTTGAACGATCGACAAGTGCTGGACGTGGATTCATAGCGGATAACAAATGACTGTCCAAATTAATCTCAGGCACTCCACACTTCAAACTTCAGTTTCAGCTGTTCATGAATAAGTGATGAATGACTCCTCAGGTTAAAATTAATAAACTCTCCAGGCTGCCATTTTGTCACGACTGAGATTCGAAAACAGATTCGGTCGATGCCAGAATTCTGATTATCACGTTCCAATCAGCTAGTCATTAATCACATTTTCGTGCGACCCACCTTCCTTGGAACTTCGGAGCCAAGTACGAGAGGGAATTCCTCGCTTAGATGAAGGATTTCCACTTTTCCAGAGGGGAAAAGTCCGATACATCGCCCCCATTCTCTCCCGCGGACATGACGTACGTTCTCTGCTCTCCTCGGGAACGTTCTATCACCCCGGTTGTTCATCAACATCAACACGCCAAATTGAAAACGAAGAAGCTCCCACTCATTGATTCGCTCATACAGAATCGTAATGCCAACCGGGACAAGGAAGAACTCTTTTCCGGGGGGACGCATTTCCCCTCCTCTCATCAAGTCTTATTACCGAAGCAGGCGATGAACGCCGGGTAACTGCAATTGGTTGCACGGACAGAGACAAACGGCTTACAACGTTTACCGGCCGAGAGAGTATAAAAGGGACATTTCTGTAGATATACCGAGTCCATAAACCAAGCGATTTCGCAGTTCGTGTAGGCTCTCTCTAATCAAGGGCTTGATGGAGAAAACAAAAAAGATGATCAGCAGGAGTCTTAGAGATCGTAAACATCTTCAGACGAAAACCTTAATGCAACCTAACGGGCATTGAGCGGACACAAGTGCTTACCGGGAATCATCGTTTCGTGCCACGGGCGCATCTGTTTGAAGCGTGAGTTATGGCCCGCGGCACACGTCTGCGGAGGGAAATCAGTACCCTGTGACACAAGCCACGGCCAGCTTAAGAGAGACGGGTAGAGATAAAATTCCTTCTCCTGACAAAACACGTCGATGCTGCTTATTGAGCAAGAGGAAGAGCTACGAGGAAAGGGAATTGCAATTGGCCGACGTACAAGTATTTATTCCTGTCGCTATTTATACGCGTCCCCTCCGCATGGAATGCAATAAGGAATTACACGCAGACTGTTACTCGCGTCTTTTAGATGGCTTTTACGATGAAAAACGATCGCTTTGTAGGTCTTCCGGGTCCGGAGCGGGAAGGAGATAGAGAATCCCACGCCGTTCCAGCTAGCAGCTGTCCTTTCCATCTGTCGATAGGACATTGTGAGAATTACGATCGAGTCTACAACTTAAGAGGCGCCGAGGTCGCATTAATAATGGAAGAATGGCCGATTTTTGCGCTGTTATTATCCAATGTCGACCGAGATGGAGACATTTCGACAGGTGTTGCCCGGGCATCGACAAGCATTCCATGTTTTGCGCTAATTCAACTGAACTGCTTCTACCTGGAATAATGACTTTCAGGACACCGCTTTAGATCAATGTTCTGCATACTTCGGTCGTTATGTAGTTTTTAGTTATTCTATTGTTGTTGATAACTTCTTAGGATAGAAATTTGATGGACAAAGGATTTTGCAAGGATTTTTATTTGTTTTCTTTCCCCTGTTTTTTCTTCTCTTTTTTTGGTCGAAAAAAAAAACCCAAAAACAATTGAGAGGAATTTTGATGGGCCTAGCTACGCTTGGAAGAGTCGAATTATTCAGCCATCCGGGTCTCCGAGAGAGGTCGCCAGGGCTGATGAATACCTCTCATTAGGAACTTGCAATTTAGGAGCGGACCGAGTTATCTATGGTTCGAGTCTCGGCAAAAACTCCAGGCATATTTCACTTGAGCAGAACATTTCAGTAATTACTCTAAATATTTATTGTTGCTTTCACGAGTTTTAACATTTTACGATTATTTATCATATTATATATTATTGTCGTATTTAATTATATAATAATATTATTATTGTCAGATTAATATAATTGAAATTGAATGTACAATAATGTCATGAAGTGAAATATTTCATTAATAAATAATTAAAATTTAAATATTATTATTAGTGTCAATACTAATTAATATTATTAACGATGTTATTAACGTCATTACTTCATATTCTCGATGGCCTCCATCCTCGTTAGCGCGGATGACTTTGTATTCCAAATCCGGTCATAACAGTCCTTTTGAACATCACTATTAACTAACAGTTATCATCGTCGTCATCCTCAGCGTCGTCATCATCATCGTCGCCATCGTCATCATCGTCATCATCATCATCATATCATCATCATCATCGTCATCGTCATCGTCATCGTCATCGTCATCGTCCATCATCATCATCATCATCCATCATCATCATCATCAATCATCATCATCATCATCATCATCATCATCATCATCATCATCATCATCATCATCATCATCATCATCATCATCATCATCATCATCATCATCATCATCATCATCATCATCATCGTCATCATCATCATCATCATCATCATCATCATCATCATCATCATCATCATCATCAATCATCATCATCATCAATCATCATCATCATCATCGTCATCATCGTCATCGTCATCATCATCGTCGCCATCGTCATCATCATCATCATCATCATCATCATCACCATCGTCGTTATCCCGGCTCCTGTTGGTAGCAGGTCGTTGTTCACAGGCGAGTTTTTCCATGGCCGATGAAATTGGCAAGAAGCATGGAGGCCAATTGAGTGGAAGTGATAGAATGATTTATTGTTTACTCCGGAAAGAAAACTCCTTAAACATCTCCAGTAATCGCAAAAGAAGGGCCGAATGAATTCAAGACACGTTCAACAGCACAAGATCACAGCCATTTCGGATTCCGAGCACGCTCTCAAAAGTGGGGCTTAAATTCTTTTTTGTTTTCATTTATTTTTTAAATTATTCTTTATCTTGAAAAAGCGTTCTTTTGAAACTTTAAGATTTTATTTTCGCGTGATTTTACTTTGCTTTTCTATTTACTTTTTAATACGCGAGTCGCGTTTAAGATATCCTTACCTAGAAAACGCCTAATCACCTCAGAAATTGATGTTCAGAAAAGCTTGCTTAGAAACGGATCGCGAGCGGAATACAAATAAGCCACGCACCTGTTTTCCAGCCAGACCACCGTTGTGGAGGCAGATTTCAGCCACGTTGGAAGACTCGTGGAGTACGGTGAGCGGCTGATACTTTTTTCCAAACTTCGTCGAGGTACATCCACGAGATCCAACTCCATTAAAGAACGCCTCGTTGTCATCAGTGACAGAGACAGGATCGCTTGCAAGAGAAAGACAAGTTTTGGCTTGAGGTGAAGAGCTCTGTAAATCTTTGTTAGGAGTCGATTGAGCAAGCTCGTAGGCCTCATCACAGGAGATGAAGGAAAGTCCAGACTTGTGCTTGGAGCTTCTCTTCTGTCTGTGTTGCCTCAGGAGAACTGCGCAGACCAGCAGCGCTATGACGAAGATGAACACTATAGAGGTGACCGCTATGACTAGGACGAGCGTGTAGGCACCGCTTATTGAAGACAGGAATTCGCTCTTTGACAATCTCTGATGGCCAGAGTTCACGGAGCTGTTTATGTGGATGCGTAGATCGGCCGACTTCTTATTAGAAGGATCGCCATGATCCGACACCTCTATGCTCAATTTTACAACCTGAAAATCGTGCTTAGTCAAATCACTAGAGGTTTTGATGACGCCGCTATCCCTGTCCACTTGGAACCAATTCTTCTCGACGTTCAGAAGACGAAAAGATAGTTTACCATTCAAGTCGGTGTCGTTGTCAACGGCATCAACTCGACCGACGATTGATCCGACAGGCAATCGATTGGAGATGAAAAGGGTGTCGTTCAAGTTCGATGGAAAGCGAATGTCTGGAAAGTTGTCATTCTGGTCGAGAACGGAGCATAGGACGATGGCTGTGCCACTCATCAACTCCACGTGGGAGTCCACGGCGGATACATGGAACTTGTAGAAATTCTGTACCTCTCGATCGAAAGCTCCCTTTGTCGTTATGACTCCAGTCTTAGGATGAACGTAAAGCAGACGAGACACACCGGAACCATGATCTGAGGATATGTGGTACAAGAACTCGTTGAACGGAGGCAGGTCTTTGTCTCTGGCTTCGATCCTGCCCACGGCTGTCCCAAGGGGTTCGTTCTCGAGGACGCTGAACGTGTACAAAGATTTCGAGAAGATTGGCCTCTCGTCATTGAGGTCATCGATTGTGATGATCACCTGTGCCGAACTGGATCTTCTCGGTGAGCCCCTATCCTTTGCCACGACGTAGAACTTGAAACTGTCAGTCACTTCTCGATCGATTCGTATGAGGGCGCTGATGAGGCCGCGTTGGTCGATTTGGAAATACTTGTCCACGTGAGCCTCGAGGCTGTAATCGATCTTGCTGTTGTCTCCTTCGTCTTGATCCTTCGCAGATACCTGGAGAACCACTTCGCCGATAAAGTTGTTCTCTGCCAGACTCGCACGATAAGACGACTGCTCGAATTCCGGAGCGTTGTCGTTGACATCTTTGACCACTATCTTCACCAACATCTCCGAAGTCTTGGGTGCCTCTCCGTGGTCGAAGCAGAGGAGGGTGATGAAATAGAACGGAGAATTCTCTCTGTCCAGACTAGAGGACAGTACTATCCGATACTCCCCGAGAAAGAAGGATTTTTGAAGGGTGAACTTAAGGCTTCCGTTTTTCCGACATTCCACCCTCCCACCTTCTCCCTCGTCGGGGTCACGAACGGAAACATGTCCAACGAAACTCCCCGGTTCGGCGTCTTCTGAAATTTCTGTCGAGACAAACTTACTCTGCTGAGGAGAATTCATCGGTTTCTGACCGTTTCTGCCTTCGTCGAGGAACGTGACGGTGATGATTGGCTGATTGTCGTTGACCTCATCGACCCTGATGATCACGACCGCCTCGCTAGACAGCGGCTCAGAACCTCTGTCCTTGGCCATGACTCTGAGCTGATGGACTGAGTTCTGAAAAAAATTTCTTCCAACGATTTCGAGTCCTGCCTTGCAAGTTTTATTGCTATTTTCTACTGCAATTCTCTCGAAAAAATAAGACATCGCTAGGATCGAGTTCTTAAGGATTGCCAGGAATTTGTGAATAATTGACGAGAATTCTCACTCTCTCTCGATCCAAAGACTCAAGGAGGATCACGTGTCCGCTCCTATTATTCAATTCGAACAAGCTGCCACACATTTTCATCGTTTCGGCGGTGAACGCGTATTCTATCTTTAAATTAAAGATGGATGATTAGAAATAAATTACTTAAAAATCTTCGAAATGTCGACAACTTGCAATTTTATTAACAACTTCATCAATAACTTTATTAATGACTGTTGATAATAGTAAAGGAATAGTAAAATAAATCAATATTCATAATTAATATTGAAGGAGCAATTTAAGAATATTAATTGCAATAGCGCCGACAATGTGGCGAATTATTAATAGCATATCCACAATAATATGCATTTCAAGTATATAGATATGTATATATACGTAATCAATATTGTTAGTTAAATCTTACAAAATACGTTTTTAAAAAAATAATTGTATTAATTTAGAAAGTAATTAAGATTAAGCTAATAGGATTCAAATTAATGACAAAATAAAATATTTAAAGCAAATCCAGAGGTTTACATCAGTTATTTTAATGACAATTTCAGCTAATTACTGATAATTTAAAAAAAATTAAAATGACAATCAGTGATTGTCCACTTAACCTCGGCATTTTCATTTTCGTCGGCATCGGTGGCCGACACCTTGATGACATTTGACCCGACAGGTATGTCCTCTCTCAAGGTCACCTCGTACGCAGGTAGGGTGAAAACAGGTTTGTTGTCGTTGAAGTCAGTCACGATGACGCTGATGGTCATGGTGCCCGTCAAACTAGAAAACCCGCCGAGACCGCCACGTCCCCCGTCTATGGCCTTCAAAGTCAACGTATAATGGGACTCGGTCTCCCTGTCTAGCGGCATCTTCAGCACCAGTCTTGCTTCCAGAGTGCCGGAGACGGACATGGAAAAGACCATGGAAAGTCTCTCGGATGGGGATTCGATTTCGTACCTCTGAATCCCGAACGTAGGGGAATCGTCGTCAGAAGCAGCAGGGAGCAGATAAGAGCTTCCGACTGGTGATGCTTCGTTGATCGAAAGGAAGATTTCATTTTCACGGAATGAAGGACTGTTGTCGTTCATGTCGAGAAGTTCTGCTCGCACCTGAGAATTCAAGTCCGAATTTAATTGGATTTAGTTCAGCTGAAGTGAATTGTTCGAGTTAATTGATTGAATCTTTTCGAGTCAGTTATTCGTTGGGTGAGAGAATGAATAAACAGCAAAACAGCAAAACACAAAAAGTTTCCGAGTAAAACGAACATTAATCTCAAAATAACGGGAAACTCGAGTATTAATGAAGAGCAAAAAAAAATCCACAAATTTATAAAATATTTAGAAAAGGATAAATAACATGTCTGAGTAACATTTCTCTCGACTCATCTTAACTTTGTCCAATCTTCTGACACGATGAAACGAAAACACTTGCCTTGACTCTTTCTGCCCTTTGGACAGGTTTGATGGCTACGTCAAGGTTGAGCTGGCACGTGTCCCTCCTTCGACAGATGTCAGGATGATCTCTGTCCAGTCTTAATTTTGATCTCCTCAGCTCTCCTGACTTCTCGTCCAACTCAAAAAACTTGACAGCCACAGAGTCGGAATGTAGGAAGCTGTAGCGGAAGGTGCTGAGAATGTTCTGACCGTAGAGGCTCGATAATCCGCAGTCCCTGACCAGGTTTCCGACGATGGTTTCCGGCGGGCTTTCTTCCATGAGATCCAGCTTGCATTCGTCCATTTCTTTTGCAGATACCAGGTGACACGACATCAGGAATACGCTTAAAACTGCGCGGAGTTTTTTCGCTGAAAAATGCGAATCCATTTCTGAGCCACTTCTCACTGTTGAAAAGAGTTTGCTTGGCATATTTTGGCTCGTAATGTGCTTGACAAACGAGGCTCTCAGAAGAGAAACAGTGAAGATTGAAATTGTGACAGGTGAATTAAAACGAGAATCATCAGCGCGGGAATTCGAACATTTCAGAGACTTCTTGTCATCGGGGGATGAGGCTTCATGGCGCCTACATTTCTGCTCGCAACAGATGGAAATTGTTGAGGAAAGGGAAGAAAATTGAAGTTTTCTTATTCATCAAGTCGAAGCAGTAATTTCATTTTGTCACAGGTTCTTTGTTTTTCTTGAAAGAGTGCCGAAACTCTTGGAAACTCGAGCAACACTTCTGCCGTTCAAAGGTAGTAATGTCGGGTCAAAGCCAAACAACTACGAAGGTAACAAGTTTCGATGTCGAACAAAACGACAAACATCCCGCTTCGAGAATTTTATTTAAGACCAAAAAATTAGATTTGCCGCCGTTGAAGCTATCCATACAAAGACGTCTGTCGATTTACGGCCTTCTTGAGGCAGTTTCGAATAGGAAAAGTGCCAAGTTCTCGTTTTGTTGTTTGCAATAAATAAAGCTTTTAAGAATTTAATCTAAAAGCAATAATCTCGCAAAAAGTTTTCACAAAATTAAAATAGTTTTCATGGAAATGCCTACCCACTTGAAAAGCAAATAAAAATTGCAGAAAATCGCCTGCTGGTAAGAAACGTCAATCGACGGTGAAATCCAATTCCCAACAGTTCTCGCGCCTCTCACTGCAAAGACGAAAATCTGTTGAGTACGATTCACCTTAAGCAGGAAAATTACTTCCCCACGATAGTAATCCAAGATCTCCCTTCTTGAAATGAAGCTTGGACGGAATCGACGGACCGAGCGAGCTTCGCGCCCATCCTCAGTACGTCTGCTGCGCGCATCTCCCAACACTCCGTGATAGTTCGTACAGTACTTCAATACAGTTCAACGAGAACAACAACTTCAACAAGCTACTCGACAAACAAATGCACACCGACATCTAATTACTGCAGTCTCAGACTGTTTGTTGGGATTCCTGCTTTTTTATGTTCCCTCTGTGGGATCAAGGGATTGACCCCAAGAAGAGAAAAGAAAAGAATCAAATGGATGAGTGGAGATGTAGAGAAAAGGTGAGAGTTAGCTGTCATCGAGATGAAGGTCTTTATAAGTGAGAGGGGGGGAGTGGGTATCTTCGAAGTCCCTGTGGCCAGTGGCGAACATTGGCCATCGATCACAAGCCTCCCCGATCACTCAGTCCCTTAGTCAGTCGCTTTAGTTACAGTTTCATTTCTTAATTCTAAGAAGAATATTTTATAAAAAAAAAATAAATAAACAAACAAACATATAAATAGATAAATAGGATAATAATGCGAAAAAACCCGAAATTTATATTCTTTGAATTATGATGCTAATTGAAATAAATTCGATCTGAGTGAAGCTTAACCTGACGTAGAATTGACTACCAATCAGATTCTTTGTGAAGCTTTCGCTTTCAATTAAACATTTGCCAACGTTAAGAGATGAAGTTATATTATTTATTATTTATTATTTATTTATTTATTTGATTGTAGTCCGTTGCATAACTGAGATGATTTGGACTTAAGAGAGATGAAGTTAAGAACAAACGCTCGTTAAATGTCGATTTGGCAGCTTCAAGTCAGGGAAATTATGGAAGTTACGAATTAATTATAAATATTTATTTACAATTATATTTGAAATTAGTTGTAATTATTTATTGACATGATTATGGTTGAAATTAAATCGTGAATATTTATTAACAAGTTTGATTGAAACTGCAGGCGCAGCGACAATAGGCAATCACAGCAACGAAAAAATCTCACGCAAGCGATTTATATTCTGGCCAACAAAAACAAGAACAACAACATAAACAACTGCTCACACGCTCAACAACAAAACTCTCACGTGAATATAAACAGCTAAAAAGGTTAACGGAACTCAGAAATGGGCGTCGCATGGAATCAGTTTCCTGGTCGGTCGTTTCGAACAACACGCCCAATAGGGCCACCCCGTCAGACCAAAGCCCCCTTCCCCTCCTGCACGTCGGCGGCTGGCGTGAGGGCGGCTGGAAAATTCCCTCAAAAAAAAAAAAAAAAATTAACGACCTTTCGAAAAGCCGTTGTCAACTGACTGCAATCTCCAAGCCCGATTAACCATTTTGCACTCAAAGATATGCAACACGATCGACCGAAAAATTCTTCTTTCACGCTTCTTTGGAGGGAGATAAACCCTGAATCTATTGCAAACTCCATAAGAGGGGCATTCACTCCATCATCTGGACTGTCGAAGTTTCAAGCTACCGAATGGGTGATGATGATGAAAACTATGGTTCTGGTGATTGTCATGATGATAATGATGATGGTAGTGGTGGTGATGATAGCGACAATGGCGATGACGATGACGATGACGAAGATGATGATGATGATGATGATGATGATGATGATGATGATGATGATGATGATGATGATGATTCATTACTGAGATAGCTGCCTGGGAAAAGGACCTCCACTCGGCGATGAAGACGCAGAACGAGACAACACTGCGTTTCCACGTGGAATGCAATTTCATTTCAAACGACAGAATTGCACCTCTGATTCTTCGGCGCTTCCAAAGTGGCGCCGTTTTTGTTTGCTTTCGGCGCTAACTTCATTCAACGAAAGTCGAGCCTTTTAGCGA
>JAJTWR010000416.1:565000-570000 GCA_021613335.1 Whitmania pigra | reverse complement strand
AATAAAATGCATAAAGACATGAATGTTAACATTACAGATTTAAATCATATAAATGATGTTTATGATCGAATGATACAAAAATGTCGATAATTATGCCATACTAATTTCGATAATCTTAAATTAAAAATAAATTGAATTGAACTTTGTTTCAAAAACAACAGTTCCTAGAGAATGTTTTTGTTTAAAAGTGAAATTTTAAAAGCTCATCTTATATTCCACAACCATAGCAACTTCATCCGAAAGAATTTCAACGTAACGAGCTTAACGAGTTCAGGCTAATGCTGTAGCCATTGTTGTTTTCAGACGTTGTTGTTGTTGTTGATATTTATTATTTTATGGTATCACATTATTTCATAATATTCATTACAAGCTGAGATAATTTTATGATATTATTATTCCACAATGTTATTACTTTGGACAAATATTGGTTCAAAAAATTATTTAAAAGGCCAAACATTGCTTTACAGTTTGCTTATTTGCTAAGCTTTTAACTGGAGAAGTTTGAAGATATTTCAGAGATTGTACTGACAATGGGGTGATATCTCCGACGGAATGTCATGTTCTAGTTATTGTT
The DNA here is from genome assembly GCA_021613335.1 of Whitmania pigra. Taxonomy (NCBI): domain Eukaryota; kingdom Metazoa; phylum Annelida; class Clitellata; order Hirudinida; family Haemopidae; genus Whitmania; species Whitmania pigra. Next base: position 569,426 of record JAJTWR010000416.1, on the reverse strand, counting down.
GTTACTAATATTAGTCATAACATTATTATAGTAATAATTTTTGAGTAAGTAAATAATGTGATAATAACTCTTATGGCTTATAATATTAATAGTAATAATAATATTATTAATGTTAATATATATATTTATATTCATATTATTATTAAATTATAATAATTCTAATTAGTAATAACATAATTATGTAAAATTATCTTATTTAATGGTAATATAAATCTTAATTATGATTTTAATTAAAGTTTTAACTCGTGGTGAAAAGCAGATGAGTAACTATGATAGAATGAAATTTCGACGGACGACAGGAATAATTAGCAATAATTATGCAATAATCATAAAATAATTGAGTTATTTTGACAGGGTTGACATTAATTCGTTCTGTCGGCTGAGCTTCTCAATATAAAAAAAAAAGCGAATTACTGACGAGTATAGGATACAAAATAAAAAAAACAATATCATCATCATCATCATCATCATCATTATCATTATTATTATTATATTATTATTATTATATTATTATTATTATTATTATTAATTATTATTATTATTATTATTATGATTATTATTATTATATTATTAGTATTATTATTATTATTATTATTATTATTATTATTATATTATTATATTATTATTATTATTATTAGTATTATTATTATTATGATTATTATTATTATTATTATTAGTATTATTATTATTATTATTATTATTATATTATTATTATTATTATTATTATTATTAATTATTATTATTATTATTATTATTATTATTATTATTATTATTATTATTATTATTATTATTATTATTATTATTATTATTACAGAAGTTCTCTTAATAATGTAAAGAGCTGTCCATGTGTTCCAGTAAAACATCAATTTCCATGGAAAATTGGAAAATTTTCAAATCACTTCAAATGAGCCAACATTACAACTTATTAGCCATTTTCTTCCGTTTTCTTTGCTATGGCATCATCATCGTCGTCGTCATTGTAGTTGTTGGTGATGGTGTTAATGTTGATATTGTTGTCGCTGTTGTTGGTGGTGCTAATGTTGTTGTTGTTTTTGTTGTTGTTTTTGTACTCTCCCCACCTGCCCACCCATCACTGAGAGTTCAACGGGGCTTTGACCTGAAGACGGATGGAGTTCATTGTTGCCCTTTTTGAAGGAATGAAGGTTTTCTTTGATCCATCCGTCCATCCATCAATCAAGCCATTAATAGGAATGCTTTATGAAAAGACCTGAAGAGGACGTGACCTTACCACATGTTCAAGGTCGAATGACAATGTTTATCCTTTCAACCTAATAAGAATTGAAATGTTGTGAGCGTCTATCTTTTGCTCGTTGATTTCTTGTCATCAGTATTTATCAGTATATTCTCATTGATAATGGAGTTTCATTTTTAATAATAATAATAATAATAATAATAATAATAATAATAATAATAATAATAATAATAATAATAATAATAATAATAATAATGTTGAGATTTTATTGAGGAACACCAGCAAGGAGAGCAACAGAAGAGGAAATGTGGCAACCTAGCTTAACGTATTGGGATCTGTTAGAGAGGTAAGAGTGGAACAAGAGAGTGCGAGGCCATCGATACCGAAGTCGGAGTGAAGTCTTTCTAACAATATGATATGGTTGATGGTGTCGAAAGCTGCCGATAGATCTAGGCCGACCATGACGACACAGTTGTGATTTCTTCAGATGTGGGATAAATTGTTGAAAATGTGGGAAAGAGCGGTCTCTACAGAGAAGCCAAGTCTGTAGGCAAATTGGAAGAAGATTTGTTAATATGAGGACAAATTCTAGAAAGGGTGAGCCTCTCTAGTACTTTCGATATAATGGAAAGGTTAGAGATGGATCTGTAATTAGACGGGGAGCTAGGGTCGAGGCTTGAATGTTTTTAGCAAGGGGAGTCCTTGCGCGCACTTTAAGATGGAAGGGAAGACACCGGAGCTAAAGAAAATGTTAGCAAGTTTGGGGAGGATTGGAGCTAAAATGAAGGAATATTTTTTGTGGAAGAAAGGTTGGGAAAGGATATGGAGGGCATGTATTGTTGGGCAATGCTCGAATGGCTTTCAGGACTTCTATAGATGAGACAGGAGGGAGTGTTGAGAGGGGCGTGCCAGTGAACTGCCTGGTTGGAAGGGATGAAATGGATGATGAAAAGTGTATTGGCGATTGACTGATGAATGTTGGCGATTTTTGAGATGAAAAATGTATTCAATGAGGTGACGAGAGACTTTTCAGATACTAATTAATTATTAACTTGTTAAATTTTCAGTTTTCTTAAATACGCATTAATAATTATTACAAAGAAGTTGTTTTATTAAATTATTTACTCAGTTATTTAAACATCTCTGGCGTGCGACTTGGCTCAGAGGTTTGTGTGCCTGCGAACGGCGGTGAAAGCAACAGTCGTTACGCGAGGTGTTCGCAACCCAGCTTGCACCTCGGGTAGAGGCGCTACATAAATGGTGGATCGATTAAGAAGTGCCTTCACATCCTAATCGGAAACATAAGGCACTCAAAAAATCGGCTAAATAACAACTCAAATCTCCATGTCCTTTCAGTTCGAGGTATTCTGATTGTTGTCAACATGAATGTGTAAAAGTTGAAAACTACCCAACCACCTACCCGCTCATCGACAGGTATCTCATAAAGAGCAATCACCTGGTCAGTGTGACAGCAAATGTGATTGCTCGGATCTCCGGGCATCCAGAATGGCATTTTGATCACGCTTCCAATGACTTTTATGTCGTAAAGTCACTATGGTAACTCCAAACATAATCGTCGTCGTCGTCATCTTCGTCGTGACGATCATGTAATGGGAATAGCGTGTTCATAAAAGCGACGGATATGGAAATATCGGCTCACCTTTCCCGTTATTTATAAATTTTCGGGATGGGGGATGCTTTCCTCAGGATGACCTTTCATCTGCAAAGGTCACGCCCGATTTCAACTCGACAGCCGATAAAGCCATCTAAGACGATGCTAAATGGGCGCCATTTTGTTCCATCTGATGCTTGTTGCTTGCTGGAAAGGATGGATGAGTAGCGGGTTATATTTAGCTTAACTTAAATTAACGTGTTTATATTTATCTCATACAATTAATTCATTATTCATTAATGTTTAAATATTATTTATCGAAATGAATTAATGTGTATGCACTGTAAATGATCCAAATCGTATTTTACCGACATTTTAATTAACTTAGTATTTAATTAATAATGCACTAATAATCAATAGCAATTAATTAACATAAGCAAACATGAATTAACATCATAAATAACATTAAAATCTATTTGACTAGAGATTACACTCGCAGAAATTGCTTGCTCATCAGCGAACGCACCATGGGAATGTTGTACATTTGTACTGCACTGTTGTATTGATAGTACTGAAAGTACTCATCATGTGCGAAACATTTCCATCAACAAGTGCTTGGAAATCCCCGACGGATGTCTAACACGACGTTCGGCTCCGAATTTTATTAATTTATTTTTAATTAATTTTTGTTATTTTATCAATTCATTTTTAATTAATTCCGTTATATTTTGTCGAATAAAAAGAATTTTAAAGGAGGATAAAACGTTAATTTCATGGCGGTAAATGATGATATTTTGTTATTCATGATTTGATTTTATCTAAGATTCATTTCAATGCCTCTAGACCGGCCAAATGTCGTCACGAACAAATGATTTGCAAACAAAAGAAAAGATTTAATTATTTTAAAAATTTGTCAATTTCTTCTTCTCATTCTTCTTTCTTTATGGCTTTGAACGCTTCGCATTTTGTTAAATTTATCATTTTCGTAAATTTAAATTTCTAAATTTATGTTTTAAAAAAATCGTACAAAATATTTTCTCGGCATTAAATCATATTTTAATGTAATTTTCAAATTTTCTCCTAAAATTTCCTCTTCGTTAAAAAGACATAAAGTCGTGCAATGGGATTAAACAGAATTTCCTCGCTGCGTACGTCCACAGCATCTTGTTTCTATCGCGAGGCATTCCTAATCCTGCTTGCAGTGTCCTCATTTCAACGACCTGACACAATTAAGAGGCTCGTGTCGAGCTTCTATTGGATGAGTCCCAATGGGGGAGGGGCCGATTAATTTTCTTCCACTCTGTCAAGTCGCACCCCATTCTGGCAATTAACTGGCATCCAATCAACTACGTAATCAATCAATAAATCGATTGAAGTTCCCGATTGATTGATCAACCACGAGGAAGAATGGAAGCTTAGAAAAGGAAGGATATGGAAAGGAGGAATTATTTTGCAATCATCCAGTCACCATCGGGGTGAATTTAATTGGGTTTCGCTGGTAATGAAATGTAGAAACAAAAATATATGTTTGTTGGAATATTTAAAAAATAATAATAAAGACTGTTATTATTAAATAATATTGTTTATAGTAACGTGCACTT
>JAJTWR010000416.1:530000-560000 GCA_021613335.1 Whitmania pigra | reverse complement strand
ATCATAAATTGAATCACTTGTATAACTATTTAATGTGTATTGTTGTTGAGAATTAGCTGATGATTCATTGAGTCACCTCATCGAGTATATCTTGTTTTGAGGTCATCTTCAGCAATTCTTCGTCGTAATCGAGATAGTGAGGCTGTACGTATTCGACGGACCTGAAACAACAACAACAACACGTTTCGAACAACATCCACAACTGTACCCAACCACGATCCTAGAATCGCAAAAACAACCTCAGTAATGCATAAGGATCAAATGGAAAGTATGAAATGATGAAGTTTCTGAAGTAACTGTTCGTCGATTCTGCGACCATTTGTCGTCTGTTCCTCTCTATAATGTTGTCGCAGAATGCTATCTGGTTGCCTCTGACGGCAATTATTTAATTATGTAATTAATTAAACTGATGTAAATAAATTAATCTTTCGACTCTCCGACCTACCTGACGACGGAGCAGAACGTCTCGGCGATCGGAAGGTAACAGAATCTCAGCGGGTTAAGGAGGCAGGAAGACATCTTCTGAAGATGCAGATCCAAGCAGAACTTGTGACCTGAAAGTTATTTGGTAATTCATGAATTACATAAATTAAATGTCAGACTAATAACAATGAATTGATCTATTATGTGGAGAAAAAAAAACAAAAAAACTTTTAATGTGTATTAATGAATAATATTAAAATAAAATGAAGCTTTAATTAATAAATATTATTAATGTAATTATTATAATAACAATGTAGTAGTATTCTTGAAAACATTAGTTATGACAGATATCGTAGGTTTAATATTGCCTAACCTTGAGCTGTGTCTATGATGTCTTTGTGTCTGAAGACGAGGATGTAGAAGAAGGACTGGCAGACCATGTAGAAGACGCCATGAACTTCAAACAGAGGTCTGAATTGATCGGAGCTGTTGTCGATGTAGTTGTGGATCCATTCCTTCATGCGGACGAGTTGCCGTTTGACGACCCTAATTTCATGTTAGCGGGTACATTGCATCTTGGTTATCACAAGTCGTAACACAATCGTGACGATCGTAAAGCGACGTGATAATCGCATATTAATCAGAGTTAATTTTATAAACAAAAGCAACTTGTTGAGAAAGTTAAAACCACTTTTAATTCACTTAACAAAATAAGCTATGGATTAAAATAACAATTGCAGATAATATTTAGAAATTAAATCATGACTTGCATTCACAATAATTCACATTCATTCTAAATAAACTATGGATTAAATCAACAATTGCAGATAATATTTACAAATTACAGCATGACTTGCAAGGATCACTCAGAAACTAAAACCTACCAAGTTGGAAAATACTTGGCTCTTGCAAGAAGACTTCCGAGGTACGAGGCTGCGAGTTGCCTGTGAATGTAGTCCTTGTTCAAACTCGTCACCTCCGTCCACAGGAACTCGAGGAAATCCAAAGCCAGATCCTTGAAGGTTAGTAACTATATTATTAATATAGTACATATATATTAATTATTTAAGGATCTCAGAATTAGAAATAATAGAATTATAGAATGAAATTAATTATTACAGAAATTAATATCATGCATTGTAGAATCAAACACAAAATTCAAACATGATTTCTGAAAGCAGGGGAAGAGAATAAATAGATTACCAAATAAATAAATAAATAAATTACATAAAGATAAGATCTATTCGTTAAAAGCCATTGCAATGAAATTCAACGTCGACAGAAACAGAGGAAAGCTCAGAAACCGTTTTTAAGCTGCAGATGTAGAACATGATGAACTGAACGTGGCACGTTTTGAAGGTTTTCAGGAGGAGAGAACCAAAAGTCCTCTTCAGCTCGACGTACAACTTCTTTGTGGCATCCCACATCAACTCTCCTGTGAGAATAAACAATTACAAACAATAAAAATTATTAATTATCAACGACACTGACACAGATTCCATGAGAATATGGAAACAAGAAATTGTACAATTGATGAGAAATAAAATAGCCAATGATAACTTAAAAAATTGTTCTACGATGATTTAAAATCATTGATAATTAATAAATAATTATAAATAAATCATAAATTGACATTAATTTACGATGTAATAATAATAATCCAACCATTTTGAAAGCACTGGTCCCTGATGTATGCAAACATGATGCTCATCAAACAATCCAGCATGTTTGCCTGGTTGTGTTTCATCCTTTTCAATGAGTTTTTCATCTCAGAATCCAATTCATTCTGTTATTAATAAAAATGATTTTGGTCATCATTATCATCATGGAAATATTGTTGTGAGTCGTAACTTATGATGGATGTTACGCATATGTCTTAAAATATGTTTTTGCAACAATTGTCAGCTCCATAATAGATGGAAAGCCTAATAAAGCACTCAATGTTAATGATTTTTTTCGATTGTTTCCAAGCAAACAATTGAAAAGTTGTTTCTCAAACATTATCAAGAAGAATCGATTGTGAAAATAATCATTTAAAAAGCACAAAAAACAATAATAACAAAAGCTATCACTTAACTAATAAATATATTAATATTATAATTATGTATTATATATAATAACAAATATTATTAATTTCCACTCTTCGCAAACATGGATTGTGGACTAACGGCATCTTGGACTGACAAGATACCAACGTGTTCATCTTCGGTTCTTTGTATGTCTTCTCTCGAAGCCTCCGACTGTAAATAGAAAAGTAAATATTGTTTTATATATTTTTTATATAAACACATTAGTTCAACATTACATCAACAAATTGAAAATAATATTAAGTGTATTATTTTTTTTTTTTCAGCAGAACTCATGATTTGGTTGGAGAGATGATTAAGAAACAGTAACTCAAATAAAACAATACAACCAAATGTTTGAATATTTAAGCTTAAACTTTTTAACTCGAGCATATTTTTTATTGGACTAATTATATTTTTCAAAATTTTGATACTTTGCTGGTTGAGAATCAGGCATCAGAATATTACTAAATAAATGCAACTAATAAATTAATAATAAACAAATAAAAATAAAGCTGTAAGTAATCCATTTTCAAAAACTCAAATCTCACATCGTAAGCGATCATGTTGCTCATGATGAGCTTGAAAATGAGTCCTCTCAGTTTTGGCAAGTAATTGGTCACTTGGAGAAGGTTTGTTGTGTAACTCTCCTGTGCACTCAGGTTCCCAACCAATGGATTGCATTGAGACAAGAGATTTTCAAGGATCATGATGGAGCTGGAATGAGGCATCATAAATTATTCATGATTTTGATCAATCATGAGGCATAATTCAATTATGAATTATTAATCTACCAAAATTCATTTGGGTTGAGATTTTGTTTAATTAATAACCTCCAAAAAAATAAAATGTACGTACATAATTAACCAGCAATAATAGCTGTTAGACAATAGGTGCCATACGAATTAACTATCGCTAGCATTATTAACAAATCAACTTGGCATCACTGAGTTCGTCCATACCTAGGCACAATTCTCGTGATCTTTTTCAGCAACTCGTGTCTCTTTTGACTTTCTGACTTGATCCTTCCCTGTTCCTCTGCTGTCATGTCGGAGAAAAACCTTGGTACAGCATAAGCACCCTCTGATGACAAAAGACAGTTCAATAATGGATCAATAATGAACATAGTGACATAACATTTTGATTGTTAAGTATTTAAAAAAAATTCAAACAACTTGGAGTGAACTGATCGACAATGGTCTTGAGGCATTCGTGGAGGTACAGGGCAGTCTGGACCGTCAGCAGGTCTAGCACGAATGACTGGTACTCATGGCTCAACTCATTGGATTTCTTGTTCCATTCAATTTTCTGTAAATCAAAAATTAAATTTAAGACTTTGCAGTTATGGTTTAAATAAACATTTCATGTGATTATACATTAATTCACCCACCAAGATTTCATTGACGATTGCTACGTGACTGTTATTGAGTCTAACAACAACATGATGGAACTGTTTCACAATAACAATTAGAGATGCTTCCTTTAAAAACAAATTTATTTGTATTAATTTTGATATAGAATTCTGTTTAACCTCTAATTATCTAAATATTTTTTGAAAAATTGCAAAAAACCATACATCAAGCTTGTCCCCTGAGGTATTATTCCTTTTAAGTGTGGAAAACAAGATGTCGTAATCTTTCCTCAAATCCTACAAAATGAAGCAGACGAGGTTTATGTTTGACAACTTTTGTAGTTTTTGATTGTCAACCCGCCAATCACATGTTTACTATGTTAAACACGTACAGTACATTTCAACAAGCCAAACGTCTGCAATAAAATAAAATAATACCTGATCAAAATCATCAAAAACTTTATTTAAATCTAAACTTGGAAATTCATATTTCCTTTATGAGATTTCAACAAAAATGACAATGTAATATGCTTGATCCTAATGTAAACATGCAACCCATAGGCAGCCTTTTAACGCTCAAAGAAAGTTGTAAATTTCACTATTTCTATTTTATTAATTTATCTGCCAGGGATCCACATTTAAAAATTTATAATTTATCAAAAAATTTTTAAAAGCACTCAATAAATCAAATTTTAAAATTCAAGTTGACAGACTTTTTAATTTGTCCATTATTTCGCTAGGAATCTTTGGGAAATCGGCTGTTCTACAATATTCTTCATAATTAACGCATAATTGAGTTACGAGGTCTATTAACAATTTGTTTTAAAGTCAAACATTTTATTACAGCTATTGAACTATTGCAATTAAAACATAATTACTAAATAATAATTACGTAATAGTACGAAGCTTAAGAGACGTTTTACTCGCAGAGCGACAATATGAATCGGGGATATATTCAGGGAGTTCGGGAGGGCTTTTCTTTTTACAAAATACCAATTTGAAATCAAATAATTTGTCAGTTCGGTGGATGGGATGATCCTCCGTCAATTGCGGGCTGCCTTGGTCAAGACAGCATCCGACAAGTCCAACATTGAGCAGCCACTCCTGGCGGACCAAATCATGGATGCCTACCAAGAACCTACCGTGTCGCGGACTACAAAACACAGACCCCAGGACATCAACCAGATGCTCCAGGTCATCAGCGAAAATCTGACCAAATTAAAGACCATCCGAGGAGAGCACAAGCAACACAATCGACCCCGCAGCAGGAACAGATCTCGAACCACGCCCCACAACACTGGAATGTACGAGTACCACGATAAATATACGAGAAGGCCCAGCGTTCCCAACAATCTTGCTTCTTTCAACAGCAGCTGTCATCAAATTTTAGGATCAGGCAGTAGCGGCGACGGCTGCCTTCGGCCAGAATCACGTGAGCAGTGTTGTGCAGTAACGAATTACATGTAATTAATTACTTTTTTCTCACACTTCGAGACCGATCAGATGACATGAAGATTATTACTGGAATTCCTTTTAAATAATACGGAATGATGTATGATCACAATAAGTCCAAATCTTCCTAGTTATGCAACGGGTTTTAATCAAATAAATAAATAAATAAATATGATCACAATCATGGCGGCATCAAAGTTACTTGTAATTTTTATTTAAAAGTCACTTTTAGATGCTGTAACTTTTTACTTTTACATGAGTAAAATTTTGAGACATTACTTTTACTTTTACTTATACTTAAGTAACTTTTTAAGGTACTACTTTAACTTTTAAGAAATTACTGAAATGAGGTACTTTTTAAAACATTACACGTGCGTTGCCAGAAGAGTAATAATAATAATAATAATAATAAAAGAATAATAATAAATAATATAATAATAATAATAAATAATAATAATAATAATAATAAATAATAATAATAATAATAATAATAATAATAATAATAATATAATAATAATAATAATATAATAATAATAATAATAATAATAATATAATAATAATAATAATAATAATAATAATAATAATAATATAATAATAATAATAATATATATATAATAATAATAATAATAATAATAATAATATAATAATAATAATAATAATAATACTAATAATAATAATAATAATAATAATAATAATAATAATAATAATAATAATATAATAATAATAATAATAATATAATAATAATAATAATAATAATAATAATACTAATAATAATAATAATAATAATAATCATAATAATAATAATAATAGTAAGGTTAACCGACATAGTATCGACAGACTGTTTTTTCCTCAAACTCCAATCAATGGCGGATTTAGAGAGCGGGGGCTATGACTCTTCCCATGATTTGGAAAAAATAAAAAAAGTTAATTAAATCTGCTTGAATTTACAATTTGTTAAAATTATTTTATTAATTTGCCTGAAGATTTAGACGAAACTTTGGACAAAAATTTTATTAGCAATTATTATCAATATATTTATTGTCATTATTATTATCATTATTGTCACTGTTACATGCCTCCACCACTCTCCTAATCCGCTCACTGGTTCCAGTATGCGACCCCTCCCGCCAAAATGTTCTAGATTCGCCACTGATTTAATTTCATAAGTCTTTTAGCTTTCAGTAATTTATATTGAAAACATTGAATATACACCATAGTCAGCTTTCTTATCCTTGAATCATTTTCCAGGCTGAGGTGAGAATGCTTTTATTTGTAAATTCTTCTTTTAGCTAATTAAAAAATAAATATCTTTTTTCCTAATCGGTGGAAAAGTCTGGGTTGGTCTTGTATTTTCAAGAATTTGTTTTATTCAAATTTTCAACGGAAATGATTCGTTTGATTACGAAATAAATTTAATTTACTTTTTTCATCCGGCAAATGATGTTTCCAGAAATCTTTCAAAAGACTTTGATTGACCAGTCTTGTTTCTCCGGATGCGAACTGATTGGGTTTTGCACCTGCGCCATATTTTCTTTTAAACTGCATACCTATTTATTAATCTTTTCTAAGCTTTGTTTGCGAATAATGTGTTCAATTAATAAATCAAATATTTTTTTTTATCTTCCGATATCTGATCCGAAAAATAGAAAATAATTTCTTGTCGAACAAAATTGTTTGTCAGCTTTTGGTAGCACTGGTAGTGTGTGACCTCTTGGTATGTGGTAGTTCCTCTCGAAGGTACAAGACTATAAAAGCCATTCCCTCCGCTACTTGATAGTTTTGTAGGCATTCTTTCGGATGAAATAACAAATTTTTGAGGAGAAGAAAGTTTTCCGAGTTAGTTTCTGCTTTGTTTCAAGTCGAATTTGAACTTTTAGTCTTTAACTTGAGCTCATTTATGGGAATTGTTTAGCCGGTTACGTATGACTAATATCAGTCGATTCTTTCAACTTGGCTTCCGTTTCTTGACTCTGAAATTGAATTGAGAAATTAGTTTTCAATGCATTTGTTGAATTATAATTAGTTGCGAACAAATTAAGTTGTTTTCCTTTTACAATTGGTTGGTGGTTTGTGGCTTCATACATGAGTGATTCTTACGATAAGCGCTAACTTCGAATTGACTTTTGCTGTGGTTTGCCATAATTTTTAACATTATTGCCATCGATATTGTGACTTTACCTTTATTTACCTATAAAAATTTAAACATGCTTCATTCAAAATTCGGACATGCCGCGAAATGGGGAATTTCTGTTTCTCACTTAGGTGAATGATATCGATAGAATTTTATAAAATTATCAACAATACATCCAGCAATCTTAATATCTCAACTCCACTACTTGTCATCCAAAATGATTTTGATTTTCTAAACTAATTTTAAATCTAAAAGTATTTCGAAAGCTTGTTATTTTAAAGCTGCAAAATTATTTTATTAACTTTAACATGATCTCCATTTTACTCATTTTCTCTTATTCCATCGTTTGATATTTTAAGCAGAGTCTGATATTTTGAAACGTACAAGTAAAACAGTGTTGAACTTGAGAAATGTATCCCGGCAATTGCATGCTTGTGTGCATTTGCATTTATGCTTAAGCTTATTTTGCCATTGGACTCCATGTCGTTTGATGCTGCCAAAAATCATTTGCACAAATCATTTGTTCGACAGCATAATAAAATGTTAACATTCAGTTGACAGATCTCTCCACTCGAAGATACTTTTCTGAGGTCTGCCTTTCTGCACTGTGCCACGATTTCAGGTAAAACCAAAACTCCTAAAACCTGACATTGTGAAAAAATTTCAAATTATTGACTGGATAATTATTGAGTTAAATGGCTGATAGTTTATACGATTGAATGTTGAGAGTTTAGTTGATTGAACAGCCAGAAGAACATGTTAAAATTTAATTTATTATTAATTTATAAATTTATCAATTCCTCATTCAATCTCATTTTGAATCTCTTGAAGACATCGACAGAAAATGAGGCTGTTCGTCTTTCTGCTGATCTTCGTTGTCATCAACGTCGAATTCACGGCAACTTCAACGATTTCCAAAAGAGAGAAGGACAAAATCGACTGTCTGTGAGTCTAACATTCTCGACTTGTGGATAGTTGTTTAAAAACTATTGTTATTATATTGCTAAGCATTTAGCTAATGTATTAATCTAACTATGCAATAACATAAAGTTACATTCCGTCGTTATTATTGATAATAAAAGCTAATTTAAAAACACCTAACTGTACCTCATACAAAATATACAAAATAATTATAATTGTCATTATTGTTAACGTAAAGAATTGTGAAACTTATTATTATTATTATTATTAACTTAATGAATAATTCAAAAATATAAAAAGATCCTCTAAAAAAATAAACTTTTGTATTGAAACACCTGATTGAATGCCTAATAACTGCAAACACCATAAAGAAGTATTATGATAATGATACAAGAAAAGTTTGTATTGTATATCTAAAGAAGTATTACTATAATTATACAGGGTGAACATTTTCAACCGCAACTGTCGAGGAGCCTGGGCGAAACGTGCCCTGACAAGACGAGAAGCGGAGAGGTCGTTTGAAATGTCTGACATTTTTTCTCTGAAATCAAACTTTCAAATTCTGGAGAATGTGTCCACTTAAGACTGATAACTCTAATAAGTCGACTAATAAACCGAAATGTTAAATTTTAAACCCTCAGTTTAAATTCGAATCTTGATCTTCTCATTTCCAGAGATTTGGATTTCAACGGAACCTTCCTCCAACGAAACGTTCCTTCGAAAGTCATGGAAAGCTTCCACCGTCCTGACAACAGCAATTCCAAAACCAATGGTCGTCTGCTGTCCAGCATTTTATACAAAAGATAACCAACGCAATGTGTTGGTCCTGGTTTTAATTTATCATCTGCAGCTTCAAGAGCTACCAAGTCAGAACTTATAACAGTGGTTTTAGAATTTTGCAGAATTTAAATCTCAGATATTAAAGTCATTTTGGAAAATGTTAAATCATTTACTTCTCCCTGCATTCTTCTTTGCCTCAGTCGTTCATAAAAATGATCCTCTAGTTTTTAAAATTTTTCAATCGATGGAATCCAATTTTCGAAAATATTTTCAAATCGTCGGATCCTTAGCATCGAATTTAATATCATCACAATAAATAAAAAAATCATTTAATAGTAAATTTGTTTCTTTTTAAAGAATACCAATTCTTCTCATAGCTTGCTGATAAATTTTGTCATAAGAATAATAACTGTATTTTAATTGGCATTTTAATAGTTGAAAACAATTTGAAACAAAATCGACAAGTGATGGATTGTGTTTGGATTCGACAGCAATACATTCATAAAATGTTATACGGCAACTATATTTAGTCCTTAATTAAAAATGAGTCACGTAAGATAAAATGGTTTTATTTGGTTCGAATAATCAAGCGAACAATTTTAACTGCCAACTCGCTGTCAGATACAGAAATTCCTTTGAAATGGTTATCTATTTGCAACTGCACAAGGATGACAAATGTTCAAACTGCTTAACCTTTAAGCAAAACCTTTGCTTAACAGACCGTAAAACGTCCCTCGTTATTATTACGAGGCTGTTGTAGGATGACATACCTGGACAGGTATGTTAAATCCCGATACACCTGTATGAAGATGCTTCCATTCTTGGTTGTGCTTGGGTAAACTCCACAGTGCTTGTACTTTCCCCTCTGGATTCCAATGGATGAGCTGAAGTTTTGGCTGAAATTGATTGTGAAGTGGTTCAGACGTTTGTCTGAGATTGTTTGTAAAGAATAATAATAAAATAAAAATGAATATGAAATAATTTAATGTGGAATTATAAATGAAATAAAAATACAATAATTAGCAAATGTTTCAAACAACTGCAAATGTTTAACTGTGTCTTAAGTTGCAATTTAAACAGTTAACTATATTTCAATTATGAAAAAATGTTAAAAAAAGTAGTGTCGTCACCTGGAAATTGGAAAACCTTTTGCAACTTTAATTCTGACTCATCAATTGTGTTCCTGTTGAGAAAGAGAACGTAGTAAACTTGGAATTCATCCACCAGATCGATGACGAACCAGTTTGGTTCACCACAACCATCTCCAGTTGAACAGCAATTCGTCCAATAATCCGTTGAGCTGGAATTATCCAACACGTAATTGGTTGGAAGGAGTAGGCATAAGGCTTGCTCAAGTAGGCGGTGCGATGTTGGCTCCGGTTCCTTCGACAAACATTTTCATACTTCATTTAATTCATTAATTGCTTTAATTTTCTTTTATAACTTAGTTTGGTTCTGTTACACAATTAATTAATTGGCAAACAATCAAAAACAACATTTAATAAAAGCATTCGGCGTTTTCAATAAATAATCAGTCAATTTTATAATCGATAATAAAAATGCTTCGAGAGGAGTCCTTTGGTTAATGACACATGTTTCGTGACATTTCAAATAGACATTTAATCAATTGCAAAGTATCTAAGTACAGAATTGAGTACCCCAAAATGTTGCAATACATTTTTTACTTTTATTTAAAGTTTTGTAATTGCATTATTTTGCCAGCGTTTGTTACAAATTCGAAAACACTCCGATGAATCCGAATTAATTTGGTATTGTTAATGCCGTCACGCCTGTCAGTGCAGGTACAAATACATGAAAAAGCATAAGTACCAGGTATCCACGACTGATCTCAAATTTAATAAAAAATCTTTAGAAAAACAATATTTCAGATCTTCATTAACAAAATCGTTTATAGTGTTCCAGAAGTAAAAAGAGTTTCAAAGTGCTTACAACCGGGAAAGTTAAAAACCAATCTTCTCAATAAAACCACCTTTCCAGGTGGAAATCGACCAAACAAAAAAGTTAAACAAATTACTTTGAAAAAAAATTTCATGATTCTACAATGTAACAGAAGTTAATTTATTTATTTCTGTAATAATTCATATGAAAGTGAAACTAATAATTAATAATTTCAATTCACCTGACAATAAAAGCAGTTCACTGTTGTGACAACGTAGAAGCACGTTGACAGAAAATCAAACAAGTTGCACCTGGAAGTAACGAAATTGAATGTCAAGCATTTGAACATGGAATTCGTTGTGCCCATAGGATCACATTCCAGGCTAGTCGTCACTTTTTCCAGGACTTTGAGCGGCAAATGAGCAGAACATATCTTCTTCGATTCAAAAATTTCAGAATTCTAGCAAATCGACTCGACACCAAAATTAAGGAAAATACAAATGCTGAGGAAAATCATTTTCATGGTTTTTCCTTTAAATTCTATGAAACGAACATGTGCAGTCTAAGTCTGCTTTTTAAGGGTTTTTAAGCCGATTTGAAATTCTTTTAGAAAAATCTTAGCAGAACAATAATGTTTTTTAATGCCATCTTGCACATGTTATTAATTACATCATGTTATTAATGACTTTATTATGACGGCATGAAAATATAATCGCTTAAAGCATCCAAATGGAGATCAGGACGTTGCTCTTGCTAATCGGTGTATCACAACGTAACATAACATATCATAACATTACGCAACATAACAATTATTTATAGTGGTTAAGAAGACCTGAATCTGTGTAATAACCACTCATTCTCCGACTTTTATCAGACACAATGCACTTTTTGAACTTGTATTCCGAAACTGTTGGTGTTAGCCTGTGAACGGTTAATTCATCGATTTGGAAATTAATTAATCAATTCACTCGGCAGCAGCAAATGATTTATCACTTTGTTTTAATGCCTTCTGAGAGTTGACATTTTATTACGTTAATTGTATCAACCTGCATCATTGATTCCTCGTCTCCACCTGAATTTTTTGAAT
This sequence comes from Whitmania pigra, assembly GCA_021613335.1. Taxonomy (NCBI): domain Eukaryota; kingdom Metazoa; phylum Annelida; class Clitellata; order Hirudinida; family Haemopidae; genus Whitmania; species Whitmania pigra. Next base: position 547,890 of record JAJTWR010000416.1, on the reverse strand, counting down.
CCATTTTACTGACTAAGCTCACCGTGAGTTAAATTTATTGTTTTGTTATTTTTTAAATTAACTTAAAAGCTGAATAAAGTGAATTCAACGTTGGTCACCGACTAAGTAATTCAAGTCCTGTGCTTCAATAACACGCAATTCGAGATTTAAAAATATTGAATTGTAAAAAGGGACAAAAAAGATGTTCCACGTTAGAGGTTCAACATCGATTTTTAATTTCCACCTCGTCGATGAGAAACGGTGAAAGTCTGCCATGCATTAACAGCTCGGATATAAAAGACCATTCATGTAATTATCTGACGAATATTCTTTGAAAACAAATTTTTTGATCCGACCAAACTTAAGCCATAATTACAGAACTAATCATTCAACTTTGCATCAAAATGGAGTTTTGGTTCAACATGAATTACATGGTCTTCCTCTGTTTTCCATGGACTCCGACAAATTTCCACGATTCCGGTCCCCCCATCACGGACGAAGTTTGCGAAAAAATGATGCCCATCCACCTCTCGCCAGATCCAGTGCAGGACATTGAATTTATTTTTTCAGAAGATGTTTGCTACAATGTTGGAAGTTCAATTAACGGTGAAAATTCTCATTTTATTGCTGTTTATGTATTTCAGAAGTTTCTATTAATTTCCTAGCTTCGTACAAATCGCAATGAAAGTTTAATCTGCAAAAAGGGGAATGAATGAATAAATTGATGGATGAATAACTGAAATGGGGCAAATTTAAAGTGGCTAAGAATTAAATAGATTTCTAACAAAATAATCGGCAAGATGGAAATTAAATATAGAAAGAAGGATGGATTGATTAATTTAACAAATTAATTTAGCGATGCGTCGACTAAGTTACAATCACATCCGAAATAGATATTTTTAAAAGAAGTGAATTCAGATAAAATAAACTCGAATCACAGTGACCATCTCAAAAGTCGGCAATGCAGAAGTTGGGTACGTTTTCAACGGCATCATGATTCAAGCCAAAGTTCCAGGAGTGGGGGACAAAAATTATGGATCTTTCGATCGGATGGATATGAAGAGATTTAAAGCTGCAACTTGCTTTAGGAAGCAAAAAGTGAGGAGGCATTTATCTTCTTTAAGAAAGTTTCTTCGTAATGCCGAAATTTGAATTTTCTTTATTTTGGTTAAAGTTGACTTTCAATTTTACTTCGCTTTCTCAGAGTGCACTCCATCAAATAACGAAGTTGGAACAGACGAATCTGACGTTTTACTGGACTCCACCGGCTGGTGATGATAATGTCGGTGATTTGGAATTTCAGTAGGTTTCACAGGAACACACATTCAGTGCAATACAGAAGATACAGAAATATTCATCTTAATCTAAATAGTTATTATACAATAAATATGTTTTTATTTAATACACTATTAGTGAACTAATGAATAATAACTTACAAATAATAAATTTAGTTAATTTTTACATGCAGCTTAACTGTGGTGTTCACAGCTAGATTTTTCAAAAATGATTTGAAGATTCCTCTGCCCCTCTGCACAAATGTCGGCAATAGTTCGAAAGGCCATGAAATATCAATAGCGACAACAGCGCCAACTCCCTTCAACCCTGCAACGACATTGAAGCTAATTACATCGACCCTAACAATTCCAACAACTGGAGCAGTTACAGCAGCAGCAACAGCAACACCATCAATGAGAGCAACAGTTAGAAAATTCAACACCAAAGAAACAACAACGAAATCAGAAATTTACTCAATGTCCTCACTTAGCCTAAAAAATTCTGCAACCAAAATCAAACAACTGCATATTGTGGGGTCACTAAGTCAAATTTTGCTAATTCTGTCTTTTTGTTCTAACTCTGTCTCTAAATTGTATTAGAACCCACACAAATGTTGTTGCTAAACACTACGATATCGGCATTATTAAATGAATCAATTGTCACAATTTGTCATACTTTAAATAAAAATTGAATTAATTACTTGTCTCGTATGATATTTTTACTTCTCCAATTAGTTTATCATTTATTCATCTCTTTCGTCTGGATTTTTTTGACGCTACTTTATAGAGGCTTGAGTTGTTCCATCGATCGGAAAAGTTTGACACTTGACACTTGACAGATGAATTTGGATTTTTTTTAATGGAATGTTATTTTGTGAGTTTCGAATCCATGGCTTCCATTACAACATCCAAATCGTCATAGAACAGACATTTCTGAGTAGCTTTCCAATATTTTAAATAAAATATAATTTACGCATTGCTACATCTTCGCAGCTTTAACATTTACTTCTACTGCTCGTTGTCACTGTCAAAGTTTGTTAATAAATTCATAATATTTTTGTTAATCGTTAAGCCACTTGGAAACTATTTTAGAAATTAGATTCTAATTCAGATTCAAACTTAGTAACAAAATCTGGCCTTAAGTGGAAATCGGTCATTCTCAAAGTTAGCGATGAAATTCTTTTTTAGATCACCTAACCTACTTGACAAGTTGTTCATGCGACACATCTTAATCTTGTCTTCGGTGGAACTCCGGAATACTTTAAAATTGTTAATCTCAATTTTACTTACTTTATTTACTTTAACGATATCGTAAGAACCTGATAAAACCTGCTTGAGGCTGTCAGAATTGGTTCTCGGATTTGCGATAACGAACCCATTGTTGTTGATCGAAGCTTGATTCTAACAACTAGTTAGGCTTTCAAATGTCTTAATGCCGTCAAATAACGTGTCTTTGAATGTCTCGAATTTGTTGGAAGTTATTGAAATCGTCAGCACATTCGGATGACGAAGGAGAGTTCCAAGTAATTAGGATAGACAAACCTGTGCTGCTATTTAATTATTTATTTATTTGAGGAAATTATTTTTTAAGCGTCCGATTTCATTTTCATTTTTCATTCGATTGAACTGAAAGTAATCTCTAGCTTTGAAAGAAAAGCTCTAAGTGTCTCTTCGTAAACAAGCACTTAACTTTTCTCGATGACACAAATTTACCAGCCATCTTCGTAAGTTATTTATGTTTGCTATCATTTAAAAAACCATTATTAAAAGTTTTTATTATTAAATCAACCCAATATATTTTCAATTGACGTAAATAGTTTGGACTACACGAAAATCGTCAGTGTGGTGTATGCAATTGTTCTCAGCAGTCTTGGCATCATCTTCCCAATAGCCGAGGCTCTCAAGAACCAATGGCTAAAAACCGTTTACAACACAGTTGGGCAATTTTCATAGATTTTCATACTATTAATTTTAAATTAAAAATTAATTTGTCGGCATAAATTTAAAATGATTCCAACGCGAAAGATTTTTTGACGTCTTCACAGGTCTTCCTAACGTTCAATCTGACCCTTTCATCAGTGTTCCTCGTTTATCTCCTCTTCTATATCCTCCGCAATGACAACAAATCAAAGCAGAAACGCTTTTCCATAAACAATATCCTTCCCGGGAAAAGAAAGACTGCTCAGGAAACTAAATGCGATTTGAATCAAAACTTCAGCAGTAAAGTTCTCGATATTGAAAATGGATTCGTAAGTCAAAGTTTCGAAAACATTTCATACAATCGAGAGTTGAAGACGAAAGCAGAAAGGAAGACATCTCTTAGTCTCAACTCTTCCGGTGGAATAGATTTGGGCTTCATTGGTGGTCGATCAGATGACACTGACGTCGACTCAAATCCAGACAAAACTATTTATTATTCGAGGTAATCGCGCGAATAATGTTTACTTCATCCTCATTTAAACATTTTATTCATACTTGAATCTTTCTATTATTTTTATTCCATTTACTTTTCGTTGCAATTTCGTTTCATAAATACGTAGATGAATATTTTTCACTATTATATTTTTTACAGTTTTTCCATTTTTCCATTGATGCATTTATTTACTAATTTGGCCTTCGCTATGGACCATTTTAGGGAGGTCATTCCAGTGGAGGAATTTCATAAAATTCCGCCGAGAAATTTCAGAAACATGACGTGCACCACGATACGAGAGGTCAACTCAAGAAACAACTCGAGCAGTGAAAACGAAATTGATAACGGCATACTTAAGGAAAACAAGACTTTGACTCTAGAAGAGGAAGAAGTACAAGACCCGCTGACGTGGATCGATGCCGATTCCTTTGGAAGTGTTTTCACCCACCACGGTTCCAGCATGTTCCTGAGACTTGGAGCATTGAGTGAGAATTTATTTTTTATTCTTCAAATGATCATCAGAGTCTCCATTGAATCTTTTGTTTGCAGTTTTTGGACTCGGTAACCTGGTGAACTACGCCTTAGAAATTCAGGCCAATTTGTTTTCGAACGTGGAATGTCTGAACAAACTGCGCTTTGGTTGGATATTTATATGGAAGTTTATCTTCGTTACTCTTCAAACCTTCTTTCTATTCAAACACGCCATGGTATTGAAATATTTCTAAGCAGACTGAAAGCGCTATGCTAACATTGTCTGCTTGTCTTGTTAGATCCATGTCAAGAAGCATCGACCGCTTGTCTGGTTCGGCATGGTTCATTTGATCTTCACCAATATCAACCTTTGGATACACACTCTGGTCAGAGAAATCAAGGACGAATACCACTATAAGATACTCTCTGCGACTTACAGAACCAACATCAGTAAGAGATTACGTAACTAATTTATTGCAGACCTTCGGTTTGATAAGCATTCTCTATTAAACTCAGGTAAACTCTACAAGGCCTTGAATGAGGTTTGCGACAGCGATTTATTGCATTCTGTTGCGAAGTATTTGATGCCGTTCGTCCTCGAGTATAGTCTCATAGCTGTCGGAAGCATTTCTTGTTTCTTGTATTTCGGTGGCATTGAATCTGAATCCGTTTCGAAGAAAGAAAACCGCCACTTGATACGTGTTTTCTCGTTGGCCCCTTCAGACTTCCAAAGGTTCGGTCATCTCAGCGATTCGACCGCCGTCGCGAAGGAGTCGTCAGAGCCTAGAGTCAAATTCTGCAGCTCCATTGTTTTGAAGGAGAAAAATCAGAGCAAGTTGAGAAGAAAGTCTGAAATATCGTTCATACACCAGCAGAATGTCGGCTCCAATCGCAATCCTCTCCAAAAGTCCCACGTTGGTCTCTTCGCTGGAATTGTCGTTCTCGGAGGAACGGCAGTGACCTGTGTTGTGTTTCTCTTCTCCCAGCTGCAAGACAACCAGTTCAGGGCAGAAATCATCTTCCACTCGACGGACATCATCATCCACAGCCTCCTACTCATTGCCTGCCTAATGGTTTTCGTGCTAACAAAAAATCTTGCATTCGTCCCTAAGCCAGCCACGACTGACGATTTTCTTCTGCTACTGGCAGCCTTTGGTTCCCTCACCTACGAAGCCGTCAATGCCAGCGCACTGTTCTCGACCTTGTTCGCTCCTAGTGACAGCCTCAATAAAATGAAGAAAATGTCGACTACCACACCTATGTTCAACAGCACGTTCTTTGGCAACTCGACTTATCTACACGGAAACGTGACAGACCATCTTAAACATTTAGAGCCTGAATATCCATACTTGGTGCGTGATCGTCTTCAACTGGCTTCTTCGATGCTTGGAATGATTCAAACAGCAGTTCAGACTCTGCTCATCCTTGTTTCGCTCAGAAGATATCCAGTGTCCCTGAAGGATGCCAAAGAAATGCCAGGAAGAGGAACATTGGCCTTTCTCATTCTTGGAAATCTGTCGGTGTGGATTCTGAGGACAGTGCTGACAAAGAACCTCCAGCTGCCAGTACAAGACTCATTCTACGGCATGGTCGCTTGGCACCTTCTCATGAACATCAATCTACCACTGTTACTTTTCTTCAGATTTCACAGCAGCGTTTGCTTTGCCGACATTTGGAAAGTTGCCTATCAATTGCTAACCAGGCCTGAAAAGACAGCCGCTCATTCAAGATGAAGTATAATTCTTAAAATTGAATTGATCTTCTGAGTACTTCTTTAGCACAAATTGAGAGGACAAAGGAGTGCATTGAATTTTAAAGGTGACAAAAATCTCAGGACAGAACTCCAAGCATTTGTTAAAAAATCAAATGTTTTTTTTAACTTCTCTTGTTGCTGCTTACTTAATTTATTGCTGAATCATTGTAAGAAATGTGCATGTGAATTTACTAGCATTCGAACCCCTTAATGATGAATGTAGACTGTCTTTTAAATGCACTGGCAGGGTTCTATAAATAAACTCACTGTATTTCGTTGATAGCAAGCACATAATAACATGTACATGTCTGTCGTCAAAACACATCGTCGCAACCAATTTGCGTTAAAACTTTGAAAATATGCTTGCGAGAAGATTTTGTCTGATCGCTTAAAGATCATAAATTTTATGAGTTTATCAAAAAACATTCCTAGCCAAAATAATTAATTAATTAGCTAGGATTTTAAAATCTGTCTGAGAGGAGAGCAATTTTTTATTCATAAATATTGCAATAGTGAGGAAGATGCTGATGGATTAGCAGCAACCATTAGATTTAACATTAAAGACATTTAAGGAAAGTTGACACTTGTAGTTTAGTTATCGAAACCTATAATATGTAAAATATTGACGCCCTTTCCTAATTTAATAGAGATGTATTATATGTATATTAGATGATATATTATTTATGAATTTCACAGATTTTGAAGAACATCGATGGGCAAATGCGAATGTGATATTACCACTCGACATAATCTAAAGTGAAACCAACAGCACAGCAAGGTCAAAAAATTCTTAAAAAGCAAAGAAAGAAAGTAAATAAGTGCTATTCATAATATTTGCGTTTCAACTAAAATTAGATCATTGTACGGTCAAGGTTCAAGTTTTAATTGTGTTAAAACAGAAAGCGACTTCACGTTTTCACATAGACAGAGGCTTTGAAATCAACTCGGGCAATGGAAGTAAACGAAAGATTTTACGTCGAAACTCCTCTGATTGAAAGCAGACCGTTGGTGAAAACCATCAGAGCTGGAAAGGTTTACTTGAAACTGGAAAACACGCAACCTTCTGGATCGTTCAAACTAAGAGGAATATCACATCTTATATTGCAGGCTTGTTTTAGTGATGAATGATTAAAAATTAAACAAACGACATTTAAATGGAACTGCTTAAATTATTTATTTAAGTTGCATTTCAACATTCTTAGCAACAATTTCTAATTCAAGAGTTTCATTTCTTTACCCGCACCCTTGCCAGGAAAATATCAAATTAAATTGCAGATTTTAATGGCAGTGTATAGAGCCCTTCCAATGCTGGAATGCCGTTGTTTTGAATCATTATCGCGCATTTCATAGACGTTGTTTTCGGTTTATGAATATGATTTTTCGGAAAAAGTTTCTCATCTAGAATTGTTCAAATTTTTTTTTTCTAATAGGAATTGAAAAGGGGCAAGAAGAGTTTGGTGGCTTCCTCGGGTGGGAACGCAGGGATGGCGGCTGCCTACACAGCCAACAGATTGAAAGTTCCTCTGACCCTGGTCGTACCCCAAAATACGAAGCCAGAAACGATTGTTAAACTTAGGAATGAAGTGGGTAATATGAGTGGATATAACATTTGCGAATCATATCATAATTTTTTTATAAGTAACTGCTGTATTGCCTAAGTTGTTTTATTAATATTATAACCAGTTATAATAATGTGTTTTTTTGCATACGAAACGTTGTTTTTGACTGGGGCTGGAAGTCACCAAACTATTTCAATCGATATACGGTCATCAGGCCCACCAATATTCGTATTTGCTTGGTAAATCGTGTGGAACACAAGATGTTGTGATGCAATTTATATACCTTTCATAAGCATTTTTCTATCTTTTTTTCCACTCACTTTTTTGTGAAATCTTTTATTAATTATTTCGAAAGGGCGCTCAGGTGATTGTCCACGGAGAGGTGTGGAATGAAGCCGATAAAAGAGCCAGAGAGTTGATCAGGGACAACACGACGGCCTACATCCACCCTTTTGACCACAAGGACATTTGGTAAGCCTTCTAGTTTAACCAATTAAATGCGTTCGAATGAATCACATTAATGCTTTTGAAGCTTTAAAAATAATGGATAGATCCAAATGCAGATTTACCTGTTAAATGTTTTTAAATTTAAATTTATAACAAAAATATATTGCATTGTATTACTTTTCTGTTCACCAGGAAAGGCCACGGAAATATGATACTGGAACTGGCTACTCAGTTAAGTGAAATTCCTGACCTCATCGTCCTCTCTGTCGGAGGAGGAGGTCTTTTGCTGGGAGTTTGCAACGGTTTGGAAAGGCTTGGATGGAATGATGTGCCCATCCTGGCTCTGGAAACAGATGGAGCTGACAGTTTCCATCAAGCAGACTTGGCTGATCGAGTTGTAACTCTTCCCAAACTAACGAGGTTCTTAGAAGCATTTCGTTAAATTTTAAGAAAATAAATAAAATTTTTAAAATCAATAAAGCACTAGAATATAACCGTGAGACTTCCGTTCCCATCTTTCGAAAGATCGGTTTTCGAAAGTTCTGAACAAATTTATTTCCAATAAAAAATTCGGAAATTCGGCTGTAATCGGTTTTCTGAAAAAAAATGTATATTAATGATATATAATATTGTATAATAATATATAGTAATATTTTTTAATACAAAATGATTCTATTTTACGTGGACACAGAATAAAGTTCTTTAGTTTGAAATAAGTATGTTTGCTTGACTTCTTTTTATATCCTTTTTGCTTCCTTTGGACTTACTGTACTAAATCAGAGAGTAAAGCTGAGGCCATTTTTAATAAATGAAAGCAGATTTTAGGGTATAAAAAGTCTTCAACATCTTGAGTTATCTTAAGATAAAACAACAAACAAAGTTTCCCAACTTAAAAGAGAACTAGATCTCTAATTCATCTTATTTAAGCAGATCAAACTTATGAACTTTTGATTTATTGAAAGCAGCAACAGAATGTCATGCCACTCTTTAACATACTTGCTAGATTTTTTTCTGCCCTCCTTTCCTCTACTAGTTAAAGAATGTTCTCGGCTTCGGGCAGTTTTGTCTTTATTTCAAAAATGAACCTCACTCCAGAAACTATTTCTATTCTTACTTACGTTCAGCAGAACTGGTCAAAAGTAAAGGTTCACAACTGGAACTATGTTTCTGAAGATGACATAGAGGAAGAGACTGATGTGATTAATATTGTAGATTTTTAGCATATCTTCTGAGGCTCAAATGAAGAATAAATCATCTAAATGTGTTCAAATGATTATTTCAATTTATTTATTCAGACAATACCACTCACGCACGTAACGCCTGTAGAAGGGGAAGAGATCGATGCATTATTTTGTAGGGGTGTTATTTCCTAATATCCCCGAGCTTTCGGGTTCGATTTCCGAAAGTTCAAAACAAAATTTTTCAGAACCCGAATAAAACCGAACGTCAAAGTTTCAAGCTTACCAAAATAGCAATCACCTAGAATTAGCGATTTAGTAAAACTTTGAAATGATTAATGTTTAACTCACAAGTTAAGGTTGTTTCTAAGCATTAATTCAACTTGTAATTCAACTTGTAATTCAGTTTGTAACTCAATTTGTAATTCACCTTGTAATTCAGCATTGCCACCACCCTGGGTACCTATGAAGTGGCAGAGGATGCGGTCAAAGCGAGGAAACGCCATCGAATAATATCACAAGTTATCAATGACAGGCAGGCTGTCATGGCTGTCGACAGATTTCTAGGTTTTAGACTTTATTTGAATGTTTTTTTTTTCTAAAAAGCAAAAAAATTTTCAGTAATAGTTTTAGTTAATTTTTATTATTTCATGCTTGAAAAAAGCTTAAACTTCCAATTATTATATATTCTTAATAAAATAATAGTTTAATGCCTAATAATTGGCACTTCCCAGATTTGCAACACAAAATGATAAATTACAGTTAATATTAAAACCTATAAATATTTATCAACCTCATGACTAATTACCATTACATATTATATTAATATTATTAATATTAATGACTATTATAATCCAGACGATCATGGCTTTCTGGTGGAGCCAGCTTGCGGGGCAACCCTGGCGGCCTTCTACTCACACGTGATCAGTGACCTTCAAGCTCAAGGTCGACTGGAAAAGCACCTGAACAACGTGGTGGTCATCGTTTGTGGAGGAAGAGGAGTTGATCTGAAATCCTTACAGCGATGGAAAAAAATGTTCCACGTTGATGAATATTTAGCTAGTTAACTAAACATCTCATTCGAAATTCATATATTATTATTATGATTATTCATTGGAACGAAACAGCATCTAATATTGCCTTAATATATTCTCATAACCATATAAACTGAACTATTGCAACTTAGCCTATGCGACAATTATTTGATATTATCACACATTAAATGAACATTTTAATATTTTCGAAAATTATTATAATTTTTTGTGGCCTAAATTAAAAATTCAAACGTTGTATTCATTTTGATATTTTATAGCTAGAAAAATAATAACAACAACAATAATTCCATTAATTTATTTATTACTTTTTTCGGTGAGTATTCAAAAGTATTTTATAAATATCGAGTTTTTTTTATTTTTTGTTTCCGACATGATCAATTCAGTAACTATTTACATTAACTGAAAATTTAACAAACAAAATAATAATCTATGATTACTTAATTAATAACGTATGAATAACTAATTAATGAATTAATTAAATAAACGACTTCAAATCATCAACCATTTCCTCATCCGTTACAGAATTAACTCGTTAATAGTGAAAGTGCAAGACAATTACGTTAATAATATTACTTCAATCCAATTGATTCCAGAATAATTTCTTCGAGTAAATCTTTGACAAATTGCAAATAGTTGGAAGGCGGATGTGATGCGTCAAGAGATTTGTCCCTCCGTGAGTTTACTGACTCTACTATTATCAGGAAGTACTGGGACAAGAGTACTTACTAGCAGGCAGCCAGATAATTACGTTCATGGCAATTATGCCACTATTATTATTGTTATTGTTGTTATTGTCGCTTCTATTTATATAAGCGTTATAAGTTGTGATTATTATTATTGCTATTTGTTGTTGTTGCTGTTGTTGTTAATGATGCTGTTGGAGCTCGTACAAGAACAGTTGTCCTTATCGTTCCGAAGCCAGTTAGATGAATGACAGCAAGGTGACAACGATTAAGGACGAATTACCTCCGGGTTTTTGGAAATTTCTTTTGGTGATTTCACGCAGATTACGCATTTCTTGGAATAATTTGCATCGCTTTCAAATAAATGTCGAGAGACATGTCAATCATGAGAAACAAAGAAAATTGTGACAACAAATCAATGAGGAATAGACAAAACTTTGTCGTCAAAACTCCCGAAACACTGGATGTACCTTTGTCAGTGCTCCGAGTGAGTTTAAACTTAACTTCATTTTTCATTCATTTTTACTTGTTCTTTATACTTTTGAAGAATTTCCTATTGTTTAAGTTAAAATAGAATTTAATTAAAGATAATGTCCAATTTTAATGTCTGCTTACAATTTTACAAACGTCTTCCCAAGGGAGACTCGAGTCCTAGAAGCAGTACTGTAACTGTCAGCGATTCTGAGTCCTTGAAAGACAGCATCTCACTGGTGGATTCTACGAAGGACAACGCGTCAGAAAGAGGTCGTGACAGTTCAGACGACAGCATCGACAACAGCCTCGAACCTCAAGAGAGGTTGCGACTCAAACTGTTCAAGGACCGAAAGTAAGTGACGAAGATGGCCGACATTTTTGCATTTTGGCATTTTTAGACTTTTTAGATTTTTAGAATTGTGCTTTTAAGTCTTCAAACTGTATTACATGTTTTGCATTTGGCCATGCTTTTTTCATGATTATTCTATGCTTAAGTGTCCTAGATATTATAATAATATTAATAATAGAAATAATAATAAATTTATTTGCAAATTTAATTTATAAAATCGATTATTTGTATCGTGCCGATTTGGATTGCTGTCTCCGCTGTTTCAAATAGGATGATGACTACAAGATGTTATTATTCTTCACTAGAATTAACAACATTTAATCAAAAGGAATACTTCTACAAGTTGAATTGTAAAAATTTTATTAATCATTATTTTATAATAAGTGCTTTTAAATATAAACAATTATTTCACAAAAAATTGTATTTTAAAATAAAATTTTAAAATCTATAAAAATTATTGTTTTGCAATGTTTATATTTATAATATATAATATTTATATATATATATATATAATATTAATTCAACCCACTCAGAAATGCTTTAGACGAATTACTAAACACGGAGAAAAGCTACATTCTCGACCTCGAACAAATTGTTCTGGTTAGAAATTAATTAATTATTGCTATTAATAAATTAATTATGAATAACCATAATTAACTTGTAGTAAGATGTAAATGTGGGCTTTGAAATTATGAACGACAAATTAAAATTAATTATTTTAGTAAGATGCAGAAGTTTAAATATAAGTTTATTGATATTGCCATTTATACAAGTAGTATTATTAAATTTGTATTATTAAATTTATATTTAATTTAAAGATAATAACCAATGTCATTGCTTTATTTTCTCACATTACAATTCACATTACAACTTCGTTTACATTATTCGTTACATCGAAATGATTAAAAGTTAATTTCTAAAAATATTAATAAAACCTCCCATGAGTGAAGCATGAGTACTACACATATGAGTATGATTGCAAAGCAAATAATAAATACAATCGATGTGTGCAGAAAGCAGTAACAGTATTTACATGGTGTTTAACTTAAATTTTTAATTACTTGTTAGCAATCAAAACTAACCTGCATGATTAAAATTGATTTTGTTACATAGAAATTGGGTAGCCGAGTTATGGGAAGCCTATTGGTTCTTGTTTACAAGGACTGAAGTGTGAGAATGCAGATGGTAGCATTAAAGATAATTACTCATTCTAAATTGCTTCACATTTTGGACAGAAAATATGGTTTCTTCGATCCAAATATTCCATGTTTGCATTTGAAGTAACTTGTAAACTTTATTCAAAACGTAATAGCTAAACCGGTGAAATATTTATCTAAATAGTTTGTAAATAAGTTACTATGATAAATGAAAAGAAAATTGGAAAACAAAAATGTTGAATTAAATAATTTACTACTCTTTTTGTTTAAAAAATATTTGTTATTTATTAACTATAATTATTATAGCTAAAATGCTTTTAAATTGTAATTAGTTTTAATTGTAACTATTTCTGTTTTAAGCCACTCATTTCAAATTGGTGCTTGGATGGAAATCGAAACAATTTAAATTATTTATGGACATTTATTTATGGAATATATTTACACAATTGTATAAATTTTAGGTCGAATATTTTAGGTCTTGATAAGCTCGCAATAAGAAGTTTCTCATCACACTAAAAATCAATTTTTACATTTTTAAATCTAGAACATCTTCAACCTGAAACTTAGTAATCAGACATTAAACAGAAATAAAATTAAATAAATAAACAAATAATGCATTAATGAAATAATAACAGCAACAAGTTAGTAAAATATATTTGATAACTTAATACTTGCAATTTGCCTCCATTCTCCAGGGCTACATGGAGTTGATCAAAAAGGAGGACATTCCAAAACCACAGACCCTGGTTGGAAAGGAGCTCATGATTTTTGGAAATCTGCAGCAAATTTACGAGTGGCACAAAAAGTTTGAATGATATTTGTTGTTCATTTTATTTCAGTTTGGCAACATTGTTGCATTGCGGTTAAATATGTTGTTAGGGGTGAAATAAATAAATAGATAATTTAACTGTTTATCAGCACCTTCCAACCAGAAATGGAAAAATACATTGATTCTCCTCAAAAACTGGGGGCCATTTTTTCGAGATTTGTGAGTTGATTAGATTTATTTTGTAGACAACTTGTTTTATTTATTTACGTACGTATTTAATGGCATTTAGTGAATTCTGACAGCTCTCATCCTTCAATTCAAGTCATGTACGAAAAAAAATTATTTGTAATTAAGTGGCATACCCCGTCATTCATATTTAATAACTCCATACTTAATAATTATTAAATATGCATAAACGCTCGTTTGCATGCATGCGTCTGCTTACAGAAATACAGTTACCAAGGCTTAGCCTGCAAATGCAGATCGATATAAGCTGTGATTTACTCTAAGGCTGACTGTTGTTCTTATAAATTTATAATTATAATTAAATATTTGTAAATACACAAATGATAATTTATAAGTTATGGTAAATGGTTTGTAAAATATTCATAACAACTTTAAATGAAATATTTAATTAGGCGTCATAATATTTGGTCATAAATGTTGAACATTTATTGCCCTTAATTCAGGAAAAGAGATTCTACATGTACGTGAAATATTGCGAAAATAAACCAAAGTCTGAGGACAAAACATACGAAAATTTGGACTATTTTGAGGTTCATTTGTTGTTTACGTTAACAGTATTTATTACATTATTTCATAAATAGAAAATAATAAATTCTAGTTTTTAATTTAACTGTGAGATCAATAAATTTTAAATGATGATATTTAACAAGCTTTTCTAAAATATTCCAGCAACTGAGGGAGATTTTGGATCACAAACTTCAGCTGGCAGATATGCTTATTAAGCCTGTCCAGAGAATTATGAAATACGAGCTGCTACTGAAGGTTTTAAGGAATAAATTGTCATTCATAAAAATAAATAATAATAATAATATTAATAAAAGGGCAATATATTAAATTACAATTTAAATTAAATCAATTTTTATGAAAACGATAAAACATTCTTACAAAGCACCTATTTATTGAACAAGATAGGTTTTGAACGCCGACTGCCGCCATCTTATATATATTATCATTCTATAAGCTCTAATGAATACTAACGAGAACAATGAATATTAATTAGGCTATCATGAAATACACCGAGAAGGCTGGAGAGGACATAAAGAACTTACAGCGTGCCATTGAAGTCATGTGCATCATTCCCGGTGCTGCCAATGACATGATGAGCGTGGGAAGACTTCAAGGATTTGAAGTTGGCCTCCTTAATTATCATAAATTATTTTAATTTATAAACCATAGCAATTTGGTAACAGTAATAATAACAAGTTATCATTAACAAATCATTTTGGTTTCTTATCAAAGGGAAAGGTCACGGCTCAAGGTCGACTCCTACTCCAGGACACGATGGAGGTTTGCGAGCAGACGTCAAAGAGCACTTTGGAAAGAATGAACTTCAGAGAGAGAAAGGCATTCCTATTCGAGCAGATCATCATCTTCAGCAAAACTGTTGATCGCAGGAAAAATAAAACGGGCACTGGGCTGTATTATCTCTTCTCGGGAAGCATCAGGGTGAGAGTTTAATTGTTATTATAATTTTATTTGTGAAAGTTATTAATTTTTAAATTAATGAAAAATAAATCATGAAAAATAGTTTAGATGAACTCTTATTTCATTTTAGAATGCAATGTTTAGATTATTAAATACATGAATAAATCAATGAATGCTGAACTTGTTGATTCATGCAAAAAGTTTTATTTACTCGTGATTCTCCAACAAATACAATGCATGACAATAACGTAACTAAGCTGGTTTTGTGAGCACGTGATGATTACAAAATACAATTAATAGGATTTATCGTATCAACAATAAATACACAATAAATCGAATGAATCAACATCTTACTAACTCAGGTCAACAAAATGATTCTGACGGAGATGCCAAACAACCCTCTGAGTTTCAGACTCGTGGATAAAAGTCCAGGAGCATCAACTCAGTACTTGTGCCAGTGCAAGTCGGAAAGTATCAAGAAAAATTGGACCACACAGATCAAAATACTGCTCAACAATCAGACTGACTTCTTGAAAGGTTAGAATTATTAAGATTATCATATGATTACAACAAATTCAAATTACTTAATTACAACTATATATTGTACAATTAGTATGCAGTTATCGTACAAGTTATTATTAAAAATTATTATGCTTATATTATTACAGAACAGTTATATCAAATATCAAAAATTTAACAATTACTTAACTAAACTACGATAATTGGAAGAAAATAAAATCTTTTATAATCAGTAACTACTTTAATTATTATTTTCACGCTAAATTTGATTAAACCTAATACGAATCAATAGATAAAATATAACCGAATAAAATATAATTATTTTAAATAATTAAATTATATGAACCAAATAATTTGAAATAAAATGCTAAAAGAGTGTTTTTAAAACCTCAGCATTGCAGTCTCCAATTTCCTACCAAAGAGAAATCAACAGAATAGAGTTAGTGGATGTCTTAATGGAAATGAGACAATTTAGAAACATTGTTAATAAACTTATTAATAGTTAATAATTATTAATAATTAATTATTTTTATTATTAATTATTGTTAATTAATTAACTATTGCCATAGTACTTCATCAGAATTAAAGTGGATTAAAAGAATTAAAATTAACTAATAAAATTACTTAAATTCCAATCCAATTCCCTTCAGCTCTGGAGATGTTTCTGCATCGACCTTTGACGGAGGATCACCCGATCCAAGCTCCAAAAAACCTCCAAAGTCATCCAAGAAAAGCAAGTCCACTCGCAGTTTCAGAAACCTCTTCATCAAGCAAATCCATCTCGACAACTCGAACCCCAAACCCGCGGATGGTTCGCCAACAGCCTCTTCGAACTCCAGAAAGTTCAGTCTTCCATTTTTCGAGGCCTTTTCCGCTCTCAGGACACCTGAAGTGGAATCAAAATCAAAACGGTCGTTGCTGGCAGCTTTGACGCGCAGGAAAAATTCGACAGCCACGTCTCCTTTGTACGCCGATGGAGCGAATTTGATGGTCACTTCTGATAATCACTTGAAGCATCTCAGTGTGTCGCACGAAAATATCTGCGCGAGTGTAATTTCTTTATTATATTACATTCCATTAAGCTAATAATGGCATTTATTTGTGATGCATTAGTTTCAATATACTGCTTTTTCACTTAATTTCTGATTCAAAAATAAATAAATAAATCAATAAATAAAATAATGACACGTTAAATGAGATTTTTTTTTTAATCCACGAAGGACGGAAAGATAACTGACGGCGAATCCACCGATGAAGAAGTCAGAAACAAGATTCCACCGAAAACTGCAGGAAGCGTTTTTACGAGGTAGACTTGTTGATAGTGGTCATAATGATGATGATGATGATGATAATAACAATGATGATGATGATGATGACGATGATGACGATCGCGATGACTTTAACGATGACAAATTCGAAAATCTTCATTAGGAATGCAATGTTATTCATGGACACACCGAAGAAATCAAAAGAAGAAATGCCGAAGCCGAAGGTGAATTTGAATTGTTTAACAAAAAAATAAGTTTATCTTAATGAGAATAATGGCGACGTATTCTATTTTAGGTAGGGTACAATTTTTTAAAAGTTGTACCTATTTTGAATGTTTTTACAATAAATTAATCAAACAATTAAGTTTCCACAGACAGGCCTTTATTTCTCTACGCTTATTGTGTATTTTCAAAAATAAATTTTAATGAGTAATCATAATTAATAATTAATGAATTCTTATAATTGATTAAATTTTTGCACATCAACAGGAGGAAGAGATACGATTCATCAGAGAATTGGAAAACACAACGACCACTGAAGGCTCAACTGTGGTTTTGAGTTGTCAGTTGTCAAATTCTTCCGCATCCATCTCTTGGGTTGGTCCTGAAGGAGAACTTCTGTCAGAGGGGCAGAACGTGATGATGGAAGACTACAATGGAGTTCTCAGTCTCAAGGTCTTCAATGATTCGCTTCATACTTCATTGTTCAATAGAAAATTATTTTAAATATTCAAATGTTAAAAGATAAGAATGTTCTTGATAATTATAAGGTTACTGCAAATTAAAATCCATCATCGTTGTCGTCATTGTCATCATCATCGTCATCGACGTCGTCGTTAATATTTATTATTATTATTATTATTATTATTAT
>JAJTWR010000416.1:497500-527500 GCA_021613335.1 Whitmania pigra | reverse complement strand
TCTTCTTCTTCTCTTCTCTTCTTCTTCCTTCTTCTTCTTCTTCTTCTTCCTTCTTCTTCTTCTTCGTCTTCTTCTCTTCTTCTTCTTCTTCTTCTTCTTCTTCTTCTTCTTCTTCTTCTTCTTCTTCTTCCTTCTTCTTCTTCTTCTCTTCTTCTTCGTCTTCTTCTTCTTCTTCTTCTTCTTCTTCTTGCTTCTTCTTCTTCCTTCTTCTTCTTCTTCTTCTTCTTCTTCTTCTTCTTCTTCTTCTTCTTCTTCTTCTTCTTCTTCTTCTTCTTCTTCTTCTTCTTTCTTCTTCTCTTCTTCGTCTTCTTCTTCTTCTTCTTCTTCTTCTCTTCTTCTTCTTCTTCTTCTTCTTCTTCTTCTTCTTCTTCTCTTCTTCTTCTTCTTCTTCTTCTTCTTCTTCTTCTTCTTCTTCTTCTTTCTTCTTCTTCTTCTTCTTCTTCTTCTTCTTCTCTTCTTCTTCGTCCTTCTTCTTCTTCTTCTTCTTCTTCTTCTTCTTCTTCTTTCTTCTTCTTCTTCTTCTTCTTCTTCTTCTTCTTCTTCTTCTCTTCTCTTCTTCTTCTTCTCTTCTTCTTCTTCTTTTCTTCTTCTTCCTTCTTCTTCTTCCTTCTTCCTTCTTCTTCTCTTCTCTTCTTTCTTCTTCTTCTTCTCTTCTTCCTTCTTCTTCTTCTTCTTCCTTCTTCTTCCTTCTTCTTCTTCTTCTTCTTCTTCTTCTCTTCTTCTTCTCTTCCTTCTTCTTTGTCCTTGCTGCCCCCCCGTTTCCCCGCCTTCCGTTGACCCTTTTTATGGAATGTACATTAATTACGAGGAAGTATTTTTCAATAATTAACCACACCAACCATTTTCTCCCTATCTTCGTTTAAATTATTTTATTTATTAATTATTTTATTTATTTATTGAAACCACAAGTGACTACTAACACAAATTGGTGTCAGATAATCTGTACATATAGAGTGCTTAAACAAAATTTAAGTCAATTAAATTGTTAGAAACCTTCTTAAGTCGGCATTGGAAATGCAGGCCTTAAATCGACTATGAGTTGGAGTGCTAATATCTGGGATAGAGAGTTCCAATGTCAGGGGGATATCTAAATGAGGTCAGTGGGCGGAAATGAACCAATCGGATTAAAGAAAGGACATCGGATTGAAGACTATTGGATTATTTTTTTATTAAACGGTCGCAAGGGATTGAGCTCTAAATTACATCCTTTCCAGGGTTTCGTGATTAGTCGGTGAAGAAATGGAGCCTATGGGTAGTTGAGCGTTTCTTGGCGTGTGACCACGTGTGCGAGATAATATTTAGAATTTATCTGTTTTTATAAAATTTTGCTAAATGTAATTATTTTGAAGTAAAGTTTATTTGAACGATTTTGCACATCTAGTTGTTAAACAAATTTAGCTCTTCAAGCATCAGTGATGACGAGCATAAGGCGCCATATACTTGAACCATTGTTGTTGACTTTGTTGTTGTCGTTAATGTTGTTATTGCTGTTGTTTAGAACAATAAACAAGATTTAGATATATTAGGAATAGCCATATTTGTTTCCATAATTTTTGTAAATTATACCCACATAAAAATATTAATGTTTTAGCTGGTCCAAGTACATATGAACCAATCAGGCATTTACCAATGTAAAGTATCCTCCAATAAAGACAACAACATCATCAGCAGCACCTGTCAGTTGAAAATATTTCCAGGTATTTTAAAATGATTTGTAATTAAATATACAAGATTTGATTTGATGATTTTAATTAAAAATCTAAAAATACATTAAATATTGACTTAATTAAATCCTTACCTAAAAATTTATTTCCAGTAAAATTCAAATGAAAATTTTTGAAAGTTTTAAATTGACGATGTTTACATTTTAAATAGTCTATAATAATTACCAGATTATAATTTATGTATAATGTATAAAATATATAAAGGGCCGAATAGCTAGGAATATTGGTATCATTGCCAGAATCCATTCTTTCGTAAATACCAAGACAGCATTACTATTATATTTTTCCCTTATTTATCCATATCTCACTTACTGCAATATTGTATGGGCATCTACTTATCATACTCGTTTAAACCAACAATATATTTTACAAAAGCGTATCATCCGTATAATTTTTTCACTGCCAATTTCATCTCATACAGATTTGACTTTTATGAATAACAATTTATTAACTCTTCGACAAATACATAGTTTTCCAACTGCCCTATTTATGTTCTCTTATAATAAGAATGCCCTTCCAGATAAATTTGTAGGTCTTACTTATCTGAAAGTGTCAACTACACTAAACCTTCATACTCCCTCCGTCATACCCATGAATATAGTCCATCTTTTGCCAAAACCACCCTCAGGCTCTTTTCAATAACATGTTACGGACCTAGACTACACAACACTATTCCTTCATCTATCAAAAATCAAACACAGACTGGACCATTCATGCTATTATATTTATTATTTAAATTGTCCTACAAATTGTACTTAGTTTGTGGTATTCTTGATTAACTGTTTATTTGACGGGTTTATTATTCGTTTTTTTAATTAATTGATATTACAGGGTCAGCTTGCTAGCGGAAGCTTGCGTTTCCTTAAAGTTGATCCATGAGTTCTTTGTTAATCCGTATATTGGTGTCTCTTTTGTTTGATTTGTTTTGTTCATTTTGATGATTAATAAAAAAAATAATTTAACTGTTGAGATATTTCAAAATCAACTTATTTTAAAAATACATCCATTAAATAAAAAATTAAAATTGCATCAACGAAATAGCGAGTTAATAATAACATTATTTTCTGATAAATAATTTAAATGGAATGAAAATCGAAAAAAGATTATGTCAATTAAAATTAATTATTCAAGAAATTCTTCCAAAACCGAAAAGAAAAACAACTTTAAACAATTCCGACCTCGAATCTGATGATCATCAAACGAATTCAATAGGTAACGAATATAAAATATGTTTCGTAATTAATTTAAGTAATTAAGTTATTAATAATATAATAAATAATATTTATTTTCAATTATTCAAACTTATAGATAATTACATTTAAATGTTAATAAGTTAAATTGTTTTCTTTATTTAGCAATTTATTCGAATGTTTGTGAAAAATATTTAATGAAACAATTTCAGGACTTTTGATTTGGAGTGATGGCTTCGAAAAGAAATATGAACTCAAGAAAGTAACGGAAAAGTAAATTTTTTTTATTTCATTCTTTATTTCTGTTAATTTAAATTTAATTACACTTCCTCATTTAGAATTTCTTTTACTTAAAATTTAATTGCGTTTGAAATCAAACCTCTATTCCTCTAAAAATAACTGAATAAAATTTGATCATATTATTTCGTTGACTTGAACAAACCGCAGCGATTACATCCTTATTTAAATTATTTCTTTTTAATTTCCAATTTCTCAGCGGTAAGTTCTCAGTAGTTTTCCAAGAATGTTTGGAACGGACAAGCAAGACAAAATATTTGGCTAAGTGCTACCTCAAGACTTTAAAGTCAAAGAATTCAGTGGCCAGGGAAGCCAATTTCTTGTACATCTTCAGTCATCAGAACATATTTCAGGCTCAGAAACTGTTCGAAACTTCTCAATCCTACATCATCTTGTTCCCATTGTATGTATTCATTGTATGTTTTCATTGTATGTATTCATTGTATGTATGCGACAACATTTGTATTTGTATTAAGCAGTTTTTGTTTGAGATGGATTCGGCGATATTTAAGCAAATTGAAGCCATGTCATTGATGCCTTTACATGAACCTCGATGCTAAATTAAAACCACCGTTTACCAGTTTAAAAATGTCCAAAATATTCATCAAAAAAAATTCATCATCTTTTTGTTTTTTTTTTATTATTGTTTTTAATGTTAGTTGAAAGAGTGTAATTATACGTGTTTAAATAAATTACGAGATACAGGAAACATAATTTATTATGTTATAATTATTTTTCTAATGTTTCTAATTTATAAAATCTCATTACTTTTAATTATGAAGCAGTTGCTCAAATGATCAAATGATTAGCTGATAAACTTTAATTTAAATATGTAAATTTTTCAGCATCGCTTACAGAAGCAGGTTATTTGAGTACATCATCCATTTGTACTCATTCGGCGATTCCGAAGCCATCAACTTCATGCATCAGTTGTTTTCAGCTCTCAATTACCTTCATGAACGTAACATTCTCCATCTTGGAATAAAAGTGAATCTTATTTATTTATTTAATTATTTATAATATTATAAATTATATTTATTTATTTAATTATTTATATATTATAAATTATATTATTTATTTAATTATTATAATATTATAAATTATATTATTTATTTAATTATTTATAATATTATAAATTATATTATTTATTTAATTATTATAATATTATAAATTAGATTATTTATTTAATTATTTATAATATTATAAATTATATTTATTTATTTAATTATTTATAATATTATAAATTATATTTATTTATTTGTTTACATTAGAAATTTTTCTTTTAGTTTTAAAAACATCAGCAAAGAGATTTGCTTCTTATTTAATATGTAAGGAGTAAATATGCAAATATTAATGTAATCAAACTCCGAATCATTATCGTAGTTATCATTATTATTCAAGAATATTTAGTGTCCATAGATGGATATATTTCTCACTAGGAAATTTTTAATAGTAGCAGTATTTATGATTATTTTTGTTATTTTTGTTTATCTATTTATTATCATTATCATTACCATTATCATTATCATTATTATTGTTATTAATTATAATATTAACCTTAATGTTCTCGACTTTTAAAGCCAGAAAACTTAAACATCGATCAGACCCTTTCGACAAATCCAATCCTGAAACTGGTGGACTTCAGTGAGGCTCGAACCTTTGACCCCAGTGAACCTTACATTCATCCCTTCGATGGTGATTCTGAGTTCGCCCCACCTGAGGTCCTACATGGGGCA
This sequence comes from Whitmania pigra, assembly GCA_021613335.1. Taxonomy (NCBI): domain Eukaryota; kingdom Metazoa; phylum Annelida; class Clitellata; order Hirudinida; family Haemopidae; genus Whitmania; species Whitmania pigra. Next base: position 522,553 of record JAJTWR010000416.1, on the reverse strand, counting down.
CCACTGACCCTCAACTCTGATGTTTGGTGAGTGTGACTGGCAGTCTAAACTTTGAAGCTTATTCTACTGTGTCCGCCACTTTTTGATCAGCTTTTTCTATTAACTTTGAATTGTCACTTGAGTGGTCACATTTATGGCCAAGTAACTTCCGATGTTACTCAGCAGCTGAGTTGCTGTTAATAGACGATGATCAAAAGATGATAATTTAAATTAAAAAATATTTCTTATTTTAATAAATAATAACATAAATATTAATTTTAATACAAATATGTTTCCATCTGAGAAACATCCATCTTTCACAATGCTTGTAAAGTTTAGAAACATGACGTATGTTTGCATTAGAAACGATAACAATAAATTTAAATTGATGCCTACAATTGGGCATTTATCTCTTACCACAAACAAAATTATTGCCGATGAACAAATATGTCTATTTTGGTGGTAATATTATAATTATGGATAATTACTTGGCATAATTTCACATCCTCTTCAGTTCGTGCAATTCGTAATTATTAGAAGTCATTTTTCTGAAAAGCGCACAATAAGTATGACATTTTCGATATTCTTATACAATACTCAGTATTTGTTACATTATTTATTTGAACTTTCTTATTATTTATCTCGTGTCTTCATAATGAATTATTTTAGTAATTGCTTAATTTACCTCAAAGTCGGAAAATATAAATTCGACGGGAAATGTACTACATAGCTGAATATGTTGTTAGCTGAACTCACATGACTCACGTTTAACGATTTTGTGATGCGTAATTAACAAACATTGATCAATAATGAGTTGCTATTGTAGTCAATCAAATAATTACAGAATAATTAAAAGTAAAAATTAACTAAAAAAATTATCTACAAAGGTTGCGATTCATAAATCATTGATGGGCTTCAAAAAGAGAAAGACAATGAGCAATTTGCATATAATCTGATGAAAGACGAAAAAAAAATACCCCATAACATCGGAAGTTACTTGGCCGTAAATGAGACCACTCAAATGACAATTCAAAATAATCTTAACACATAACACAATCTTAACATATTGATAGAAACACCCTAAAATGTCTTATTAAAAAAAGTTAAGTCCAAATCATCTTAAATTTGAAAAGGATTTTAATAAAATAAATGAACTTGTTACAGGAATGGTGCAATACTGTTTTACGCCATGTTGAGTGGAACAACGCCTTTCTACGACGAAGACGATGACATCGTTCGAAAGAGAATCGTGACCATTTCTTATGAATTTCCGAAGTCATTGTTTTCCGAAGTGAATCCTTCTGTTACTTCTTTCATCTCCTCCGCACTCGTCATGCCACCGAGGTCATTTCAAGTTCTCAGTATCTTTTTCCAACTTTATTTAACGATGATATTAATTCCTACAGATGTCTACCGTCGCTTATTGATCTTTTTATTCAAAAGTATTAAATTATTCTTCATTAAAGTTGAGTTTATTACGTTTATTACAAAGCATGTTATATTACTTTCAGTCAAAGGCCGAATTCACAGTCTTGCACGGAAAAATGCAATCATTTAAAATTCGCTTCAAAAAGAGAACCCATCAACAAGTCAAAGTTCGTTGAATTTGTAAGGAGGAGACAAAAACTACAAACGTCAACAGTCAACATTCAACCTTAATTGAACCTTAAGAATTTATATGAATAAAACTTGTGTTATATTTATGTTGCTGAAATAAATTGTCAATGGTTTCTGATATTATAAATAAGTGGGAACGAAGGTATATAACACTTGTTTAATACCTTAGATACCTTAAATTAATAGATAAATAACAGGTTGTGTTCAATTCAATCGTTAGCGAATGTCAACGTTGACAACGTCTCCTTCCTAGGCTGCCTATTAGGTTGGATTTTGAACATTATATTCAAGGAATACGAGTTATCTATTGTTGTATTTGTATGTAGATCTCGGAAGCAGAAACTCGGGAACAAACAATTCAGAACTGAAATGTCACACTAGTGTCCATGTATTGCATCAAAAACTCGTGCAAAAAAATCGAGGCAAAAGTGCACATCATAAGAAGCAACGGTCATCCTCAATCGAGGCAAAAGTTAACCTCGACCGAGACAATGTTCAAATTTTCGTTTACGGTTTTGTACTGAAATTTGGTTTGTTTTCGATTGTCAAGAATTTTATTCTTCGGTTTATTTTCATTTTCGGCCACACTTCAAAAAACCATTTTCGGTTAATCTCTAACGTAAAATAAAGTAAAATTCAACTTCAACCGAGTCAAAAGTCAACCTTGACCGAGACAATGTTGAAATTTTCAAATGCTTTATATGTCTGTTTGTATGTTTTTTATATGTCTGCTTGTGTGTGCTTGCATGCTTGCTTGAATGTCTGTTTAAATGTCCGCTTGTATGCTTGTTTGTATGTCTGCTCGTATGTGTGCTTGTATGTTTCTTTGTATGCTTGTTGGTAAATCTTCTTGTATTTATTTATTTATTTATTTATTTAAGCTAATATTTAAAGTGCCGAAAGCATCCATGGCAGGATTTAAAAGGCACTGTTAGAATCAAAAACATTCAGTTCTACAGTCGAGCGAGCTAGATTTTAAAAGAAATGTTAGATGTTAATGGGAAGGTTAAATAAATGAGTTTTAAGGTTGATTTTGAACAACATCAACGTTTCGGACGATCTGACGTGAGACGGGAGATCATTCCACATCCGCCTATGTGTGCTTGTATGCTTGTTTACATGTCTGCTTGTATGCTTTGTTTACATGTCCGCTTGTATGCTTGCTTACATGATTGCTTGTCTTCTTGTATGTCTTCTTGAACATCAATCTACCACTGTTCCTTTTCTTCAGATTTCGCAGCAGCGTTTGCTTTGCCGACATTTGGAAAGTTGCACAAATTGAGCGGACAAAGGAGTGCATTGAATCTTAAAGGTGACAGAAATCTCAAGACAGAATTCCCAACTTTTGTTAAAAAATTAATTTTTTTTTTAACTTCTCTTGTTGCTGCTTACTTAATTTATTGCTGAATTATTGTAAGAAATGTGCATGTGAATTTACTAGCATTCGAACCACTTATTGATGAATCTAGACTTTGTCTTTTACATGCAATAGGAGGGTTCTATAAATAAACTCATTGCATTTCGTTGATAGCAAGCAAATAATAACGTGTATATATCTGTCGTCAAAACACATTTTCGTAACCAATTTGTTAAAACTTTGAAAATATGCTTACGAGAAGATTTTGTCTGAGCGCTTAAAGATCATAAATTTTATGAGTTTATCAAAAAACATTCCTAGCCAAAATAATTAATTAATTAGCTAAAATTTTAAAATCTGTCTGAGAGGAGAGCAATTTTTTATTCATAATTATTACAATAGTGAAGAAGATGCTGATGGATTAGCAGCAACCATTAGATTTAACATTAAAGACATTTAAGGAAAGTTGACACTTGTAGTTTAGTTATCGAAACCTATAAATATGTAAAATATTGACCCCCGAAACTTTCCTAATTTACTGGAGTTGTATTATGATGATAAATTATTTATGAATTCTACAGATTTTAAGCATATCAATTTGAAAACTGACATGCGAATGTGATAACCATTCGACATAATCTAAAGTGCAATCGACAGCATTTGAGGACAAAAAATTCCTAAAAATGGTTGAATGAACAAAGAAAGTAATAAGCGCTATTCATAATATCTGCAATCAGCTAAAATTAGATAGTTGTATTATGATGATACAACGGTAAAGGTTCAAAGTTCAAGTTCTAATTATGTTAAAACAGAAAGCGACTTCACGTTTTCACATAGACAGAGGCTTTGAAATTAACTCGGACAATGGAAGTAAACGAAAGATTTTACGTCGAAACTCCTCTGATTGAAAGCAGACCTTTGGCGAAAACCATCAGAGCTGGAAAGGTTTACTTGAAACTGGAAAACACGCAACCTTCTGGATCTTTCAAACTAAGAGGAATATCACATCTTATATTGCAGGCTTGTTTTTGTGCTGAATAATTAAAAATTAAACAAACTACATTTAAATGGAACTGCTTAAGTTATTTATTTAAGTTGCATTTCAACATTCTTAGCGACGATTTCTAATTCAAGAGTTTCATTTCTTCACTCGCATCCCTGCCAGGAAAATATCAAATTAAATTGCAGTTTTTAATGGCAGTATATAGAGCCCTTCCAATGCTGGAGTGCCATTTTTTGGAATCATTATCGCATTTCATAGACGTTGTTTTCGGTTTATGAATATGATTTTTCGGAAAAAATATTATCATCTAGAATTGTTCTATTTTTTTTCTAATAGGAGTTGAAAAGGGGCAAGAAGAGTTTAGTGGCTTCCTCGGGTGGGAACGCAGGGATGGCGGCTGCCTACACAGCCAGCAGATTGAAAGTTCCTCTGACCCTGGTCGTACCCCAAAATACGAAGCCAGAAACAATTGTTAAACTTAGGAATGAAGTGGGTAATATGAGTGGATATAACTTTTGCGAATCATATCATAACTTTTTATAAGTAACTGCTGTATTGCCTAAGTTGTTTTATTAATATTATAACTAGTTTTAATAATATGTTTTTCTTGCCTTCCAAACGTTGTTTTTGATCACAAAACTATGGCAATCGATATAAGGTCATCAGGCCCACCAATACTCGTATTTGCTTGGTAAAACGTGTGGAACATAAGATGTTGTGATGCAATTTATATACCTTTCATAAGCATTCTTCTACCTTTTGTTTCAACTCAATGTTTTGTGAAATCTTTTCTTAATTATTTCGAAAGGGCGCTCATGTGATTGTCCACGGAGAGGTGTGGAATGAAGCCGATAGAAGAGCCAGAGAGTTGATCAGGGACAGCACGACGGCCTACATCCACCCTTTTGATCACAAGGACATCTGGTAAACCTTTTAGTTTAACCAATTAAATGCTTTCGAATAAATCACATTAATGCTTTTGAAGCTTTAAAAATAATGGATAGATCCAACAGTTTGCCTAAATGCAGATTTACCTGTTAAATGTTTTTAAATTTAAATTTATAACAAAATTATATTGCAATGTATTACTTTTCTGTTCACCAGGAAAGGCCACGGAAATATGATACTGGAACTGGCTACTCAGTTAAGTGAAATTCCCGACCTCATCGTCCTCTCTGTCGGAGGAGGAGGTCTTTTGCTGGGAGTTTGCAACGGTTTGGAAAGGCTTGGATGGAATGATGTGCCCATCCTGGCTCTGGAAACAGATGGAGCTGACAGTTTCCATCAAGCAGACTTGGCTGATCGAGTTGTAACTCTTCCCAAACTAACGAGGTTCTTAGAAGCATTACGTTAAATTTTAAGATAATTAATAAAATTTTTAATAGAAATGATGTGATTAATATTATAAATTTAAAACATTAAATGATTATTTCAATTTATTTAGTCAGACTTACGCAGTTAATGCCTGGAGAGGGGAAGAGTACGATGCATTATTTTGTAGGGGTGTTATTTCCGAATATCCCCGATCTTTCGGGTTCGGGTTCGGTTTCCGAAAGTTCAGAACAAATTTTCCAAACCCTAATATGTTCGAATGTTCGGAAGAAAATTATATCCGATTAAGTACATAGCCGAATAAAACCGAACGTCGAAGTTCCATGCTTACCAAAATAGCAATCACCTAGAATTATCGATTTAGTAAAACTTTGAAATGATTAATGTTTAACTCACAAGTTAAGGTTGTTTTTAAGCATTTATTCAACTTGTAATTCAGCTTGTAATTCAGCATTGCCACCTCCCTGGGTTCCCTTAAAGTGGCAGAGGATGCGGTCAAAGCGAGGAAACGCCATCGAATAATATCACAAGTTGTCAATGACAGGCAGGCTGTCATGGCCGTCGACAGATTTCTAGGTTTCAGACTTTATTTGAATGTTTTTTTTTAAAGCAAAAAATATTTTCAGTGTTATTTAATTAATTTTTATTATTTCACGCACTTGAAAAGAGCTTAAACTTCCAATTATTATATATTCTTAATAAAATAATTATTTAATGCCTAATAATTGGCACTTCCCAGATTTGCAACACAAAATAATAAATTACTGTTAATATTTTAACCTATAAATATTTATCAACCTCATGACTAATTGCCATTACATTTGAATATTAATGATCAATATAATCCAGACGATCATCGCTTTCTGGTGGAGCCAGCTTGCGGGGCAACCCTGGCGGCTTTCTACTCACACGTGATCAGTGACCTTCAAGCTCAAGGTCAACTGGAAAATTACCTAAACAACGTGGTGGTCATCGTTTGTGGAGGAAGTGCAGTTGATCTGGAATCGTTACAGCGCTGGAAAAAAATGTTCCACATTGATGAATATTTAGCTAGTGATATTAACTAAACATCTCATTCGAAATTCATATATTATTATTATTATTATTATTATTCATTGGAACGAAACAGTATCTAATATTTTCAGTTTGATTTTTGTTATTAATAGACCACAAAGTTGTAATTCTAATAGTAAACATCAAACATGGTATTCATTGTCTGTAATATTACTTCATACTTCATTATTCATTAGAAAATTATTTTAAATGTTCAAATGTTAAAGGATAAGAATGTTCTTGATAATGAAGAGGTTACTGCAAATTAAATATAAATATAATAGAATGTAAATTACTTTTAATTTGCTATTTAGACTTTTTGTACTTGGTGTTTTCATGACAATCTTTATATTTTTTTTATATTTATATTTTAAGTCAATCTCAATCGAAGCATATACAAACCTCAATTGAGGCAAAAATCCATCGTCGTCTTCATCGAACATTATATTCAAGGAATACGAGTTATCTATTGTTGTATTTGTATGTAGAACTCGGAAGCAGAAACTCGGGAACAAAATTCAGAACTGAAATGAACCTCAACTCATACTCGAAGAAAACACTACTCCAACTCGAAACAACAACAGAACTAAAACAGGCCAAACTAGTGTCCTTGTATTGCATCAAAAACTCGTGCATAAAAATCGAGGCAAAAGTGCACATCATAAGAAGCAACGGTCACACTCAATCGAGGCAAAAGACAACCTCGACCGAGACAATGTTGAAATTTTTGTTTTCGTTTACGGTTTTGGACCGAAATTCGGTTTGTTTTCGATGTCAAGAATTTTATTCTTCGGTTTATTTTCGTTTTCGGCCACACTTTAGAAATCATGTTCAGTTAATCTCTAACATAAAATAAAGTAAAATTCAACTTCGACCGGGGCAAAAGCCCACCTCAACCGAGTCAAATGTCAACTTCTAACGAGACAATGTTTAAATTTTCAAATGCTTGTTTGTATGTCTGTTTGTATGCTTGCTTGTAGGTGTGCTTGCATGTTTCTTTTCATGTGTGCTTGTCTGTTTCTTTGTATGTCTGCTTGTATGTGTGCTTGTCTGCTTGCCTGTATGCTTGTTTGTATGTCTGCTCGTATGTCTGCTGTATGTGTGCTCATATGTCTGTTTGTAAACTAAATTGTCAATGGTCTCGGTTGTCATAAATAAATTGGACAGAAGGTTTACAATGCTTCTTCCATACCTTTATTTAATAAAAACTTAAACGGTTGCAAACATTTCAATCATTAGCGAACGTCAATGTTGACAACATATCCTTCCTAGGTGGCTTATTAGGTTGGATTTTGTACATTATTTTCTTTGCATATGAGTTATCAATCAAACCAGCTTCTCTGAGTCTTTGTTCCAGTCTGAAACGTGGGTCGGACATTACCTAGGAAGTAAATAGAATCATGTATGAAATAGTAAACTCAAATGGCGATCTTTTGGTACTTTAAGTTGCTAAGAAATTGTCAGATTATGCCAAATAGGGGAGTAATTTTTTTTGGACTTTTTGTTAACAATTCAGAAATTAAAACTGAAACTTTTTGAATACCTGTTCAGCAGTGAATGTTTTAAGTGAATCAAAGATGTTTTGAATGTTGTTTGAAGACTTTTTTTGCTTTTCTTTCCATGCCTTGGTTTCTTCCCACAGCCTCATAAGGTCTCGTTCGACATTAGGCCTAACCTAAAATAAATAAAACCTTATTCCCAGAGGCCGTTCAAGTAACACAATTTTTTAATATACCAAACTTTAAATAAAAGTTTAAGCTGTTTAATCATTTAAGGTGTTATGGGACTTAACATAATCAGCAAAATATGCAAATGTAAAATTTGAATATGATAACCTTCATTCTGATGGCCTCTAATATTTCTTCTTTTTCCTTCAATTGCATCTTCTTTCTTTCCATGTCATCAGTCCTTTTCTTTGAGTTTTCCAAGTGCTTCATTCTTCTGAATTCAACTCTGTTTGGACAAGGACCATTTCATTAATTTTAATTTTATAAATAAGGGGTTTAAGAAATTCTATAATACTAAAATTATATTAATTTTTAATAACTTTAAAGATCATGATTAAAATTAAAAAGTGCTTGCACTATGAACAATTTGAACTTATAACTGAAACAGTCTGTCAGAATATTGTTTATTTCTAAGACATCCTAAAAAAATTCCATAATTTTCAAGTTCACTCGTTAATGTTAAAGTCACCTTTCTTTATCTCGAACTGCTTGTTGTTCGAGTTGTTGTTCCAAAAATTTTCTGCTTTCCTTCATTTCATGTTCTTTCTGCAACTTACTTCTCTCCAGAATTTCATGATAATGTTTTATCTGAAATTGTTAAGCATGTTAAACATTGAAAATTTGAAAATAATTAACAGAGTTTATTAAATTTGACTATCATTTACTAAAAATTGAAGTTGTGAAATTTAAAAAAATTAGCTGATCAATTTTTGCAAAATGCTTTTAGATGCACGACAAAAAGCAAATCTGCTCGTAAAACCTTGATTTTGTTTTCTGAAGAATTTATTCTCCTTCTTTCATCATTTTCCTCAGCAACTTTTTTCAACTTCTCATTTTCTGCCTGCGACTGCATCTCGAACAATTTAGCTTTTTGCTTTCTCCACTCCTCTATCTGGAAATGTATGTCCTCATTAAATGTATTTATGTATGTCCTCATTAAATGTATTTATGTATGTCCTCATTAAATGTATTTATGTATGTCCTCATTAAATGTATTTATGTATGTCCTCATTAAATGTATTTATGTATGTCCTCATTAAATGTATTTATGTATGTTCGTATTAAATATATTTATTTAAACATCTATTTAGTCATCTAATTGAAACAGGATGCAATAACTATAATACTATAATGTTCAATAAAGTAATTTAAAGTTATATCATTGTTATCTTTCAATCACTCATTCCTTCAACACACTTCTACTGAGAAATATTTCATTGTTGACCTAATTTTCAAAATTAAGTCTAAAAGTTAATCTGCAACTATGAAATCAAATTAGTTAATGTCCAGAGAAACCCACCTTTGCATGAATTTCTTCTGCTTTCTTCCTCTGAGCTTCAAATTCTTCTCTTTTGTTCTTCTGCCGAATCATCGTGCTGCACAGATCCTCGAACAAATTTTCAGCTCGATTCAGCAGCTCTGTTCTGTCTTTCATCCACCGGTTTGCAACCTTTTCTCGGCGTAGAACGAGGGACAGGCATTCTTCGTACCAGGCCTCGTGCGTCACCTGGTCTTTCAAGGATGCGGGCATCATTACAAATCTAAACTTAAATTAACTGAAATTTAAACTGATTCTGACTTTGTCAGACTTACAATCTCTCGTCTGGATTTGTGGGGAATAAGTTTCGCGAGGTTGTCAATGAACAACAGGTGGCTATTTTGAGTTCGTTTCCTGTTGTAAGCGTCTCTGACCGTGACGAACAGGTCGTGGTCTTTTGCACTCCATCCAGCTCTGCAATCCCTGAGGTTCGTTGAAGAAGGTGCATGGAGCAAATTAATTTAAGGTTAATTTAATAGTTAAAATTGAATACTTGATTGTCAATTAACATTAGCAATAGAAAACTAGTGAAATATGTTGCATTATTTTTGTATATCAACTTAATTGATCAATATATATATTAATATTAAAAGTAGAATACTTAATAAAGCACATTGCATTGTTCTACAAATTAATTTAATTAATTATCATTTAATAACTTTCAAATTAATTCTGACTTGGAGACCTCCCTCAGTTTTTCCTGGCATTCATTAAGTCGTTCGAAATATTGGGCATCGAGGAATATGAACTGTTCAAGAACCGATGATTTGACCGAAAGATCAGGACACTGGAAATCAAACGCCTCCTCAGGAATTCCAGTTTCAACCTCGAGACCCTCACCTTGTAGACCATCCACAAGTCCAGCTGAATTGGGCACATTTTTTGCTATTATTATTTATTTATTATTATTACTGCAAATATTGTTAATAATAATAATATTATTACTGCAAATATTGTTAATAATAATAATATTGTTATTATTTCATTATAACATGTGCCATGTCGGAGACATAATTTGTACATATAATAAAGTACATGTAAGACCAATTTTTAAATTGCACTTATAAAAGACTGACTTATGTTCAGCTCAGCTTCTAAGCGAAGTTTTGTCACCACAATATCTTCAAGAGTTTTGTTGATTTTGTTGATGTGTGTTTGAATAATTGAATCAAATAAGAGATCTGTGGCAGCCATGTCTTTGATTGAAGTTCCACTTATTATTTTCCTTTTTTAATTAATACCAATGAAATCAGTAAGTTAAAAAAAAAATATTATTAGACTCATGATGATGAAAATTACATCCAAACTGCAAACCTGAAAGCTAAAACATCTGACATAATGATGTCTCTGAAGGTTGTCAGATCCTGTTCGAGATTTGACTGAAAATCGTTGATGTCGGAAAAAACATTTCCACTTTCAGTTCCATGCTGATGGATGATGGCAGCAATTTCATTCTCCAAACTTCTCCTCAAAGCAGAGAGATAAAGATATTCGTCGCGATAGATTTTCTGGTGTTGAATCGTCATAGTTTGCTCTTTCTTGTATTTCAATAAATCCTTCCATCCTTCCACGCGTGACAAACCTTCCTCACCCTTTTGTTCCTCCGAAGCAAGTTTTCTCTTCATTTCATCATAATCAATGGCTTTGTATTTTTTCATCGTTAATGTACCCATAGTTACCATAAAACTTTATAACTCTTACAACGATCAATCAAGCTTTCATTCCAGAGTTAAAAACTTTATTGTTACATCCATGGTAACCGAGACTACCTGCTACTTATGTAGCGCTGAATTCATCTTTAAATAATTTTATTCGACCATTGCTTTATGGCGGCAAAGTTAAGATGTAAACATATCTTGGATTGTTTATTTTCGCTCTCGACGAATCTTCAACGCTTGATTGCCTTTACCGTTTTTGAAGTTTTGAGTTTAAGGTGCCAATTACAAAAATTGTTCATTGTTTCAAATCAATCGCGATATTTAGTAAAGTTACTGGGAGATCGGGCGCGGCTTCATTGAAGAAGTACATTAATTGAAAATTTCGAGATTTATTAGTAAAGTTATACTTCGATGACTTCGATGCCGAATCATGTTTTTATTTTTGTTCAGCTTCTCGAGTCATCTTATTTTGTTTCTCACAAATTCAACTGAACATCTTTACAACTTAACAGACAGAATCATTTCTAATATGTCTGATCCATCACCTTCAAACGAAGTTGACAAATCTCCACGAAAGACTAATTTACATGCCACTGAAAATCTCAAGGATTCAAACAGTAAGAGCAGTTCTGTAATAAAAAGTCCACGAGTATCGTCAGTTGTCAAGAAACAGCAAAAGGTGAAAATTAATCTGAAATTATTTTGTTTTATGGGTTGACCACAGGATTTAAATTTTTGGTGCAGGAAGCTGAAAAGGCTGAAAAGCTGAAATTGAAGGAAGAAAAAGAAAAACAGAAGCTGGAGGAGAAGGTTTAACATTTTAACTGTTCAATCAATTTACTCCTGTAAACCAATGCATTAGCATCAAAGGGATTTTATTATGAATTACCTTATTTTTATTAAAATGATAAAATTGATATGGTTGTGTAAACAATTTGTTACGTGGTACATGTTAGTTAGGTTATACTTTTGCATTACCTTGTCAAAATTACGAAGTGATAATCATGATGACTAATAACACAGACAGATGCGATGCTGGTGATAATCCTCTCACTATGCTTATTTGAATTTGGCTATGTTAAAGATTATTTACTTTGATATGCTAATGACACAATGTTTATAATATGTTAATGGAACAGTATTTATAATATGTTAATGGCACAATATTTATATATTATAAATTATTAATAACTTAACAATTGAAGATGAAGAAAGAAAGGGAGAAGAATGATTTGAAACTGAAGAAGGAGTCGGAAAGACTCGAGAAGGAACGAGAGAAGGAAGAAAAACGAAAGCAGAAAGAAGAAGAAAAGAGGATTCGACACGAACAAATTGAGGAGGAGAAAAAGAAGAAGGAGGAGTCAGCATATTTTTGTTTCATTAATTATTAATCACCTCGAACATCTTGGCATTTAATTGCCAATATTAATTAATTTAATATTAATCGAACACCAGTGCGAGGTAATGTGCCATAATCACAACACAAAAGTTTTGACAAATTTCTTATTCAGAAACTATTGCATTAACACTATTTGAATTACTTAATTACAACCGTTGATTGTCTTAACAAATATTTATTCTAATGTTACGTTTAATTTAATTCTTATTATGTTTTTCCCCAAGAGCGAAACAAGAAGAGAGGAAGAAGAAGGAAGAAGAAAAACGAAAAGAAGAAGAAAGGGTGGAAAAGAAGGTTGGTTTAAAATCCTTTGTTTTCATTGGTCGATATTTTTACGAATACCTCATGATTGGCCAGTCCTTCGTGAACTTGGATTTGCATTTATAATTAATAACAGGTAAATAATTAGAAGTTTGCTAAATAATAATAACATCAATAATAATAATAATAATAATAACTTTAAATAATATTGTTAATAATTTTCAGTCTCAGAAAGAGAAGGAGTTAATGAAGAATTTCTTTATAAAAGCAACCAAAGATGCCGCTCAAACCCAGCAGAATGATGTGAGTTGAAATTTCGTTGCGGATGACGGCAATTATTAATTTTAAAATGTCAACTTTTCTGAATAACAAACATCGTCCATCGATTGACCATTGAATCCATTCAGACGACCTTCAACGAAGTTGGACCTTTCATGCCTTTTGAGGTCAAACCTGAGATGCGCCTGGCACCGTTCGTTCGATTCGACGTGGAAACTGTGGAAGAGCGTCGATCCGGACTCGACAAAGCCATGTCAAAACAGGTGATGAAATGGTTATCAAAAAGTGAAATAATGTTAACCTTTGTTATCAGTGTGATACATCATGATGCAAAAAGTTTATTGACACGTTGTGCTTTGCTCGATTGGTTGTGCAGATGTGCTCTAGTGATTACCTCCGTGAATTGAGAAGCGGTCTCCGTAAGCCTGGAAGATCCGTGAAAACATGGCCTCAGTGAGTTAATTAAACTAAACTGCTGTTGTTTCGAAACAGCATTCAAAGTCATTACGGAAAAGAGATTGTAATGACTATCACGTCGCCAGTCAACAGTGAATGTTTTCCAACAGAGACGAAGAAGTCGAGATCGTTCCGGCCGAGTCCGTCCTCTCGGCAGCTTCCGCTCCGGCGATCAAGCGGAAGATGAAACTGCTCCAGTTCCACGACAACTACAGACCTGCATACTACGGCACCTGGAGCAAAGTCAGCAGCGTCATCACTCCAAGGCAACCTCTCGCCAAAGATTCGAAGGCTTTTGACTACGAGGTCGATTCGGACGAGGAATGGGAAGAAGAGGAACCGGGAGAGAACATCTCACATTCGGAGGTCATTTCATGATTCTGAATTGTTAATTAAATTAATCACGCTCGAGCGATTATCACCACTCTTTCATCAGTATCGCATTCTGTATTTGTTCGTGAATTGACCATGCCACTTACTTAATATTATCATAATTACCACCATAATTATTATCATCATTACCATCATCAGGGTGAAGAAGATGGATTAGAAGAAGATGCAGGTAACGACGACAATGAAGACAAATTCTTCGTTCCCCACGGTTACCTTTCTGAAGGCGAAGGTTGTGATGGTGATGATGAAGATGATGTTAGTAAACAATACCCTCTCACTGGTTTTTATTGTTTGATAATAATAATAATAAAAGTAATAATAATAATTGTTAATTCATAAGGTGTCATATGAATATTTATTGTTATTGTTATTAATAGATAATTATTTAATTCTTCCTTTAACCAGTTATCACCAGAGACCCTGAAACAGAAGCAGCAGATTAGGGCTCGGAATTGGGAGGCAGAGATGAAGGAAAATGTCGAGAGACTTCGTCCAATCAGCATCGGGCTCATCAAGTGGCATGACGAGCCGAAATTCAGCGAGGACCAATTGGGTTTCTTAAAGAAATTCATGGTGAGTGATTGATTGTTAAATTATCGTTTAATTTTTGTTTTATTGTCAGTTATCGTTATAATGATTTATCTGTGCCTTGACTGAAGGGAAATTAAGTTACTAGTTTATTTGCCTGCCTGTAATTTTTTATTGTCATTGTAAACAATTCTCAGTTTAGGAGTGTTTGCAGTTTATAGTAATAGAAAATAAGTTGAGCTGACATAATAAAATTAACACGTCACTTCCTATTCAGGCTCAGCCTATAGATGTTACCTTTCCGATAATGGAGGAGGATATTTCGAAAGAATCCGCCCAGACGACAAATGTGAACAACGCCAATCATAAGAGATTAAGAGTACAAGGTGTTCCAGAAGAAGGTGACTTTGAGTTGTGATTAAATTAAAAATAATAATAACATATTTACTTGTTGTGATTAAATTAAAAATAATAATAACATATTTACTTGTTGTGATTAAATTAAAAATAATAATAACATATTTACTTGTTGTGATTAAATTAAAAATAATAATAACATATTTACTTGTTGTGATTAAATTAAAAATGATAATGGCATTTTTACTTGTACTATGTTAAAAATGCTACACTTAACTTTGATTTACAAATAATTATTGTCTCCAGCCATGCCAGACTTGATACGGCTAGTGCACGGATGTGCTTCTGGAATTGACAAGATGTGCAAGGAATTCAAGTTGTTTTGGACAAAAAGCAATTCCGAGGCAGAGTCCGAGGATTCCGAAAAGTCTACCATTTCGAAGAGGCAGTTGGAGGCGAGGATCCGAGAGATTGCTACCTACAAGAGGGATACCACCCTTCACTCGTTCAAACTATGGCAAGTTGCAGGAGATGTTTTGGAAAAGTACGGACTTGCCGACGCCCCGCTACCCTCCCAGTGGAAATGGTCTGGCCAGCAATCCGCCAAAAAACTTCCTCAGAACGGTTTTCCGACGATCGAAACCCCAAAACACGACAAGACCTTGAAGGAGATGAAAACTCCCAAAATTTCAGCCTCCCCCGTCACTCCTTCCTTCTCCGGGACGAGGAAGAATCCGAGCGTTTCCGGTTCGATAAAAAAGTTCATGACTCCGATGGCGAATGCCGTCTCGAGCGAGAGGAGTGCCAAGAGACGAGTTTGTACGACGTTACTCTCAGGACCGGCGCCCTCGCCAGGTGAAAATGCCAACCTGAGCAGCTCGTTCGTTTCGAGATCGAATCAGAGGAAAAGGTCGTCGAGCGGTGATGTCATGTCGGAGAGCAAGAGGATGAGGAACGACGAGGAGTCCTCGCAGGACTGCATCATCGTCGACGGTCCCCTTCCGGTCGTCAACAGCAACAAGAAACCTGGCTCCTGCTTTGTGCAACTATTTAGATGCAACGTGGAGAACGGGATTAAGGTGGACTCTGATTTGAAGGATGAACCTATGGATGATGATGATGATGACGATGTGAGGATAACAGATCGTCCGGACGAAAACGGAGGATCCGCCTCGAAACCTTCGGAAGTAACTGTTAGAAGCAAAACTCTGACAAACTTCTTCAAAACACTGTCGCCTCTCAACAAGTAAAATGGCCATTTCCTGTTCTGAAGTGATGTTGTTGCACGGACTGTTAACTTCAATAATGATTCTTACGATGATTTTGGAATGACGTTTTACTAATTTTTTGAATGAAACTATTTTGATTCAATGTACATAAGTTTCCTTGTGAAGGGTTATCTGATCCATTTATTGGCAGTTATATTTGTAGCTTAATGAAATGTGCTTCGACTTGTCCGTACCATCTGACCGATGTAGATGTCGTATTAAACGCTGAAAAATTTGTTCACTTTTTTTTCACAGCACGAGCACGAAACACATTTGATGTTGAAATCTTGAAGCATTCTTGTAACACAGCACCTCTTTAAGGTGTACGTGGTAGGACTTTTAGGCTGCTTGTCGGAGCTGCTGATTTTTGTGTGATTGGTACTTAAAAGCAATTGATGTGCATTGCGTAAAAGAATGTACATTTGTTGAGTATTAAATTATATATATATTAGTATATTAATGAGGCTATGGCAAATTAGCACTTTTGAACAAAACAACAACAATCTTCTATTTTAAAATAAAACATTCGCATCTTAAGTCAACGATTGAGATGAATATGTAATAGGAAAACTACCTTCAAGTTAACGCTGGTTTAAAGGAATAAATGCAAATAAAAAAATTAAAAGGATGCATGAGTTCTGAGTAATAGAACTAACTGCAAAAATAGATGGGGGTCATTCCACGGGTTGTCGAGTCTCATTAAAGTTATCAGTGCTTAATTACATTATTCCAAACAAATTAACTGCTTTGAATGTAAAGTTTACGAGGATTACATCCCATTGCAGGAATCAGTGTTTCGGCGTTTCTCGCTTAATTACAAGACTACTCAGAAATAATCAGAGACTTCTTCACACGTACCACTCTTTCGAGTTGACCTTTTTAACGACCTGATGACCTTGGAACGAACCATTAAGCGTCTGGTTGCCATGGTTATCGGGGTATAGCTTATCTCCCGGCTGATCCTCGAATTGCACGTGCTGGTGGAACTTTTCCGAGTCCTGAGTCACAGATGTCTTGAGGCCGTCGTTCAAGGCTTTCCACTTTGTGGATGAACTCTGCCTCTGCTTCAGAGCCAAGAGGAGCGTCAAGAGGAAAAGAAGAAGGGCCGTCAGTACCACCATCGAGCCAACCAGGAGCCCGGAGTTCAGACTCATCTTGCGCATGAGGCTGCTCGTAAAAAAGTTCCTCTGAGCCTGTACGCTTGCATTGGATTGGACGGGCGGACGAATATTGGGTACGGTGAAATTCAAATTCTTAATGTAATCCTCCGCCAGGTGGATGGTATGAAGTCTGACCTTTTTTGACCTAGCTGAGGTCGTTAGCGGTGAACCGAAGCGTGAACGCGTCGAAGGTTGATAGGTGGGATGAAAAAGATCGACTGTTTCATAAATTGGCCTCGCATCAATGCGTACGACCATGTCTTCATCGTCTGACGGCGAGACCATACCGGAGAAAATTACGTCATCATCGTCGCCATCGTCGTCATTCTCCTGATGTTTCCGACACATCCTGTAGTTGTGATTGTTGCGAAGTCTGAATTTAAAGGGAACATAGTTTTGAACGCTGCATGATCGATTGTGATGGATGGATGAATCAAAAATAACAAAAAAATTGGAGGAAGAATTTCCTTAGTCATCGTAATTCCAATTGCTTTAAGACGATGATAATAACAGCCCACAACTAGCGATAAGGGTTTGTCAAATAAAGTGCAAAAAAAATAAATTAGTTTACTAAGCAGTAAATTAGTACCTATCAACGTTAATTTTTGGATGTTTTGGATTATCCTCCGCTAACCGCGGCTCAAAAACATGAGTTGCTGCCTTTATCGTAAAATATTGGATAAATAAATTTAAAAATGTAAATGTTTATCATTAACAGTAATTTTCGGACACGAGCGTTAATTGAAAACCGAAAGATTAACTCAAAAGTCTTTCACTAGCGAGCACGTAAAGTCTAGTAATAAAATGGTAAAACAATACCATTGCCAATGTTTTACAGTTAACTTAATTACTAATTAACAGAGTGAAAACTATTTAATAAAACACTTATGTTTATAATATTTTATCGGACTATTATTTTACTTGTCAAGTTTGCCTCTGCACATCTCGGAGGAATAAATTCGTCTGCCTCTGGTGACCGGTGTTGGAGTCGGGTTAGATCTTACTTCCCCTTGATCCCTCTCAGTTGAACTTACGACCTTTGGAGTCATCGTTGTCGTCGTTGTTGTTGCTTGGGTTGGGGAGACGCTGAACATGAAAGTTAAACATAATATTAAAAATAATAATAATACTATTAATGATAACAACAACAACAACAATAATAATAATAATAATAATAATAATAATAATAATAATAAAAAGAAGAAAAAGAAAAAGTAAAGTAAGTAACCAAAAACTACAATAAATAAATTGATAAATTACCGATAAAATGAATGTTATTATTATTATTAATGAATTATTATTAAAATGAATGTTTTATCGTAAAAGAAAATTTTGTTTGATATTTTTTTAAATTGCTTATATTTCTCTTTATAATATAAATATATTTTTTAATTTTTATTTTCTTTTATTTAATTATTATTATCGAGGAAGGAAGCATGAACTTGTTCTGCTTTATTTCAGCAGCGTCACCGATGACAGTCAGTCTTGGGTCCTCTCTGGCGACCATGTCCAGAACTCTGAGCCCATTGACTGATAAACCTGCATGGAATCATTTTAAGCATGCTGCATGAATGAATGAGTGAGTGAGTGAGTGAGTGAGTGAGTGAGTGAGTGAGTGAGTGAGTGAGTGAGTGAGTGAGTGAGTGAGTGAGTGAGTGAGTGAGTGAGTGAGTGAGTGAGTGAGTGAGTGAGTGAGTGAGTGAGTGAGTGAGTGAGTGAGTGAGTGAGTGAGTGAGTGAGTGGAGTGAGTGAGTGAGTGTGAGTGAGTGAGTGAGTTGAGTGAGTGAGTGAGTGAGTGAGTGAGTGAGTGAGTGAGTGAGTGAGTGAGTCAAACTTTTACTGAATTGACCACCTAACGAAGGAATGAATCACTTATCACTCGAATCTGTAGATGAATGAATGAATGTATCTGTGTTATATGAATTAATATCGTCAAGTTGTGAATTGACGAAACAATGCATCGAACCGTGAATGCTTCCTCTGAATGGCTTAGAAATGACAGATCCAAATTCATCCCCCATCAAAGTACTTCCGCCAACTTGTATGGCACTCAACTTGTTGAAGACATTCAGCTGCTTTCCTGATTACAATAAATAAATAAATTAGTTAGTTAATTAATTAATTAAAGCTAATTTAGAAATGTTAATTATTAAAACGTTATTAAATTAATTAACAGTCAGGAATAAAAATTATAACATTATTACTATTGTAATTATTAATAAAATTTATTAAGTTATCATTATAATTTTTTGAAATAATTACAATAGTATTATGGTTCGATAATGATAATTATTATTTTTGCATAAAATTATTTTATGTACAGCCGTTATCACTGCTAGAGTCTTTTAAATCATCAACATCATCACCATCACCATCATCAACATCATCATCAACATCATCAATATCATCAACATCATCACCATCACCATCATCAACATCATCATCATCATCAACATCACCATCATCATCATCAACACCATCATTCGATAAATTCTGACTCTTCCTCTCAAAACTGTCAGACAGACAGACAGACAGACGTCAACGATGGAGTACCGAGAGGATTTCAAGACGTGAGTCCTTGTAAGGGTTAGATCATTGTGTCAGCGAAGATGCGTGACCTGTGTACCCAACGAACGGGTCAACGAAGAGAAGTGCGAACGTCGGACGATCGGAGATTCAAGGAGAAATGCGAATGAAATATAAACTCTCATTTCAAAAGATCGTCGGTTCGGTTTGTGTTGTTGCTTTAGGTTGTTTTTGTCGCTAATTGATTTACTTCATCGAATGGATGTGGTTAAGCAATATTACATCCCGATCGTATTATTATGGCCCATTTTGGGTTATTTTAAAAGTGAACTTATTATACATGATAATTATATTATTATTACTAACTTTATGATAAAATTAATTCGTGATAGAAAGTATTATAATAATAACAAATGTTATGTCTCGTTGCTATTGTTCCTATCACGTATAATATAATTTTATACCACCTGCATTGTACTGCATTAATGCCTTCCATTGTGCATTATTGTCATAAACGAATTGAAATTCAGTATTAGTGTTTCGAACCTGTTTTTGTATTTCGATGAAGTTGAGGGAAAATGTTTCGACGTTGAAAAAATAATTTTTTTTAATGGCAAACGAAATGACTTTGTGCAAAAACCCTTCAAATGTCAAAAACACTCTTAGAATGTTGTTATGATGCTTTTATGGATTTTAAACTTCAAATTGCACAGCTGCCAATTTGCAAATGAATCGAGTATTTTATTTATCTCGTTTCCATTTTGATGTTTTATTGTTATTTTTATTTTATTTTAAGTATTTTTTTAATACAAAGACCAATTTGATATCTAAAACAGACAGAAAGTCAAATATGGAAAACGACTTATATCAGTGAATTTAAAATGTTTCCAACTTGATAACAAGACTCGTTGTCATGGAAACTGGTGTTAGAACGAGAACGTCTGGGTGTTTGATCTCATTAAAGGACATGCCGTTCGAGAAGAGACTGTTAAGTCTTCGAAATTGCAGAAGATTTTTCGTCATTTCCCTTCCTTGAAATTTTCAAAATATTTTCTTAATTTGATATTTTTGTTTTTTTTGTCCCCGGGTTTTCTCGAAATTTCCTTCACGTGAGATGAAAGTGTCGGGACTTTTTTGTCTGAAAAAGGCGAAGATTCCTGACATTTGCATCACGTGATCACAGGATTAATTCCATCAAGGAAGTTCAGGGGCTCCAGGTGCGATGGGGACTCATTTACGAGGGGAGTTCAAAGGTCACCTGGAGTAACAAATGACTCACCTGGTGGTTGCTTGGTTAGGAGGGGGTTGTCATCAATTTCGAGGGCGGAGTTTTGAGAGGTCCTGACGAATCGCACGACGTGGTACCTTCCATCGTTGACCTTGTAGTTTTTCCAGGTCACGTTTGGGGAGTAGATGGTGGATTTCGAGTCGATGCGATGAGGAACTTTGCCCATGTTGTAAACAACGTATAACATGCCGTCGTCCTTGGGAGGGGGAGTAATCGTCATCATCATCATCATCAGCATCGTCATCATCATCATCATCGTCGTCATCGTCATCATCACCATCGTCATCACCGTGTTTGGCATCGTTATCGAAACGCTTACAATCATAATAATATAAAACCCGTTATTGATCGATGTCGCTTACATTACCCAACATTCTAATATTGCAAGTAAATTAAATAATTATAGGCTTTGCAATTATTATTACGAGGTTAGCGCAATTAAAAAAGTAAATTAATTACTCAAAAAACAAACAACAACAGTAACAAATTCCCATTTGTCTTCCAAGGAAAATTTAAGAATTGAAAATCAGAAGAAAATGAAAGTCAAGAATCTCAAAAAAAATCTCAAAAAACCCAGGTGTCCGAAAAGAACAAGCTTGTCAAATATAAAAGTGGAAAAGACGACCTCAACATGAAAGAGCATCTTGGATAATCTTGTAAAGAAGGTTCTGAAAGTCCTCAGGAATTAACACATCAATTGGACGGACTTTCGATTCTTTCTTTGGGACATTTTGTTTTTACGAATGATAAATATTTAGAATAAAGATTATTATGATGTTATTACTTAGTAGAGCATTTGATAATTCTTGATAGCTTTTCTATTCCGTTGGAACACTACAATTACATTTGGACATATTATTTTTTAATATTTTTAACGATAATAAATGTTTTTGAAATGCGAAACATTTTTCGTTTAGATTATTAAAAGAAATGGAGCTAAAACTTAACTCTTAAAATTAAAAAAAAAAACAAAAATTAAATTAAAAAATCACAGAAACTGTCGAACAGGTACATGCGTGTACATGCATCTGTGCGCTACAATCAATCAACAAACCAACCAATGAATCATCATCGAAACAATCACAAACCAACCATCTCAATGGTGATGAAATCTCTTGAACTTCCACTGGTCATCCTAACCAGCACAGCTCTAGTCTCCTGGTTCGTGGAGATTCCAAATGCCACTTGGTCTTCCACGCTGTCCACAGTCTCCTCCTCATCAAACCTTAGCAGGACTAAACCACCCCCTGGACCGAACAAGTACCCAAGACTGCCTGTCATGGATTTACGATGTAATGAATATATTTATTTGAGGATTATAATAGGTTTATACTAGGGTTATAAATTATTATATTTTATAGGCTTATGTGGTTATGTGGTTAATATTATTATCATACTTTGGTTGCATTGACGTCCGACAAAAGAAGTCATGTTGCAGTCACACTCCGTTGAGAACCACAGTTGAATGCATTTCCCGCCGTTCAAACAGGTGCTTGGCGAGCACTCCTCAGGTAGAGCTGCATTGATTTCGATTTAAAACACGATTTACTAGAGCAATTTCGAATTAATACAAATTAAACTGAAATTTTATTTATTAACAATTAAATCAGGCGCAATTAAATTTGTGATCATCGTAAATACTGCTTATACTTTAAAGGCTTTCAATAATTAAACAACAAATTAATTATCCTTTTATTAACAGCTCACAGGTGAGGACACAGGTAAGAAAAAAAAATTAAGGCGAGTCTCACTTGGACACTCCTTGATTACGCTGTCCTTGAACTTTTCAGGTACGAATGAGACATTCTCGTAAACATTCCAGACCCTGTCATCCAATTGGATGGAGGCCAAACACCCTCTGTACCCTGTCCTGGAGCTGATCTGGGGGGAGAGGGCTGACTGCGCGGAGATGAGTTCCTCAGGGACGCCCCCAATGAATAAATCGCCCTCGACCAGATCGTAAAAGACTGATCTTTTCAATGGTGACATTTCATGACTTTCATTCACTCCAATGACGAATTGCATTATAAGACAACGTCATACTCGTCATTCAATATGTCATCGGTTGGGATGTCGATATGTATCTATGTTATCTTTGTCCTCGGGATTTTATCGTCATCATCTATCATTATGATTGCACCCTTGTCGTCATTCTTCAACCATTCATCCATTATTCCCATGGATCCATTTTCTCCAACCATTAATCCATCTAACAGATATCTCAATTTATCTGTTTTTCATTCTCTCTCAATAGATTCCAATTAAAATTAAACGTCAAACTGACATTCCCTTCAAATTATCGAAAAAAAAAAAAACAAATTAAAAAATATAAAAGAACATCATTTCTGCTTGCCTCGAGTCAGGTAGGTAATCGACGAAGGTTAAACCATCCACCTCAAGTACATGTTTCTCAATGGAAGGTCTGTACAGGCTTACACGATGCCATAAATTGTCGTTCAACTGGAGTCGAACTCCTGAGCTCAGGGTCCGATTGGAGTTGTCGGGTCTGCGCTTTGGTTTCTTCGACGTCGTGAGAAGTCGAGGACCGCTTCCGACATCGAAAATGTAGCGCAGTTTTCCATCCATTATTTCCAGGGCCATGAAATCGCTCGTTGGAAGGCCACTGTACATCAGCAATCCGTTGGACTCGATCGTCTTCATCTGGTAGATAAACAATTCTTTTTTATGATCATGATAATGATGATGATGATGGTTATTATTATTATTATTATTATTATTATTATTATTATATTATTATTATTATTATTTATTATTATTATTATTATTATTATTATTATTATTATTATTATTATTATTATTATTATATTATTATTATTATTATTATTATTATTATTATTATTATTATTATTATTAAAAATAATATTTGGTCACTTCGCTATTTATTTTCGCGCAGGTATTTATTGCTTAGCAGGGATTAAATTCAATGCCTCAGTTCAACAGCTCAAGAACTGTTCTTGTAGTTCCACGAACCATAAACTTGATGCTGAAGGTGCCGTAAATTCTGAACTTGGTGACCAGATATGACTGGGTGGCTGTGAAACTGAGAGGGTGTTTCATCTGCTGCGGAGTGCTTGGTTTGCCGGTTCGGTGGGAAGCAATGCCATCGGCACCTTTGAAGAATTTGCTTGTATTTGTAATTATCTGTGTTCGTTTTTTTTGTTGTTGTTGTTGTTGTTGTTAATGATTTTGTAATTGTTAGAATGATTGATGATTCGTTGTACTGATTGAAGTGAATAATTAAATTAATTGGATTAATTATAAAATTCTAATTTTGTAAAATTAATGTGACTGGTTAACATTGGAGTTATTATTTAATCAATGTTATTGCTTATTAGATGCATTTATTACTATTTCAATTATTAAAACTTAATTAAATTAATTTATTTACAGTTATTTGAAACTTTAAAATCTTTTTACAAGCCATAGTTATATTTCAAACGCAAAACCGCAAGCCAAAAAAGTCCTTGAAAATGCTGAAATAATGTTCAATTAATCATTTAAAAGTTGTCAAATGTTATTCGTCCATAATTCATTACCATTTCCTTCCGTCTATTCCGCCGAGAAACCTGCCCCTGGTTTGAAATCGAAAGCCACGAGAGATCACCCGTCGCGTCATATTTCTTCAAGTGATAATGGAAAGAGCTCAAGGCGGTGGCAGTAATTCAAGACCGGGGAACTTTCGTGGTCAGCCGTGGTCAGCCATGGTCAGCCCGATAACGCGGTCAGCGATAGAAACAGAACTGCGATAATTCAAGCAATTGAACGGCGCCCAGAGCAGATCACTAAGCATTATCAGGCTTATTTAAATTGCTGGCAAATGGCTCTGTTTCCAATTCAAATCTGCCCGGAAAAGGTCGTGCACCGATTGAGTTATTCCGGTTAATGGGCTTCGGTGGAGGGGTCCTTTTGCGTATATTGGCCAGCTAATTCGGCTCGGCCAATCGACATTCGGATTAATTATTCGTGACGTAATCTGCCGAGTGGACGTCACCAGCCAATCATTGGCGGGCATTCGAGGCAGGAATTTTAAAAGTTGATTTTTTACGAACTTTGCTATAAATACACAAGAAAAT
>JAJTWR010000416.1:367500-492500 GCA_021613335.1 Whitmania pigra | reverse complement strand
TCGTATTCTCTGCATTTGCCTGCCCATCTTTCTCTCGTAATATGAATTTGTTATTATTATTATTATTATTATTATTATTATTATTATTATTATTATTATTATTATTATTATTATTATTATTATTATTATTATTATTATTATATATTATTATTATTATTATTATTATTATATATTATTATTATTATTATTATTATTATTATTATTATTATTATTATTATTATTATTATTATTATTATTATTATTATTATTATATTATTATTATTATTATTATTATTATTATTATTATTATTATTATTATTATTTATTATTATTATTATTATTATTATTATTATTATTATTATTATTATTATTATTATTATTATTATTATTATTATTATTATTATTCTTATTATTATTATTCTAACTCTGTCAGATCTGCGTCGGATGAGTTGCTAGATGATGCTGGACTGAAGACTTGTAACGAGTTCCCCAAGGAACTGCTTATAAGTTCGAAGGGAAGATGGATCGCTCCCTCTGAGGAGTTTTCAAAGATTTTTTCGCGCCGTCTCAAACATGCTTGGCATTCATTCTGTAACAAATCCATCTCTAAATCCTTCATTATTTTTCGCTCCTCATTATCATGTCCACCTACGAGTGCAGACTGTTCTAATATCCATCATTTCCGGTGCAGTGGATGAATTAATTATTAAATTAAAATGAATTAAAAGTGAAGCTTTTTCCGAGGCGCAAAAAACGTTTGAAAAAAAATTGAAAAAATTTTAATTTAATTTTTCAACTTTTTATTTAACGTTAAGTTGTGTGAGCTAAAATATTCAATATTTCGTCGAAGTATTAATAACGTTTTAATAAATTCTTGTCGAGTATAAAAATAACAACCAATTAACCTTTTCCAAGAGCGACTGCGGCTTTCCAGTGGAGATCCTGGAATAAAAGGAATGACAAGACGACAGCCGAGAAAGACCAAGCCATCACGCAAATTACTTGCAATTAATATTAACGAGGTGATAAATATTAATGAGCCTTTAAAAATTAAACCAATTGAAACTTAATCGATAACTGATGAGTTTAAAGATAACAACTGAAAAGGTCTTTAAAAGAGGTTCTGAAATCGTTTATCAACTCGAGATGAGCAGGGAGGAGGTGTTTGAGCTTTTATAGTCGACGCCTGAATCAATAGAAACCATCCATCCTTCCGTCCATTCATCCATCCATTCACCCATTCATCCATCCATTCATCCATCCATCCATCATCCATCCATCCATCCATCCATCCATCCATCATCCATCCATCCATTCATCCATCCATCCATTCATTCACCTGTTTCTAACCTCAAATTCATCCTTCTATCACGTTTTCCATTTATTAGCGGTGAATCGTTAAACAGCTATCATTCTAAGCACAGTTGTGGCTAAGTAAGCAGATGAGTTTGTCTTAGCAGATTAACTAATAACATTAAAGTAACATAGAATTATTACTACTATCACTACTACTACTACTACTAATAATAATAATAATAATAAATTATTATGTATTAAATAAATAAAATATTTATTTAGTTAGTTAGTTGTTGATGTTTCAATCTATCCCTCAAATGGGGCCGAAAACATCAGAGTTTCGAAATAATGTTCAGACGACATAATATTCCACGTTGAGCAGACGTCAGTCAGTCTATGACCTGGAAGTTACAACCGCTTGTGCTTATGACTCTTCATTCGCTTATTTGTTTTCCAAACCCTCGCGTTATTATATTAAATTAGCATAATATATTTCAATGACTATTATTCACAAGGTTATAGTCAATGGTTTAGAATACATTTACATATTTACCATGTGCATTTAATAAAATATTACATATAGGTGCTTTTGATTATTTTTGTCAAATAATGAAATTATCTCAATTTTTAATACATTTATCATAATAATACTACTATTATTATTTTAGTAAAATTAATAATGTTATTATAAATGCAATTGACAATATTATTGCTTTAATAATAATATAATTATAATTAATTTATTCGATATTTAATAATTTATTTATTAATCACCAGTAATTATTAATCACCGGCAATTATTATTGATGAGCACGTGATTACGAAGCATCAGCCAATGGAATCCCTGGTGGAATGTGGTTTAAAATTCGTTCTGAATGTCAAATTACTTTCTGTTTCAATGCTCTTCATTCCACTTGACAACCCAAATGAGGAGAGAAATTCTATAAATATCTGTAATTAAACCTTAAATTATGTTTGATTAAAAGATAAACATTAAAATGTATAATTGTAATGTTGTAAATAAAATTGGCCGGGTTATTATTAATGTAGTTAATGTTATAAGGCAATAAAATAAAATGAAATTTAAGTAACTTTAGCTTAACGTAAGTGCTTCTTAATGAATGTATTAATTGAAGTGTGATTGCTTTTGTAAATGTGGAAAAATAGAGTATTTTTATTTCTTACCTTATATCAATCATGATTACGATAATAATAATAATAATAATAATAATAATAATAATAATATAATAATATAATAATAATAAGATAATAATAATAATAATAATATGATAATAATAATAATAATAATAATAATAATAATATAATAATAATAATAATAATAATAATAATAATAATAATAATAATAATAATAATAATAATCATATAATAATAATAATAATAATAATAATAATAATAATAATAATAATAATAATAATAATAATTATAGAATAATAATAATAATAATAATAATATTATTATTATAGAATAATAATAATAATAATACTAAGAATATAATAAAATAATATAATATTATTTTATTATTCTTATTTCTGCATGGCTTTGTTCCCTCTCTCTCAACTCCTAAACCAACAACAATTTGGATATAACATTGGATGTCAACGCATTACGCACCTATTATATATGGATGATTTGAAACTCTTCATGACAAACAAAGATCAGATGAAAGAAGCACTAATTATTGTTGAAAAATTCTCTTCTGATATTCAAATGACATTTGGACTGAGTAAATGTGCTGCTGTGGAAATTAAAAAAGGAAAAGTTGTCCTAGGCAATGGAATAGATATTGACTGCAACACTCACATAAGAAACCTTGATGCAGAGGAATCATACAAATATTTGGGAATGGAGGAAGGGGGGGGAATAAAGCAGGAGATGATGAAAGAAAAAATCAAGAAAGAATACTATAAAAGAGTCAAACAGATTCTGAAGACTCAGTTAAATGCAAAAAACAAGATAACAACAATCAACAACCTTGCCATCCCCGTTATGAGCTATAGTTATGGCATACTTGAATGGCTCAGATCCGATCTACAAAAGATAGACAGGAGGACAA
This sequence comes from Whitmania pigra, assembly GCA_021613335.1. NCBI lineage: Eukaryota > Metazoa > Annelida > Clitellata > Hirudinida > Haemopidae > Whitmania > Whitmania pigra. Next base: position 489,151 of record JAJTWR010000416.1, on the reverse strand, counting down.
GGAAGTTACTTACCTTGGCAGGTGCACATCATCCTAATGCTGATGTAGACAGACTGTACTTTGGACGATCAGAGGGAGGAAGAGGCCTTATTAGTATTGAAAATTCATTTGAAAAAACAATGCTAAATCTGAAAACATACATCCAGGCAAACACAAAAGATAGACTAGTGGGTTTGATCGATTTAGCTGACAAAGCAAAGAAGAAGCATTCGATCATAAAGGAAACTGAAAAGATAAATCAAATTTATTCAATAGACACTAATCAGTTTATAAGTAAAGATGAATTTAGTCAATTAATTGAAAAATTTCATATAAATAACTATAAAAATAAGGCCCTCCGTGGTCAGTTCATTAACGAAATAAACAAGAAAGGAATAGACATGAAGGAAACTTGGGCATGGTTAAAAAGCTCAGAACTAAAAATTGAGACAGAAAGTCTAATAATAGCAGCACAGGAGCAGGCCCTCAACACAAGATACTTTCAAAAAAAGATATTAAAACAGCAAGTGACAGGAACATGCAGAATGTGCCATAGTCACGTTGAAAGTATTAGTCACATAGTATCTGGATGCTCCATGCTGGCACCAACAGAGTATACGAAGAGACATAACAAGCTGGCAGAATACATTCACTGGATGATCTGTAAAAACTTCCAAATAGAAACACATCCCAGATATTACGAACATCAACCACAAAACAACTATAAGCACGACAAATTTGGATATACTCTGGGATAAATCAATTATTACAGATAGGACAATTCTGGCTAATAGACCAGATATAATAATCGTAAATAAACAGGAGCGAATATGCCAAATTATAGAAATATCAATTCCAGATGACCAAAATGTAATCCAGAAAGAAGCGGAAAAGTACAACAAATACAAGGACCTCCAGATTGAAATACAAAGAATGTGGAATGTAAGGGCCAAAACCATACCAATAGTGATAGGTGCCCTTGGAACAGTCAGTATGAACTACCTTAATAACCTCCAAATGGTCCCTGGAAAACTCTCGGCACACATGTGCCAGAAAATAGCACTCCTTGGAACTGCAAGCATTCTCAGAAAAATATTGAGTTGAATTTCGTTGGACCCTGGAAGGGTTCCCGAATTCGAACTTTCACCTCGACTTTTTGCGTTGAGAGTTTTTTTCGTTGAACATAATAATAATAATAATAATAATAAGAATAATAAAATAATAATAATAATAATAATAATAATAATAATAATAATAGAATAATAATAATAATAATAATGAATAATAATAATAATAATAATAATAATACGAATAATAATAATAATAATAATAATAATAAGAATAATAATAATAATAATAATAATAATAATAATATAATAATAATAATAATAATAATAATAATAATAATAATAATAATAATAATAATAATATAATAATAATAATAATAATAATAATAATAATAATAATAATAATAATAAATAATAATATAATAATAATAATAATAATAATATAATAATAATAACAATAATAATAGAATCTATTAATTCCGCAGATATTAATAACAATAAAAAAATTTAAATGAAAACTTGGACATGAAGACGAACAAAGAGGAAAAGTTATTAAAGCAACGTGGAGCGATTATCTAAAAATTCTTTCAAAAGTTGGCGCGAAACGGTGAAGAATTCGTCTGCAAATTAATGCCTTTGAAGCGGCAAAGACTTTCTGCGGCTTTTTCGGCGGGAAGTTCTTCGCTTTTTTTTTGTTGTCAGCTTTTTTTTTCATTTTCATTATCTTTTAGTTTTCATCTTTTTATTTCGGCGTATGATTGTGAATATTCGCTCTGAAAAATAATTACATGCTGTGAACAGTTTATGCTTCTTCGTAATTCTTCTCCAGAATTATTACGAAACCTAGTACTGATGTCCAAGTACAACAAGCATTGTACGATTTTAGACAATACAGGACGGCGGTACATGGCCTAATGCTCACTCATCCCTGGGAAATCGCAAGACTTTCTCCATCTTGTCCTGTTATCGTTCACTGCCTCCATTTGTTCATTTCTTGTATCTTTCTAGGTGGTTGACTTTTTAAAATGACTCTCATGTTTATGCATTTATTCGCCAGATACATTCTTGGCTTGATTAGTAATGTTTGTAATCATTTAGTTATCGACACGGCGTTTGCTAAAGTGACATTTATGGGTAATATGTAAATATATTAATTAAATTTATATATTAACTTTTATATTTATGTATTAAATTTATATATATATATATATATATGTAACTGTTTGTATTTATATATATAACTGCTATCGCATTGAAAATCAAATATGTAATATACAATTTATTTAATTAATCATTTACAAGTTTAACAATTAATATAATTAATTCATAAATAAACAAAAAAAAAGTGACCATTCGTGTAATTAATAAATGACTAATGAATAGTTGAATAAATCACAATTCGAACAAAACATCTCCTCTGCCATCGATCTGTCCAAAAGTCTCGGATCGATAAAATGTATTTATCGCTGGAAATTATCTTCAATTAAATTCATTTTCTGTTCCATATTTTATTCGATTGTTTTTAATTCCGAACTTGAACTTCCCTTCTGATTTACGCCTGTCACTGTTAGAGTTGCTGGTTAAAAGTAGATTCCATTTCGTAGAGATGGACTGAAAAAATATGTTATCCATTATTTATTCGGCTATTGTGAAGATGATATCTTTGTGTAGTTTCATTATCCTGATCAAACGCATTTGTTGTTATCGTCATTATTATTATAATAATAATAATAATTATTATTATTTTATTATTATTATTATTTTATCATTATTATTATTATTATTAGGATTATTATTATTATTATTATTATTATTATTATTATTATTATTATTATTATTATTATTATTAATTATTATTATTATTATTAGGATTATTATTATTATTTATTATTATTATTATTATTATTATTATTATTATTATTATTATTATTATTATTATTATTATATTATTATTATTATTATTTATTATTATTATTATTATTATTATTATTATTATTATTATTATTATTATTATTATTATTATTATTATTATTATTATTATTAAGGTCTTTAGTTTTTTGTTACTTGAATAGTAAATTATGACTGTCATAAATGACAGCCTATCGATCAAATATATTTATGGGGCTGTGACCTCTTAAGTCCAAAAGGTCATCAACTTAGATGAAGTCTGCTTAAGGGGTGCAACATCATTATTACTCTTCTAATATGAACAAGTCGATTTGAAATGTATTTATTTCTAAATTATAATTATAAATTAGCTGATGCTGATAATGACGACGAAGACGTTGAACATCATTATAATGATGACGTTAATAAAAAAAATTATTAACTTCAAAGCGAGTCATATATTGAAATTAATCTGTAAAACTATGCACCATCCGTGATGGTTTGAGGGCGACCGAGGCAGGTTTCGAACACGAAACCATTCGATTTGAAAGTCAAGTTTGAACAAACGAAGCACATTTTTCATGAGCGAGTTTCTCATCATTCCTAAGATGGCAACCGTGTCATATAAAAGGCTATTTATGTAAAATTTGCAAAGGAACACACTGCTGGTCCGAAGTAAAAATAACAAGCAATTAAGTTAAGAAATGATAGAATTCATAAGTTCCCAAATTGATAAGCAATCAAAATGATCAACAAATAAAATATGTTTATTTCAATAATTGTGCAAGAATCAGCTTTAGCTTTGAAGATTTAAAATGAAATGATTTCAAAGTGGAAAATGAAAATGAAAGTTATTTATACCATGGCCGTCCCTTAGACCCCGAGTTTCATCACGAAGCATGATGACGATGCTGATGAGGATGATGATGATGACGATCATTGTTGCATCAGATCAGCTGATCCCATGTTATTTCGATGTTAGTGTTGGTAGTGGGATCGAGAAGTTGCTTTTTTAATAATACATTAAATAATAAATAATTATCACGCATCAATTAAGTATTATCACTATGATTATTTATTATTATTATTATTATTATTATTATTATTATTATTATATTATTATTATTATTTATTATTATTATTAGTATTATTATTATTATTATTATTATTATTATATTATTATTATTATTATTATTATATTATTATTATTATTATTATTATTATAATTATTATTATTATTATTATTATTATTATTATTATTATTATTATTATTATTATTATTATTATTATTATTATTATATTATTATTATTATTATTATTATTATATTATTATTATTGTTATTATTATTATTATTATTAATATTACTGAAAGCACAGGTGCTAGTGCCAAAGCGAGTGCAGATTCATATTATGATTATTATTTTTATTATTATTATTATCATCGCAGCTTCCCGTACCTTTGACTATTATTGCTGTTGTTTCGTTTATTGTTGTTGATGTTATTTTATCACAAATCGACAGAATTCGATATCGATATTTGAAATGCCGCCACCTACCATAGCACTTGAACCATCCCGGTTATTATAAGCCCCCCTCACTCGCAACGTGCACATCTCTCTCGCCTCTTCTTCTAGCGGTATGTTGATGAAACAAACTTCCATAACATCTCTTTAGACAGCCAGGTCCTTCTTCTAACGGCTCTGAAATGTTTATAAATATCGCTGGAGTATGGAGCAGGAGTTCGTTACATTCACCTTGGAACGACTTGGGAATTTGTAACTCGACGATGATGATGTTATTTAGTTACGTAATAATGACGATTGTGGAATGAAAGTTTAATAAAAGGCGATTTTCAAAGACTTATTATCTAAGATTTAAAAAAAAGCGCATCGATGACTTTGATTGTTGCGATTATTTTGGCAATTTGCCTCCAGTGGTCGAGCGCCATAGTCCTGGAGGGCGAAAGATATTCATACGCCCGCTACCCGCCTTGGAATGGTTGCACTGAGGCTTCTTTCTCGTTCGATTTCAAAACCACCCAAAACGGCGACGCCATTTTGTGGTATGCAGACGATCTCGGAGGAACCGACTTTTTCTACGTGGGTTGTTTGTTAATGATTAATTGTTATTGTTTTAACTCATTGTTTATTAATTGCGATTCATTAATTCAATATTTACTAATTGTCATTCATTAACCCATTATTTATTAATAGCTTTCATTATTTACCTATAAAAGTCAGAGTCGCTCGCAAAGAGAAAAAAAAACTAAACTGATGTAATTTTTAAATTTAAATTTTCAAATTCCATTCTTAGGTCTCCCTTAAAAACGGATCGATCAGGTTCTTGGTGAATGTACTTAGTAACACCGATTATACCGTTGAAAGGTTCTTAGGACAAAATCTTAACGACGGACGCTGGCATTCGGTCAGATATCAGTGAGCGATTTTATAATTTCTTTATCTAGAAATTTAATTAATAATAATTAAATAGTTTATAATTACAACAATTTATTTAATTAATCCTCGATAGGCGGCAGAGTGATGTTTCCATATTCACGGTCGATCACATGACCACCACTTCCGCCTTTGCCGGTAACGACTTTGAATTCGGAAGTGGAGTCTACAGCTACGTTTACATCGGAGGACTTCCTCGAGCCTGTGCCGTGAACTTGTTCTCGTATTCTCTGCCGTCAGTTTGCCTGGACAATCGACTGAAGGGAAGCATCAGGAATGTCATCTACAACAACTGCACGTGTCAATCTAACAGGGTGAGTATGGTAGACGGCGTGGCGGTGTCTACCATACCGTCGGAAAATTGCGACAACTGGAATCCGTGTAGATTGGGATGCGTCTGTCTCAGCGATGACTTCACGGAACCGTCGTGCGACTGTTCGAGATCGACGTGCAGACAACGCAAGAGAGAGGCTCCTGAAGGTCTACAGAAATCTGGCCAATCGATCCATGTAAAACCGCGAAACTACCAAACAAAAGCTCCTTCTCAAGCCAAAGCTCAGGAAAAGTCATCATCGAGCAAGCACTTGATTGCAGTGAACTATTTGATAGCCATTGTGGTATTCGCGTTTATGGTCTGCTAGAAAATGTGCATTATTGATAGCCGCAATTGAACGGAAATGATTAAAAGTGATAACAAACGTTTTTTTGGACAATATTTTTCAAACACCAACATCGAAAAAATATTAAATGAAGGAATCTTCAATCAACGCAACTTAATTAGGCTGGAAAATACATTTGACAAGCGTAACTCTACTCTGATTTGAGATCAATACTTTGAAAAACATGTAAAGCGAACATATAAAGAAATGAAAGTCGTTCAAAACCCTGAAAGCCAAAATCCAGCCTCAACAATTTTAGGTCCAAGTGACGTTTCAGATAAAAATTGCCAGTTCATAATGAGGTAATTAAAAGACAATAATTATTGCAAGGATCATCTCTCAGACAATAACCTGACTTTTGAATTTCCAGTTTGAAAATGCAATAATAATAATAATAATAATAATAATAATAATAATAATAATAATAATATAATAATAATAATAATAATAATAATAATAATAATAATATAATAATAATAATAATAATAATAATAATAATAATAATAATAATAATAATAATAATAATAATAATATAATAATAATAATAATAATAATAATAATAATAATAATAATAATAATAATAATAATAATAATAATAATAATAATAATAATAATAATAATAATAATAATAATAATAATAATAATAATAATAATTAATAATAATAATAATAATAATAATAATAATAATAATAATAATAATAATAATAATAATAATAATAATAATAATAATAATAATAATAATAATAAATAATAATAATAATAATAATAATAATAATAATAATAATAATAATAATACTAATAATAATAATAATAATAATAATAATAATAAATAATAATAATAATAATAATAATTAATAATAATAATAATAATAATAATAATATAATAATAATATTAATAATAATAATAATAACAATAGTAGTAGTTAATTTTTAAGGCGCCATACGCATCAGAAGCGCCTGATCTATAAATCCAAATGTGCATTCAGATTAATTGCATTCATTCAATTCATCGAGCAACAATCTTCTGGCAAACAGTCAGCATCATTTTACTTAAATTCATTATTAATATTTATTAGTTCGATTGCAATAATCGAATATAATATAATATAATTCTATTTCCACTAAATATTCATTAATGTCAAAAAGAAAGAATCACTTTCAATGATTAGATCTTATAAAATGAGTTAGAACCTGTCAGAGGCCCAGCAATTTCTTAGGACTCGATGAGCTTTAAGACCTTTATTTTCTTAAATTTCGGGGGGTGACCCGTCATAACAGCCCGGCGACAAAATAGCCCAGGATAAAATAGCCCCGACAGAACAGTCCCGACAAAACAGCCCGGGTTGTTATGACGGGGTGCAATTTCGGGGCATCCAAAGTTAGTGGTACACAATAAGAACACTACACCGGGAGAATTATTAAAGTCTGACATTCAAATGCATGTATTAAAATAAAAAACAGACAAATAATAACTTATAACATATTGAAAATTCTCCTGCTTTAAAGCAAAAGTATTTTTCAGTTTAACAAGGAAGAAGCACAACTTTTCTGTCTTCCAACAGCATTTGAAATGTTTACGAATTCTCCCTGGATGGTCAGATGATTGTCTAATTTGAATTACTATTGCATGTTAACAAATTAATTTCGACAAACTTTAGTACATTTAATTATCCAATTCTCAAAATTATTCCAAATTTAAAATTTATTCTGGATAAAAACTGGCTAACGAACAGTTTGTAACGAAATGCAAACGTTCCAAAGTAACCTGTAAAAAAGATACTATTAGTCAAAAGTTCTTAATTATCAAATATTCATTAGTCCGCAGCTTCAATAAAGTCACCGACTCCATCAATTTCTTCTCCTTTTAGCAATTTTATCAAATCGCCCAGTTTATCTTCGTGATGCTTTGCAACAAACAAGTAGGGACTTGCAAGAAATCAAGAAACAGCAATTGCTACTAATTTCAAATAGAGAATGCTTTATGACCAACCCTGCGATTTCAACTAGGCCACAAAAAAGTTATATTTTAGAGCAAATTTTAAAAGTTGACTTAAAGTAAGTTCATTACGCCATTTTGAACGAGACCACCAGCCATTAGACCAGGGGTGGGCAAACTTTTTGACTCGAGGGCCGCAATGGGTTCATATATTGGACCCGGGGGCCGGACCAAGAGTAGATGGACGGTGTGTATGTGTGAATTAATATAAATTAAATTTACATTTGTAACATTAAATGTTTAGATTAATTTAAGGTAGAAAAGCATAAAAAGTTATTTTACAAAACTTTTATGCAATCTTTAATAAAATAGTATCTTCAATTTTAGTGGGAACAGTGTTGTTGGTCTCCCTTTCATTAAGGAATCAAAGTCAGGCGTTAGCTTTGTTGTAGCAATTCGCAGAATAGATCTGAGGTGTTGATCAGTTAACTGGTATCTGTGACGGTATTTATTGATCTTCATGACGCTGAACGTCTGTTCACACATGTAGTTTGAGCCAAACAAGGCCCAAATCTTCTGTGCCATCCCCCGGAAATTTGGAAAACAGTCATCTTTAAGTGAGGCATAGAACTCTTTTAATGGAAGAGAGCGGAAATTCTCCTTTAAAATTGCATCAGATTGACGATCGATTAGTTCCAATTGCACTTCTTGTGGGGCTGTTTCTGGGTCTTGTGACAAGGAACAGACAACCAGCTAAAGTGACTTTTCAATTTTTTAAAAAACTGAAAACCGACGGCAGAATTCTTCATGCAGGTCATTCAGTGATTTGCTATATTTATTCACATTTTGGATGGTCTTTTCCTGTGTGGCTAGTGTGGGAAAATGATAGAAGATTTTCTTTGAAATATGCCTAGAAAAAAAGGTCAACTTGGCTTTGAAGGCATTTACATTACTATACATGTCGTGCACATACAGGTCTTTTCCCTGTAGCTTAACGTTAAGCTCATTCATGTGAGAAAAAATGTCAACAGCAAACGCAAAGTCACACAGCCAATTCTTGTCGCTCAGCTCTGGAAAATCATCAGACTTCCCCTTTAACTCCAAAAATGTATCAATCACTTCTTTAAGATCCCACACTCGTTTAAAGACTTTGCCCAAACTCAACCAGCGGACACGAGACTGGTAAAGCAAGTGGTGGTCTGCGTCGGTTTCCTCCAGAAATGCAATGAACTGACGGTGCTGAAGTCCCTTTGCTCGTATGCAGTTAACAAGCTTTATAACTGACTAAATTATCTAGTGCTCCGCGGGCCGGCTTGAAACGGCCGCCGGGCCGTAGTTTGCCCATCCCTGCATTAGACAAAAGATAAAGTTCGCATTCTGTGGGCGTCTTTTAGCGGTGCATTTATCTAATAATTGAACAAACAACTCGGCTCAAAAGTTTTATCTAAGAAATCTAAAACAAAAGGACTGAGCCTTGCTCCTTCGTTCTTTTTGAAAGTATCCAACCCCCCCGAACAAAATATCGGTAAAACTGCCCGTGCCGCATACAAAGCTTTGATGAGATAAATACATCAACCAATCACAATGACAATCATCTAACGCCGCCATCCCGAATATTCATGTACGAATTAAATAAAAAATTGGTAATGGAATTCATTTACTAAAGTTCCAATAACCAATGAAACTCCCATGCAATGATATTTAGCAAAGTTAAACTATGGGACAAACTTCAACAGTAAAAACTAATCTCCATTTTCAATCCTTTGAGAGACAACCATATCAACTGACTAAAAACTGAGAAACAAACAAAATATATTACATTTCCGTTAAAAATGACTTATAATTTCAAGACTTAAAAGTTTAAAATCCTTGGTAGGTTTGAAAAAACAATGTTATTGTAATTTAGTTTATTCAAATTTGGGTAATCCAAATTCTTCAGGGACAAATTCAGTCAGAGAAAGCAGTTTATAGACAGGTCCCTCAAAAGTTCTATCTTGTGTGAACCTGTAATCTGGAACCCAAGCTACATTCATTTCTGCTGCCAAGCCAGCTACAACACCATTTTCTGAATCCTCAAAAACAAGACAGTTTCCATTGTCGTGGCAGTCACCAAATCGTTTCTTGGCCAAAAGATAAATATCCGGAGCAGGTTTGCACCTTAGAAGATCCTTGTCCGAACCACAGACAACATGAGAGAACAACCCAAAGAGATCAGAATGTTTCTGAGTCTTCCATCCAAAAGACTCCTCAGAAGATCCAGTTGCTATGGCCATTGGAATCCCGTTAGCTGCCAAATGACGGATTAGTTTCTCTGCTCCAGGAAGCAACTCTGATTCTGGAAAGTAAGCTTTCTCCAACGCATCCAGATCTTTTTTGTATTCTTCCAAGGATATATCAAGTCCCAGCTCTTTGATGAAAATTTTTCCAGCCTCCTCTTGAGACTTTCCCATCTGCTTTCTTTTTAGTTCCGTTGTAAACTTTTTGCCATGTTTCTCCGCTAATGTGTTAAATATTTGAGAATATATTCCTTCAGTGTCCAACAACAGCCCATCGACATCAAAAAATACGTGCGTAACTTTTTTCGCCATTACTTATCAGTAGAATATATCTTCAACATGTAAAATATGATTCAATAAGCGAGGTCGGCAGAAGGTTGTTACCTTAGGCACCAAAAGTGAATCTTAGTCGCACAAAATAAACAAATTCAGGTTCAACTAACCTTACTTATTTTATTACTTTCAACAATGCTACATGTTTTTGAATTTTTGTAATTAATGTAAATAATATAATATAAACAACTAAAAGATGCAACGCGTATTTTAATTTCGAGTCTGCAAAAAAATAAATTCAAATTCATTTTTGAATGTTCATCCGTTGACAGGTATAACTTAATCAATATTATTAATTTTTTTAACTAACAAATTAAAATGCTTTCAATATTATTTTGAATTAAAAGAAACCTAAGTTATTAAATACACTCTCAAATTAGTAGCCCAAATAATGATTATCAATTAAAATTCGATTTAAGCGATAAATATTTTACCAGATTTTTATGACTTATTTTTGTTTATCTGATGAAAGTAAGTTCCTTAACTGAGATGGATTTCCTCTTCAAGATCTCTTTATCGAAAACTTTTAAGGCGGCGTGAAAACTGGACCGTATCACTCTGAACCTAATATAAGCGTGATAAAATTACAACAGATTGAAAATTACTTTATTTCTGAATGGAGTTGGCTTGGTATTGGTTAAAAAGTGACTGGTAATGAATGCTAAGAAGTGAAGGACATACTGGCTGTGGCTGGCTAAAGGTCACATCTTAAATATTCTGTGACGTCATGGCATTCAACATTCCTTCAAGATCTTCAAGTTAATGACGCCCACATTTACTTTCTTGTCTTAATTGCTATCTATAACGATCTCTATATTGTAATGAATTTTTTCATTAGCAAATTATCTATATTTACAGAATAATTATGTCGATCATTAAACATAACATTACCAAATGAGAGACGACTATAAATACAATTTAAACTAAACACCTTAAAGCACCTTAAAAAATCAACTTTTTGATCACCATGTTGGATCTTGAAATTTCACAAATAGCAAGCTCAATTCACGTCGAAAGAAATTGATGTTATCGAGAAGTCAGCTGACGATGAAATGGAGGGCGGACTTAAATTTGATTCACTAATTGATTAAGTATAACAAGGAGAAATTTATAAAACTGCAACCAATTCGCCTACTTAACAGATTGTTTAGTTGAGGAGGAAAACAGGTTGCACTAGTAATTTATGTTTAAAAATTGCATTCGGGGTGAACTTGGAACTGGCAGCAAGCTAGTGCGCCAATTGTATTGTGTGTTATCAAACAGCCCAAGGGCGAGTTTTCAGCTAGTAATTTGTATTATTGCCCTGTGCTCTAACGTCTTTGATCAAACTCCCCGATGATCAAGTCGTTGATCACTATTACTATTAGTATTACTAATAGCTCATTAGTCCAAATTTGCGTCAATTAACATTCACCGCAGTTTATTCTTTGTCGGCAACAAAAGTGCGATATTTTTAATGTGATCATTTTGCATCTTTAAATTTGTCTCAGCTATGACCTAATTCATTATTTGCTAAAATCTTTAGCTGTGATAATTTTTTAGTAACTCACTCCAGGTGAATAGCATTGTTTTGTTTACGGCCCAATCAAAATACTCGCACTAAACTGAAAAAACAGCCGAAGGTTCTTTTTTTGAAGATTTTGAACATATTTTGAATTTATTGTATCAATACTATCAACTTCTCGAGACTGCGTTTCGTCTTTCTCTCATTAAAAGTTGGTCTCACTAAGGTTTTACTACTAGTGTTCAATGTCTTGTTGCTTCATTTCAAATGTTTGGAGACCTGAAGACAATGTCGGCAACGTTGCATTGAAGCGACTTTCGACTAGGAGAATCTGTTGCTAAGAGCAGTAATGGTTGAGTGAACATGAGGCGCACAAAAGAAATGTTTCCAAACGTCACTAGCATTTATCCTGAGCGCCTTGCTTATTTATTGTCACAGAATCATAAATTATAACATTTGTGAGCAGAAATCTTTTATCTTGATGAATAGCTGACTATATAATAACTGATAAATAACTGACCTCAGCCTTACAACATAAAACTTGTTTTTTTTTTTAAATTCTAGTTGTAATTTTACATTTGCATTAACTCAAATTACGTTTTAATAATTTTGACCCTTAATACTTCTACTAATATTAAACTAATTGCTGTGGACTATGGCCCAAAGTTCTTAGATTTGTTCCTAGCCAAAATATTGTTTAAATTCCCTGTCACATTTCTTTTGTCAGCAAGCTCGCTACTCTGGCAAACAATGGCACAGTATGTCAATGTCTCTTTCATTGTCAGCATTGCTGATCTTAACTTTGGAAGAATGTGCCCTTTTATTCCTTCAAAAGCCTAATGCCTTTCGATAATGCTTCAAAAGTTGCCAGCCTATCTCCATTCTTAAATGCTCAGGCTTGCTGGTTACTTGTTCCTTTCCAATAAGTGAGTTTGTTTTCTGTTGTCATCTGCTAGAACTGCTATTATCTATCTACACATTATTATTTAGTATTAAGATAATCATTAGCATGTAAACCAATAAGGAGCTTATTCTATTTTTAAACGTAACTTTGGTGAATTATTTAAAATGCATTGCTTGCAAATTTCAGATACATTCCTTGAGTTAACTTGGCATGAACTTCTTGTAAGATTGTCCTCTTTTTGATGAGGATTGCACAATGATGAACATATCCGATCTGATACGTGATACCATTGTCAGTCTGTGCAAGACTAACCGCCCTTACAATGGCCAAGTTGAAATTGATGGAATTATCTGCATTTCTGGACCAAAAGAAGGACAACAATTGGTCATTAAAGTTCACGAATGCCTTGAGAGTTTTGGAAAAGAAACTGTTGAGACTTGGATCAACAGAAAATCATTGTGCAATGAAGCTCAAAATTGCAAATCACCACTAATTGAATCAGAAAATGTAGAATCATCTCTTATTTCTGCAATTTCTGAAGGAGATCTTGAAAACACAACTTCAGATATGCAAGCAGAGAGTAAAAGTGAAAACGGCCTCAACCGGACTACAAAGAGTTTAGATGTGGCCGGGATAGCAGGTGAAATGACGACGTCTGAAATTATCGACGATAAAATCTCAGTTTCAAAATACCGCCTTCCTACGACTTTAGAATGTAAACTATGTTCTAAGAGTTTTTTGGATCAGGAGTCAATGGAGGCTCACAATGAGTTAAGTCACAACCTTTTTACATGTCACTGTTGCTTCAAAACCTTCACGTCGAGGAGTAATCTCGAACGCCACTCCAGGCTTCACACTGGCCACAAGCCTTACAGTTGCACAGTTTGTGACAAGGCCTTTTCAAGGAAGGATCACCTTTCGAATCACATGACCAAACATGCCTTCAAGTGTAGCTCGTGTTCCAAGAAGTTTTCGGACTGTGTCGCGTTGGCCACCCATTTTTCTTATGACCACAGATTGTCTCTCACCCACATATGTCAATTCTGTAACGAAGGATTCAGCAATTCACCGGCTTACGAAGATCACTTGAGATCGCACCAAGACTGTCAGTGCTCTGGGATTGATCGGGTTCCTTCTTCCCTCATCAATGGACAAAAGAGGTTTTCTTGCCAAATGTGTTCTTTTTCCACTGCAGATGCCTTGGCTTTTTACAGGCATCGTCTCTCGCACGTGTTCGGCAACAAGTCCCAATATTCTTGCATCCTATGCAACAAGCCTTTTGACAATCTCAAGTCGTTCATGGAGCATTCGATGGAACACCAGAAATCCATGGCTTCTCAGACTCTGCATATCAACTGGTTGCAGCATTTTTCTAACCACTATAAGTCTCTTTTAATGACTGGCAACTCTGAACCGTATCACCTTTCGGATGTTGACCGGATGCCAGATGTCTACCTAAAAGAATTGTTTCACAAAGATAGCAATCAATCTTCCAAAAATTTAAATGAAGTGGAACATTCAGATAAGAGAATGAAACGCAAACTTGAACATCCAAGCTTCGTCGACACTGACGGTTTAAAATACCAGAAAAGAGGCAGCAATTACCTCTTCTCAACATCACCTGGAGTAACTTCGGGCCCCTGTAAATTAAAGATGAATTTTTCGGACGGACATCTCGGCCACACGTTCAATTCGCCAGCAGATCGTTTCAATGGTGTCGAAGACAGCGTCTTCGAGGATTCTCCGATCAACTTAAAGATGGAAAAAGCTTCTGAGTTCAACGACCAAGTGACAGGGCCTCATCAGTGTGGAGTCTGTCAGCTCTGGTTCAATTCCTTTGAAATGCTTGATAATCATTGCTTGGAAGATCATAACAGAAGTGCCTGCATGTTCTGCTCAAAGACTTTTGCCCAGAGAGCCAATCGAGATAGACATTTGTGTCTCCACACTGGGAAAAAACCTTACAGTTGCATGGACTGCAATGAAAAATTCTCCAGAGGAGATAAACTAAAGATGCACAGAATAAAAATACATGGTGCTGTGTACCCTTCGAGGATGAGGGATTCAGATAACAGCTCATGGACCGGTGGAAACTTGCTCAGACACCAAGATTTCCAGTCGAGGCTTTCGCCTAGCCCGACCGATCCAAACTCCGTCGACACCAACAATTCCACCCCTTGTGATGACAATGACTCTCAAATTGAAGCTTTTGAGTTTGATTCAAAGTTACAACAGGATCCACCTCCATCTGAGTGATAATTAGAATGCATTGCCCTGATCATTTCATTTATTTGCCCATTCTTGCCTTTCAGTTACACTAAATATGATCTCAGTTAAAAAAAAGTTTGCTAACCATCATCACTATCTTAGCCTTCAATGGAAGTCTGTGAAGCCTCTATCTTATTTCTATCTTAATAAGATTTCCCTTGGTGCAAGTGGCATTTTAATCCTTTGAATTTGAATGAGAATTTTGAAAACTTTGTTGCAATATATCTTGCCCGTTTCCAGCTGCTATGAGGTTCTGTTGCCGAGGGAGTGTGCGTGCATGCAACATCCTTTTTATTTTTCTGTGCAGTAGAGCAGTTTTTAATTGATTCACGCATAAATTATTTGCAGAGAATTGCTAAATATTTTTGTTACTAACATCATGTGATATCTTTATGTGCGTTGATCCATTTATATGTTCTCACTTGATACTAAATATTGTTACAAGCATTTTAGAGTTACAGGCTGTTAGATTATTTATTCACATTCCGAATTTCTGAAGTTGTTTTGAAATGTTTGCTAGATTTTTCATTTAATTTGAACTTAAACCTTCTCAGATCCAGCGGCTTTAGGGCACTCGTGCTCGTCATGTCTACGTATTATCAAATCTCTCTCAATTTCTTGCCTATAGAGCTTTAAATATTTCTTCTTTTAGAAGAGATCTCTGATTTCACTTGAGTGCACTTGGGTTGCAATTCTTCCATTTGGTATCATGCTTAAACACTGATTCGCGAAAGTATTTTCTGATTTGGCACAGTTTTTTATGCTCCTTTTAAAAATACACATACATACATGGTTATTATACATTTTCTTCGTGAGATTGCAATGCAAACGAGAAAATTTGTTAAAGAGGCACTGCATTAAACTTGATTACCTCACTCGACTGCGTGCTATTTTTGATATTAATGGCTCTCACAATTAATAATCGCGTTTCATAATAAAATAGAGTTTTCTCGGGACGTGTTCTGTTTATCAGTTTAAGTAAATCATTACAATAATTAGTCACAAATAGTAATTGTTTAACAGGTTTTGGACTTGATTGAGGGGTAAGATTAGTAGCTGTAATTACCTGCTAAGAAATTACGAACGTAACTTTTATTAATTATGTTTAATAAGAATTTTTTCTTGTCAGGTCAGTCCAAAAAACGTAAAATTTAAACCTACACTCGAAGTTAAAATTCAGACTAATTTCTGTCCAAAAGTAAAATGCATTCGATCGACAGCGAAGGGAATGTATCGCCAGACGGCGACGAAACGATATCCATTTTATTCTTAAGCACAATTTCAAGTGACTGTTAGTTGAAAACAAAGTGAATTTCTGAATTCGATTTTACGATTTGCAACCAAATGTTGCGAATGTTCTCGCTCCATTAAAATACATGCTGGTCGAATCTCATTCGCTTTGCAAAGAGAAACATTTCTCCATCGCCATCTCATAACTCAGTGCAGTCTTTGAGTCATCAATCATTTTGGACTAACGTTACTTTTGTGAAATGGGAAATAAATACGTTTCAAAAAAAAAATATTTATAAATTTTTCTTGAAAAGATATTTGATTTTATCCGGAGATTAACTGCATGCTATCTTGCTTGGACTTGAATGACCTTTCAACTTGAAAGTTCCAAGAGAAGTTCAAAGATCAAGACTAAAGCACGCTAACGGCGTTGAGTCAACATTGAACGCTTGATTTTGAAATTCAATCACTGAACAAGTACTTCAACCAGTGCAGAGATCTGAAATATTCCCGTGGGACATGAAGTTGGATAGACTTTCCTGAAGGACACCTGTTTCCTCACGTGACCTTCAATGGCCAGAAAACAGTCGGTGCACTTTTCCGGAGATAAGTGGAAAGATTTTGTGAGTAATTGAAATCATGCGAACATGAAAGGAAGTTTTTGAAGTTAATTGAAGTTATTCGTTGAGTTACAATTAAGTTCTGCAGCCTAGTCAACCAATTTGATTGAAACCGGCTTGTAGATGGGTAGGTGGATCGATGGGTGGGTGAATGGACAATGGTTTCGCGAGAGAGTAGAATGATGGGGTTGATGGATGAGTTCTTAGCTTTTACAAGTTGTCTGGCAGTTGTGACGACAATTTAAAGATACTCAAGTTGATCCTACGGGACATCACGAGAAGATTAAGAGACCATGAATCTAAGTAAATGGAGGGAGTAAGTGATGGATGGGCTGAAGGATGGATGGATGCAACTCAATTAGACTTGCATCACCGATCATCTTCTGCGATGAGAGGAAAGTGGTTCCACTTTGGATCTTTAAACAAATTTCTTATGTTGTTAAGTAAGGACTGTTTAATCTACATCTCGTGAAGCTCATCAATAATGAAATGATAGTACTACTACTACTAATAATAATAATAATACCAATAATAATAATAATAACTTTCAATCGCATTCGGGCTTTGCAACTGATAGCGAACAATCAATCAGAAGTTCAATCGGTCTACGGGAGCCAGAGTACTAAACCAGTCATTTGTCAGAGACACCACGTGCTGTAATTCCATGCTCCACTGGAATTTAGAACCGCTTCAAAGGAATGAAAGATTGGAATTATGGATGATGATGATGATGACGATGATCGGAGTGATGCTGATGATGATGAAGATGATGATGATGAAGATGATGACGATGATGACAACGATGATGATGACGATGACGATGATGATGATGATGACGACGATGACGATGATGATGACGATGACGATGATGAAGCGACCACGATGATGATGACGGAATGATGTGACGATGGATTGATTGCTTCTTTGTTTTTGCCCAAGATGTGAATCGATCATCATCATCGTCATCATCGCCATTTCAAAATTTCTACAATTTTTGTGCTTATGTCAATGAAGCAACTTTATCGACCATTAAGTTTACCCGAGACACAGGTGACTATGTGAGGGTTAAAAATGAAATTAAAGCAAATAATGAAATACAAGAGAAATTGTTTTTTTCTTGTTTTTTGTAATTTTTTGAGTTCATGAATCACGAAACTGTTATCCTCTGTGCTTTAAAAATCTGAACAAATTGCATTTTTCATGCTCTTCATAAATTTTTATTTCGAAGAGTTTTCCAACTTAAAATGCCTTCAGGGCACGGGATTTTAGAAGTTTAATTTGGATACTTTTGCAAACCTTTTTGAATATTTAATCAGAAAAATATAAAAGTCTTCCTTGCCGACTTAGACAAAAATGTTTCGAGGAAGCACGATTTGAGCACTTTTTGTTTGACTCGCAACCATAATTAAACTTTACAAAATAATTTATAAAGAATAATATAATTTGATAAAATTAAATGTGCAATAAGAATAACAATGTTTGTGAGCATTGTATTTCAATTTAAAAGCAAATAAGCTCTTAGTCTGCTTCACCTCAAAAGGCAGAAAATAACAATTAGTCGTAAGTGCGCCATTTCGTATCCAATTGTAATCGTGCGCTTGTATATTGCTCTTATATACAGTGCCCTTGAGATTTTATTCAATTATTGTTAGTAATTAATTATGAATTACTTATAAATATTTCTGTTCGTCGAGTAATTAATCTGTCTTCAATAAGCCAATCGCCGCTTTCATCTTCACTTTTGAAGAATTAATTAACAATGTCATCAATATCATCATCGCAACATTACTATCATCATCGCAAAATTACTATCATCATCGCCGTCATCACCATCACCATTATCATCGTCATCGTTGTCATCATCATCGTCGTTGACATCACCATTATCATCATCGCATCATCGCTATATTTATCGTTTGTAGCGATATAGTATCTCGGATGTCATGCAGGCACTCCTAAAGAAGATAAGAACGAATTTCAGGTTGAGTTTTCGTCATCAGCTGGATGATGCCATTCATCTTCATTCGTCGAAATGTAGTGCTGGATAAATGACGTCACTATCACAATCATTACCATCGTCACCGTCATCGTCACCCTCATCCTCATCGTCATCACAATCATCATTAAGGCTTTATTGTGCTGGCAAACAACTATGCAAACGTGTTAGTCTAATTTATTTTAGAAGAAGATTTACACAAGAAGATGTCATCCAGGTGTTATCCTTTCAACTCAAGTCTTACATTTCCAATTGGTGCGCGAACGAATCAGAATCGCGATGAAAGGAGGAGGGTGCTTCGAAAGCGCGGCAATTATGCAGACGAGAATGAACGAGCAATAACGCGCGCGCGTGTGTGTGTGTGTGTATTTTATTGACGTCCATTTCATAACCAGATGATTAGGACGGTCGTTAAGAAATTACAACAATTTAGCGAGGAATTTGTATTTCTATTCTGTTACATTTTATTTCACATCTGTACAGTAACGGAACTTTAATTAAACAATTACAGACGCTCAACATTTCTCTGATGATAAATCGTCTGTCCACTGAGCAGGAAACGGCCATTATCGTCTCTTGAAAAGGATTTTCCGAGTGGAAAACAGGGCCTGCTTTTCAGCTGATTTCCGTGGCTTGACAACTGAACACGTCATTTAACGCTCGACTGGAGAAAACAGAATCGTCACGATTCGTTGGAAACGAGGTGCTCAACTCGCTCAGGTGCGCTGCCAGTCGAGGCGGAAAATTCTCACGAACGTTTTCTTGAACTGCTTGTTGGCGAACGCGTAGCAGAAGGGGTTTATGGGGCTGTTGAGGTAGCACAGCCAATAGGAGACGTCGTAAAGGTGCGAATTCACGCAGGTGGAACAGAACCCCATGATAAACGTCAGGACGTGCCATGGCGTCCAACAAATGAGAAAAGCCCCGAGAATGATGGTTATGGTTCGGAGAGCTTTCAATGCTCGATCCTCCCTTCTGCTAGAATGCTTTCTAGGTTTGCTGTTGTTGTTGTTGTGTTGTTGTTGTTGTTGTTGTTGTTGTTGTTGTTACTGTTGATTGCGACGCTTGGGTTCGTCGTCTCACCTGAGACTTTGTTTCTGTTGAAGAAAGAGCAACACCCACTGACGAAAGAAGGTCTAAACTTCTCTTTCGACGGAGCCTCGTCCTCGAGCTTCGTTTCCTCTTGTAGCGCTGCCGGAGTTTCGACTCTTGAAATTCTAAAAACATCTCCGGAAGCGCCGAAGCGCGGAGGATTTTTTTGTTCTTTCCAGACAATGCTGGAATTCCTGGAATCGATTCCATTTCCGGAATCGTCATCAGAACCGTCTTCAGTATTAATGGAAAACTGCTTGCCAAAACGAGCATTTGAGAAGATGCTACGGTCTGGTTTTCTCACATAAAAGCGAATTTTATCTTCAATTAGGTTGGCAGAGCCGCGGTTGTTGTTGCCTTGAGCTGGAAAGGTGGAAATTGACAAACAATACAAAACCGTTGACTTCCGAAAAGATACATAGAACCGGACAACTTCTTTATTTTTGAGTAAGTTATATAATTAAGAATGAACGCGATTTTCTGATTATAATTTTAAATTGTTGCAAAATTGAATGAAGTAAGATAACAAATTAACAAGTAGAATGATGAGTAAACATAATTTCAAAATAATTACTAACAAATCATTTTAACTACCTCCACCGAGCATTCCGCTCAACGAAGTTTCGGCTGTGTCACTTTTACTGAAAGATCCTCTGCCAACTTTCCTGTGTACTTCGAATTGTTCCACTTCTTCCTTAACCGCTGCGGAGTGTTGAGTTTTGAGGAATTGAGCTGTGTTTGTGTGAGACCTTGATTTATTACCAGGAAAAGTTTCCAAGTCAAAAACCACCTTGGAATCGACATTCGTGGCCGGTAGAGAGGCTGAGGAAAGATCACGAGTGGAATGTGAGGGTTTTTTTTCAAGTTGAGGAATCTTGCTCGCCTCTTCAAGGATGGTCGGGCTTTTCTCCGATTCTGTCAATGAGCTCAGAGCCATTGAACTGAAGCTGGTGACCCCGAAGTAAGAAGTTGTCAGGAGATTTGGATCTGACGGTGTCTGATCTTCATCCAAAGAAGCCTCAGTTTCTAGTATGACAGTTTCCATTTTGTCATCAGTCCTTGAAGAGCCTAGTTCATCGGGTCGTTGTAGAAAGATTTTTGAGACTTCGTTGTCGGAGTGGTGGCGATGAGCTTGGCTATCTTCAGTCTCTTTTCTTCTGACTTTTTCTGAAGTCTCCAAGCGACCATGTAGATGCCAGTGTAGAGGGTGCTCATGATGACCAGGGTCACCCAAAAGTAACCCAGCTGGAGGAGGGTGCTAAAGATGACATTCTGCAGGTATTGGACCGTGCATTCTCCCTTTTTCAGAGTCCTTTCCCCAACAAAGTACTGCCAACCGAATATGGAGGTGAAGAAAACTAGGACTGGTATGGTCCAAATGACAGCTATGATTAGGAGGAGCTTGCGGTTTGTCCTCCAGGCCCTATACTTAGCTGGAATCTTGACGGAACAAAAGCGATCAACGGTGATGCAGAACACAGTGTAAATCGAACACAGACACGCGCTGTAGTCTATCGACAGCCACAAATCGCAAAGAAATTCTCCGAGCAACCAGTACTGCCCTGCCAGCAGGTAAGCCGTGTAAAAGGGCATTGAAACTGCCCCAATGAGGAGGTCAGAAACAGCCAATGATGCGATGAAGTAGTTGGATGGCTGTCTGATGCTTCTTTCGAGTACGAAAGAGAGAATAACAACGAGGTTGCCAGTGATGGTTATGAGACTTGTTATACCAGCCACTACTGCTAAGATAAGTGTCGGAAAGAAACCATACCTGTTTGTTTGGAACTCGCTGGCCAGAGAAGCCGAGGTGGTGAAGTTTTGGGTTTGATTGTAGGAAAACCAGGAGGTAGTATCGATGGTGTTGGAGTAGTAGTCGTAAATCATGTTGACACCTGCTGTTGTTGTTGCTGCCAAGTTACGGATTTTCAACTGATAAATTACATTTTTCTAAGCTTTCGAGCCTCGTAAATATTTGAACAGCGGCAGTCAGGAGAATGCTGGAATCGTAACGACCGCATTATCGTCTAATTAATTAATTAACGATCGCACTATCAGCAATTGCCTAATTAATATTAACAATTAATTAACAACTCAATTGGACACAAAGCGACATCTTAGAAAAATGCGAACTCTCCCGACTGAAAGTCTCAAATAACTTCCACCGTCAAAGGATTTACATCGTTGAAAGGCAGGAATTTATACGCAGACGCCATCTTTTCCGTGAAACCTTTCCCGGGAGCCCGTGATGCGTGGAATGCTGGAAGGAGAGAAGGATGAATAAAAGTGAGATGGCAGGGAGGAGAGGGGTGGCTCAATGGGAAGATGCGAAAGGATGTCTTTACGAGTAAATCGAGTTGATAATTGCAAGATCAGTGAACTCTCCCTGCAAATATTCAGAACACGCTCAACTGATCTTAATTAATTTGACGGGTCATCGCTAAGAACCAATGGCATCATTCCTCTTGCAAGACCCTGCCCACGGTATCACACGTGCCCTGATAAAGCCTCAGACACCATAAACATGCCGATCGTAAATCTTTCCTAGGGTCCGAAAAAGTCCTTTGGATGGGTTGTTATTGAGTCACGGAGGGACCTCTGTGGTCAGGGTCTTCGAACGGACAGGATGGTTCCGCCAATTAAAGCTGGATGCATTGTTTGGCACTTTGCCGATAAAATCGATTCTTCGGCCTGTCTCGCTCCAGGAGACGATGGTGTCCAAGGAGATGGTTTATAATTTACAGAATGGACGGCGGTGAATGAGGAGAGATTGACGAAATAAAAGCAGGCAAAGATCGTGCTGACGAAGGCAATTGCAAGCTTTTCGCGATGTCATTTTGAAAATTAAAGAGCAATTGAAAATAATATTCACGACGACGACGACGGCGGTGATGGTGATGATGATGACGATGACGTCGCCGTGGACGACAGATATAAATAGTAACATAATGAAAGCTGGCCGCGATAAGGCGAAGAATGGAAGCCTAATTGAATGATGCTGATAACGATCTCCGAATGGTCCGAAAATTCCAATAATTGTACCATGCATTCCCACTTTCCTTTCGTGGGAATAGGAATACTTGAGATGCAATGGTAATCATGGAGATGGTTTGAGTGGGGTAGGTGAGACCACTGGGTGCGCCCCACCCGACGTTAGGGAGCTAAGATTTCCTAATTGTGAATCTCGATTTTTATGATTTGTTTTTAAATATTTGGTCAGATTTTAAATTGAAAATTACAAACAGTATTCACGGTGAGAATGAAATTCTTGAGTTTTATAGCTATTTCTTTTATAAAAAAGTAATTGTTAAATAATTATTAAATAATTGTTCTAACACTTTTAACATATTAAACTTTCAATAGAAGTTATTTTTCTAAAATTTATTATTTAAAACTGAAAAAATCCTTTATTATTCTCATTGCAGTTGTTGATGTTGTTGTTGCTGTTCCTGTTACCATTAACGATGTCTAAGTGGATTGCTACTGGTTCATTCCAGTTTGTTTCCAGTGAATGAAGCTGAGTCGATGGTGTCGAAGGAGATCAGAGTTTCCTTCGTAACTCGCACATTCTCCAATTTACGATCATCACGACTCACGTCCATGAACTCTAGCTCAAGCATCTTCGGGTTTAAAATGGATCTTCGTTTGTTACAAATTTTCTTCTTCTTTTCTTTTTTTAGGAGCATTAATTTTAGTTTTTAGAGCAGTTATTGCAAAATGATAATATAAATATTGATATGACACCATTGATATTATGCAATAATAATTAACAAATTATTGACTATTTGCAGGCTGTAACAAATAACTTATTGTTACCAACTTTGACGTCCCTGCAATCACTATCATCATGATCGTTGTACTAATCATCTAATCATTATGATTCCTTTATGTTGTGGTCATCATATCCTTGAAAACATTTTTATGATTACTTTTTCTGAAAAATAATTTCTTCCTCCAAATATTTCTAACAAATGTTTCGACAAATTATTTGCCAATTAAATGAATGATTGAATTCATTAATTATTCAGCTATTTTCCTTTAAAAATAAATTTTAATTTACAATCAAAATTTAAAAAGTAGTAAGAATTGTTTATTCTGATGAATTTTTTAGGAAATTTTTTCAGAATAAAATGAACAAAAATTACCCCAAAGTTGCATTATTTTAATTTTTTTTTAAATATAAAGTAAAATAAAATCAGATACTTTAAAAAATAATTAAAATGATTTAAAGTCTTCAAGAATTTTATTAATCTTAAGTCAGAATATTTTATTTCGTGTAAATATAATATCAACTTCAACCTTAATCATAATAATTAACCTTAACTAAAACATTTCACATACAATGTATTAAACCTATTGGCAAACAAACATAGAAAAAAATATAAAATATAAACATAAACATACAAAATACAAAGTGTAAACTCTCGAATGCCAAAGTGGCACCAGGAGCACGCCCTCATGAATGTTTCACGGTAAAAAGTGTTGCTTAATAATTTATTCTAATTTATTACTCAGCAAATATCCTCCAGTGTTCTACAAGATGGATGACTAAAGATCTTTAAGCTCTTCCATTTAAGAGATAAATTGAGCCAATGCACTCTTTCATGCACCAAGTTGCTGTATTTCTAGAAACAAATTGAAAATGTAGCAAATCTTACAACGAATTTTATAAATTCATTATTTAAAAGGATATTCGTTCAAAATTTAAAAAAAAAATTGTTTCAAAATTATCAATAAATGTGTTTAAACATTAGTGGAATATTGAAAAAAGTTTCTGAAACATTTTCCGGTCACGATATTATGTATGACATGATTTTATTTTGAATGCTTAAAATTATAAATTCTATTTTACTGAAGCACATTTCTTCATCGATCGTGTACAGTTTTAATAAAATATTAATTTGATTATATTTAATGTTTGGTAATGTTGCTATTAATCGATTTTAATAAATACGTTTTTATCCTCTTAATGTTTTCTTTTAAAATGATAAATATTTTCATTTATATTCACAATTCTTAAATAACATCTGAAAATAAAAATAAATAAAAATAAAATATCTCGTATTTCACCATCACCGGATATCATGGCATTCAGATTCAGTGGAGCTGATATTATTTCTTCACAGCATCCATCGTATGGATGATGATAAGAGCAATAATAAATTATGGAAGTTATTTTATTATTGTTAATTTTCTAATAATTGCAAGGAATTACGAGCTTTCACTTTTTTGCGCTGTTAATGTGTTTTCGTCAACAGTAGTTTGTAGTAGAAAAAAGATTTTTTTAAAATTTTTATTATTCAAATCATTAATGCCGACATAATTTCAATAATTATTTAAGAAGATAAAAAGTGACTTTAAATTTTGTTCTTAAATAATAATTTAAAAAAAATGTAAATTTTCTTCATAAACGTCCAGGTATTTCAAAAGTGCTGAGGATAAATCATGATTTTTTTATTCCGCGACGTGAAATATAAAAATTTAGTTATTTAAAGATTAATATTTAAATAAATAATGGATGAAAAATGAGTCTACATTTTATAGGATTTTCTTTACGAACATATATTTTAATTATTTCAGTCTTTATATGTTTTCAGCTCCAAGCTAACGAGATTATGCCGTAGACATGGGTTGTAAACCTTTCAAAACATGCAACGCATAATTATAAAAGTATAATTACAGAAGCAACACTATATAAATATAGTAGCAGAATTATAATTAAAAATGTATTAATGTCATTTAACACGAATAAAACAATTTATATGATAAAATTATTATTGTTAAATGTAACTATGATTTCTATGTTTTCTTTCCTTATTTTTTATAATAAGACCATTTTTTTAGTTCATAAAGTTATTTTAAATTATTAAAAATATTTTGTCCAGATTTTTAACTAATATCCGTAAAATATGCGTGAGATAAAAATGATATTTAAGTCAACGGATACATTCGAAATTCTGACCAGCGAGTTCATCAATCAAATTTTAAAGTTGATTGAAAAGCTTATCGGGTCGTTCAATCGCAGATCAATCACAAGGAATTTATTTTCAACTTTTAATTCAAATAACAAACTTGATACATCTTTTGGCGCCATCTGTTTTCGTTCCCGATGATTCAATTAGGAAGGCATACTAACTATATTAATAATAAATAATAAATACTAAAAATAAGTAATGATTAATATTGCTACATGTTAATTATGCCTCGATATTATGTCAAGAAATATGAGCTTACCTAATTCCATGGCTTTAAAAACAAGTGAACATTTTTTCAGAATGATGGATGAATGCTGAATAAAGTGTAACTATATTAACTTTACATATTTTCTTTTTTTTTGTAATTAATCATGAAATAATTTAATAAAATTATTCATCAGAAATTAATTCGAAAATATCTAATTTTAATAAAATTAATAACTCGTGAGCAATGTATTTTCGTAAGAAATGATTTTTAATTAGATTATTAAGTAAACGATATTTAATGCCTAAGTGAATTTTATTGTGATTTTTTAAGTTATTAAAAAAACACATCCCTGCTATCTAATCACTTTTTAAAATCTCTTGGGCATATTTTTTTAAAAATGCTAGCCTTATTCAAAAACTGACAACATTTTACAACAACGAAAGTTTTCACAAAAGATGATGATGTCACATAACCATGGCGTCCTCATCAATTTGCTTGAATCGAGTTGGAAATTGTCTCCCAAGTTTTACTTTCGTCACAAAGTAATTTGAAAGTAAGATTTGTCACAAAGTAATTTGAAAGTAAGATTTGTCACAAAGTAAGATTCGTCAGCGGAATGAACTCATTGTAATCAGCTCAGGTTTGGAGTCATTGAATTGATTTGTTTGGCAGGCCATTGGTTAGTAAATGAATTTATAGGTTGAGTTCGTTAATATAATTTAATTGCTCGGAGATTTTATTATCACATGAAGAGATGATTAAAAATAGTTATAAAATTTGATGTCCATGAATTTATGGGAATAATTCTTCCAACACATTTTGTGTTTATAAATTCAATTTCCTTACTGAAATTATATTTCATTGCTAAAAGCAGCAGGAATCAGCTGGAATTTTCCAATTTACGCGACGCTGTAAGGAAGAGAAGCTTTGACAAATTGAGGGGAAAGTCGCATTCTTCTAATGTGCAGCGAAAGTTATCAATAATATTGATTTTTCAGAATTAAATATTTAAAACTGAATTTATTAGTTACTGACGTGTTGAATTTCTGTAATCAATTGAATTGTGCGCACAATGAATTCACAATATTCTGTAAAAGTTTAAAGTTGATAAAAAGCTTTAAAGTTGCAACTTTTTTATGAAATTTTTAAGTAATTGATTTTTAGTACATTTTCGAAAAATTTTGTTTTCTAAGCATAAATTTCTCCTGATCAAAATTTGAGAAAATGAAGTGTTATAGTTCCCATTTCTAGAATTCCAATGCAATATGTGCTAAAATGACTTTAAATAAATTTGCAATATAAAAATATTTATTTAGCTACAAGTCGTTCAATTGAGGAAATCGTTTTTCATAAAAAAATAAACCTCTTAGTTTGACAAAATAATTTAGCAAAAGTAATTTTATATTAATTTCAGAATTTAATTTATTTTGACAATAATTTCGAAGAAATTCAACTAGAAAAAGTCATTACTTTTTTGAATTAAATGTCAACGAAAAAATACGTCTGCTTCTAAATGTTTTTAAGGCGGCGTGACAATTTTCATCTGCGGTGTCATTCACTGATAGAAATGACTTTATAAACGAGGGAGTAACCGATTCGTTTCATTTAAAATAATCGACATTAGATTAAAATTTAAAGCCTATAAAATGTAAACAAGTGCTGATTTAAAACCAAAACCTTCTCGCCGAAATGGGTCTCTAGGCACTCATCGAGATATTTACAAACTTGTCGAGAAACTAATTCTATCGACGTGTTGTTGAAAGTATAATTACTTTTTGAAAACCTGATCACAGATAAAAGTGACGCGTTGCATGCTTAATGAGGATGGAATGAAATGTCAAACTTCTGTACGTGTATTTTTTTTCTTTGCGTGCGTGTTTCCTTCGAGGACGAACCTGGGAAAAACTTTGAAGCAATAAAATGGAAAGTGATGGCGATTTCAGATTTTTATTTGAAGATTATGGTCTTTTTTTCCATTTTGATTGTGTAGGAATCAAAGAAAAAATGCATTAGACACATTTTATTGGTTTAAGCCAGTACAAGTCGCTGAACAAGTGAAGTTAATCTATTTTTTTTAATTCATTACACGACTAAAACCGGGAATACTTAAATATGCTTTTCCATTTGTACTTTTCTGTGAAGATGTTGTTAGACAAAAGCAAGATTCTCCCTGGAGGATTGCATTTTAAAATGCGCATTACATTTTTAATGAGGACTTTTGTCAACAATTGTTGAATCGAGTATCCCACTAGTTGGTCTTAAAATTACTTTAATCGCCAGAAAAGTGCTTTGAACGTTTCATGGTTCCATGATTTATGGACGTGAAGGTTGTCTGAGGCAATATTTTGTTAAAAGCAAATATCCAGGAGAACGGAGTGACCTTACGATGGCAACGTTCTACTAAGTTCTGGAAAATGATTTCGGGACGCTAGCTTGCTTGTTATCTCCCACGGACCGCATGGAATTTAAGGAAGTGAGGAATTTCCAATTTGATCGACTTCTCTTCGCCTCTGGATGTTTCCGAGATGACCGTATAAACGGGACAGTAACTTAGTTATCCGCTTGTCCATCTGCCTTTTAGTATTTTCTAATCCGTAGGGAAAGTATCTTAGGTATGAAATATTTCTCAAACATTTGACACATAAATATTATTATTATATATACATTATTATTTACATACATATTTGTATGTCTAAGGTTATTTAGAAGTGCAAAAGTGATATGATTTTCGAATAAATCACCCCACTCCTAATACAGACGGAAAAGATGGACTATTAGACGTGACCTCGCGTGGATGCATTCATCAAAAGTACATTGATCACGAACATTTATCGTGAGACGTGACGAGGCGGAAAAACAATTTTGCTAACGGAGCATCATGTTTCCAATTTGCATTTTCTTCCATCTCGGTGCCGAGGTTTCCATCTTTCCAGACGCAATCCACTCATCCACCACTCACTCATTCCGTGTTGTTTACCATCTCGTCGAGAGCCTTCCCCGTGCGACAGTTATTTTTATTTCGAATGAGCAGATGAGTCTCCAATGTATTATTTATCTGCTCGAACAGCTTTCCATGTTTTTATAAGATGGATCCAACTCAACCTGGAGATACTTGGAAAGAGAAATGATTTTCATTTTTCCTCTATCTATCTATGTATATATATGTATATATCTATGTATAAATATCTATCTATTGGTTGCCTCTTTTCCACCTTTTTATGTTCGGCTGAAAGTTGATATTTATGGGGTAATCAGGGCGGTGACTGTTGACCGTTTGTAAGCGTGGAATCACGTATTTTTATCGTGTGTCTGCGTTTCGGCGCTAACTGGAAGATATTGCTAGACGTATTTCAAAGTTTATTTTGTTAAATTAGTTACGAAAGAATAAAATTAAAGAAAAAATATACTTATATAATTCAAAATAATATTTTACAGAGCTTAACTCAGAAATTGTTAATGTTTTACTCATAATTCTTAAGGCTGATATGTGAAGAAATTGGCATAACATTGAAGTTTCTCAACATTCATCACTTTCTAATCGTCAAAGGGAGCCATCATCTCCATCATCACAACCGTGCTAATAATCATAATCCTGCTCGTCATCATCATCATCACCACTTCCAACGCAGCCATATTGCTAGAGAATAAATAATGGTTTAATCTTATTAAGAGACAACAATAAGCTGCTTATGAATAACGTGTTCTTTGAGAAAAACATGGTACTTGTAAAGTAGAAGTTAGAAATATTATACTTTCCCGATTCAGTGCATTCATGCGTTTCCACTAAAAATGTTTTAGATTTGCTCCAAAAGCTGTTTCGTTTCAGCAATCTATTATGCTTTTTGACATTAATATCGTTATCGTTATTATTTTAATATTTTTGAACGATATTTATGTTATTGTCATTAATATTAATTTAACCTTTTAATTGATTATAATTGGTCGACTTTTTGCATAACAGAGGGCATTCTCTAGATTAGAACTAGATTATCTTTCTGATGTTCCTTAATTATTTTATTTCAATTAAAAATGTACTTATTTATTATACTTTGATATTTACTGACCAATTACCACCATATTTTTTAATATTATATTAAAATCATACTTCAGAATTTAATTTCTAAGAATAAATTAGTTGGATGAAAAATTAACATCGCTTGACCTTAACTGACCTTTGTATGGTTAATCATCCTTTGACGCCCTAGGTCATGTTTCAAGCATAAATAAATTTTGCTTCTACTTCCATTTATGATCTTGTTATTTATAGTCTTTTAGTTTTGGTGTTCATATAATGTTACCATTGGTAAATAAACATATCTTAAGTTAAAATATTAAATACCAATCAGATATTTTATTGAAAATATTGTTAATTATATAGATAATTAGGTTTGCGTCAAAGGAGAATAATAAACATTTTTAATAATAAATAATAACGGTGCTAAGTTAAATTAAAAACCTAAGTTACTGTTTTTAAAAATTATTTTTCAAAAATAATATTATTATACCAAGCAATATTGATATCCTTATTATTGTTAATTAAACGTAACAAACAACATAAAGTAATTTTTGTATATTTTTGATATTAATGGCTAAGTGCTAAGATGCAA
The DNA here is from genome assembly GCA_021613335.1 of Whitmania pigra. Classification (NCBI taxonomy): domain Eukaryota; kingdom Metazoa; phylum Annelida; class Clitellata; order Hirudinida; family Haemopidae; genus Whitmania; species Whitmania pigra. Next base: position 458,160 of record JAJTWR010000416.1, on the reverse strand, counting down.
AACTAATTTTTAAGCAACTTTACCCATTATAATATAACCATTCATAATATTATTATTACCTTGTGTTATAAATACTAATATTGATAAGTTTTAATGATTATGTTAATAACAATATTAATTATTACAATAATGCTTACATTACTTTTCGATATTGTAATGGTTTGAATAGACATTATTAAATATTTTTTATTGTTAATAGTTATTATTTAATCCAATATTTCCATGGACCGTTGGATGGAAATGGATCGGAATGATTCCAAGTCAGCCGAGTGACTGAAGAGTCGTCGGATGAGTGAATTTATTCTCGCCAGATGTCGCTTCACGTCGTAAACTTCTTCCCCATAATCACTGGAACCTGCCCGCAAGATTCTCCGCCGACATCGTCATCACCATCGTCATCGTCGTCATCGTCGTCATCATCATCGTCGTCGCCATCATCATCATCATCGTCGTCGTCGTCGCTGGCATGGATAGTCATAGATATAATAACTAGCGTCGTCGTCTGTATACTAGTTTATATATGTGTATAGATAGTTATTAACGATGCGATTATCATTATTAGATATTGAATTGGTATTAGATAGAATTGGTATAATTTTTATTAAATGTGAGAATTAATAATTATTCTTTCATTTCTTTGTTATTAACAAGCAAATGATCCTTTTTTCGTGAAAATAAAAAAAAACGTATTTTGCAAATACGATTATGGAGATTGGTAATACATATGCGGTTTATGTAAATATTGATTTATAAGTACGGTGGAACCCACTTATCTCCACCTCGATTAACTCACCAACTCTATTAAGTCGACAAATTTCTCCTTTGTCTTATCATTTTCTCATCGGTTATGTCGATACTATTACGTCGCCGAAGCCTAATATCTCGAGCACAATAGAGTATCAAATTCGCCACTTTACATCAGTTATCTCGACCCCTTGACTAATCCCCGACTTTGAAGTGGAACCGCCAAATTCTCACGTTGTTGTGGCATTTTCTCATCGGTTACGTTGTTTCTTTTATTTCGCCAAACCCAATTTACTCTTGTTGATTTTGTCTGAGGGGTAACACGCTATTTTAGCTATTCTGTTTATTTTTTTCGTTCTAAAATTGTCTGGAAGTGTTGAGAGAAAATTGGATAACCAGGCAATAGAGAAAAAGAGTAAAATCATACTCCAGCTAGAAAAAGGAACAAAACCAGCAGACCTTAATCATCAGCATGGCATTCCAGCAAATACCATTTCAGGATTGAAAAAGAAGGCCGACATGATAAATCAAATGTACGAGAAGTCTGACTTTGATCCAGCAAAAAAATTAGAGAATGGCTGAGCACAAAGATGTCGGCGATGAAAAAGATGCGGACGAAGATTTGGAACCACTGTGAGATGAGACGATAGAAATGCTTCAGAAAATGCGACGGTATGGTTCTTTTGTAGGAGATTAAACTGTTTTGAACAACATCAATAATATTTTAAGCACTAGTTTTCATCAGATTGTTAAACTCAAAAAGAAACAAAGCACTTTGGATTTCGTAAAGAAACTATAATAAATGCGTGCTATTCAAAGATGCGTCAGAACAAACCGACTCGCTAATTTTGATATTGTAAATTTTTTTTTGTAAAAAATGACCATTCTCATTTTTGGGGTATTTTGTGAGCGATCTTAGCCTTTGCAATAAAATAAAAAAAATAATTAGAAACATTTGTATCGAGAATATTCTTATTGCACGTTGGTAAATCTCTACTGTTGGTTTAGACATGCCTTTTGCTGTTAGCTGACATGTATGTACATATTGCTGTTTATCATCAATATCAAATATCAGTTGCTGTTGTGTCACTCTCTTATTAAAGCACATTATGTACATAAAGAAATTGCAAGCAATTATATTGTTAATATACAGTCGTCATTCTGATTTTCGTTTTATCGACCATTGGTTATCTCGACGTTTTTGGCAAACCCATTAGGCCGACGACATAACCGGGTTCGAACGTATTTATTTATAGTCTTCTATATTCTTTCATAATTCGTTCATTCTTTTATAATTCATAACATTCACACATTCAGCTCCACGCAAGAAAACCATCAAAGTGCCGGTTTTGGTTTCAGGTAATGACGTCACTCCTAACCAGATGTTACAACCATCTGAAATATGAAATGTAACGTCTGCTGCTTTTGGAGAATATTTATTAATATTAATAAACACAATTCTTTAAAAATACAATAGAAACCTTCTCGTATCATTATTATAATATCTCTTTAGAAATAGTAATAATAATAATTAATGTATAATATATGTATATTATAATTATAATATTATATATCATAATAATTTTATATATTTAATTTATTTTATTTATATATATAATTGTTATATATATATATATCCCTATGAATAGATTATATTTATTCCAATTATTATTATTAAGTATATATTATAATATAATTATAACAACATATATTATGAATATTTTAATATAATTATGGATGGATGGAATATCATCATAATCATGAACACAATTGTTACAAATTATTTCAGGACAAGTTCGTGCCCAAAACTGAAGGCGCTTGCTTTTGACGATAAAAATGATAATGATGACGACCATGACCACGATGCCTGAACTTTTCCTAAGGTTAAAAGGGAATGATTGGAATGACGAGTTTATACCCGCCTGATGCCTTCTGTCTTTTATTTGATTGGACGATTAAACTGTATGGATGGATGGATGGATGGATGGATGGATGGATGGATGGATGGATGGATGGATGGATGGATGGATGGATGGATGGATGGATGGATGGATGGATGGATGGATGGATGGATGGATGGATGGATGGATGGATGGATGGATGGATGGATGGATGGATGGATGGATGGATGATGGATGGATGGATGGATGGATGGATGGAATGGATGGATGGATGGATGGATGGATGGATGGATGGATGGATGGATGGATGGATGGATGGATGGATGGATGGATGGATGGATGGATGGATGGATGGATGGATGGATGGATGGATGGATGGATGGATGGATGGATTGGATGGATGGATGGATGGATGGATGGATGGATGGATGGATGGATGGATGGATGGATGGATGGATGGATGGATGGATGGATGGATGGATGGATGGATGGATGGATGGATGGATGGATGGAATGGATGGATGGATGGATGGATGGATGGATGGATGGATGGATGGATGGATGGATGGATGGATGGATGGATGTGGATGGATGGATGGATGGATGGATGGGCGGACGGATGGACGGATGAATTGAGAGACAGTTGGAGAAGATTATGTGAATTCACAGCTTCCATAAATCAACTTATCACGACAGAAGGAAAATTCTTGGGAATGAACTTAATGTTCATCGGGTTCTTTTCCAGTCCTCCACTGTCATGAATGCCTTAATGACACTTCTCATCCGTTGATAATCAGAGTGCATTCGTGGAAATTTCACGTCCTGAAGCTTGATGATGATGATGATGATGATGATGATGATGACGATGACGATGACGATGACGATGACGATGACGATGACGATGACGATGATGATGATTTAATGAAATAATGACTTTGGGAGAGTCGTTATAAAAGGTTTTCAACAATTTTTCTTAAGCTAATTATAATAGGTAATTTAGGATTTCGGGAAATTCTTTAAAAATTTGTTTCGTACAATTAACTTTTCTTATTTTAATTCTTCTTACACCGTTCCTTAAAAAATAATCATGCAACTCGTAATAGTTAATAATTCCACGTTGGTGAAGTCATATGAATGAAAAATTATGTCGACGGTCTATAATTTACTAATTTGAATTGAATTCCTCTAAAAGCGAAAAAAGGTATTCCCGGAAATTCCACCCGAACACGGCCATTTTGGTTTTTCTAAATGTTTAGAATTATTTTTGATGTTCAAAGTAAAGCTTGTCATTAGCCCACTTCCTCGAATTTATAAAAAATTCTAATATCTGCAAGAACTAAATAAACATTTTTTTTATTAAAAAAGTAAATTGAATTATTTTCATAAAACTTAACACAAAACTAAAAATAGAAATCATTTATGTAGTAAAGGACAAAAAGTGCATAAAATACTTGAAAATGATCAATCTTTTACATAGATCGTCGCATTTCTTTTAACCAACTTAAGATTCTGACCTCAATTTGGGTCAAAGTTCGAGGAGGAGCCAATGAATGTTTAATGAAGAATCTGAACCGGGTCAATGCTTGCTTCAATCGATCATTAAATAGATACGTCATCGTGAATATATAGTCAGTGTAAAAACAGCTTCACTCATTAACCCCTTGGGCTGATTGGATGAGGAGATTGAGACCAGAGGGGAGCATTATTCTTTGATTTTATAGCTGTCACCATCAATCACCCAATCAACTACTTTCAATCACTATCAACCACTTCATCTCTAATCAAGCAAGCCACCAGAGAACAGCGGTCAGACAAAGGCACTCGACTTTTGTTTATAATTTCCTCAGAAACTGCAGAGCAGATGCTCAAGAAAATTTGTGTCTTCCCCGCCAGAAAAAGATGGCAATAAAGATGGCGTCTCTTAATTCTGAGTTGACTTCGGTAGAATTGCACGGAAAATTGAGACTCTGATTTGTGCTAAACATTTTGCAAGTGGTTGTCGTGAAATGTCTCTAGGCATGTCTTGATGGTTGGATCATTCCACTTAGCATTATTATTTATCCATCTGACTGTTATTATTTATTTAAACGGTGAATTATGTTGAAACGTGAATTTTTCTAATTCAAATCTAATTTTTAGCTTGCGATAATTTCATTACTGTCAATTTATCGAAACCTACTAATTTAGTACATAAATAGCAAATAAACCACGTTGAGCGAATATGTCGACAATTTTATTTCTGGAGATTCAGATTGATGTTTTAACCCGGCCGACTCGCCAACTGCAGGGTGTAATATTTGCTGTCAAATGAAGAAAGAAATTTTCTACATTTTCAAAATTAGATTTCCTTTCCTTCCTGGTGGAAATGATATTCCAAGGTGTGGACGTTCGTCGCCGTAAAAGAAATGCAAAAACGCAGAAGACATAAATGAATGGCGTTGATTATTCTATCCATTCTCAGCTAAGAGATTTTAAGAACCGAATATAGATGACTTTGTATTAAATTCAATTAAACAACCAATCCATTGTCATGGTTATCAACTTTCCAAGCCAAATTCTATTTATAAAAGCGATGGCCTGCCAAAGTGTAATTAAATTACTTTTGGAATGGAATGACGAACTCTTCCGAGCAACAAAAATTGGTTTTTGTCCTGAACTTGAAAATGTGGAAAATCGTTTCTTTTATTCGTTGTTTAAAATTATCTTTCCGAGTTATATTATCATCATAAGAAGGATCAAAAGGAGGATATAATAAAACAAAAAAGATGATAAAGGAGGACATATTGAATGTTTTATTTGAATCGTTCCGGATTAAACCCACAATCAATACAATTCTATTACAAATTGTAATTGTAAATAGCTTCCATTAAGTGTATCTTACTCTTAGTGAATCGACCAAGAAACAGTCATGTTAAAAAGTAAAACTAAATTCAATAGACTACTTTTTTCCAAAATGCAAGGAAACTTATTTTTCAAAGTAATCGAGAATTTGCATTTTCTCTTTGTAGAAGGCGGTTTTCACAGGCGGCAAAAACTACAAATTAAATAAAAAACAATTTTCATTTGCGTCTTTGCTATTGGAATTAACATTTTGACAATAGATACTACGGCACAAAGCTAGATTGTTAGAATTTAATCTTAGATTTAAGAATTTAAGACTATAATCAACTGGCTCGCAGAAATGCTTAGACATTGTACTTTGAAACAATGTAAACATACGGTAGAGTGCAGATATATTGTAAGTTGTAACAACAATACATAAAAATTATAACTTACAATATAAGACAAGCCGGATATTTTAAAGGTTTTAAAGGTCTGCCGGCGGAGGACACAGGTTAAATCTTAAGTCTGGCAACCCTACATGTGAAGCGCAATCTGCGATGGAAAACTGCCTTAAATAAAAAGAAAAATAAATTGAAAGCCATACATCAAAAAAAAAAAGTCTAGATATAAAATGTTGCTCTCAGAAATCATGGAGAAAACTATGCCAGTCAGTAACATAAATGCTTTATCATCACCATTAATGCTAGAACAACTTCAAAGTTGTGAATTCTAAAAAATGTTTAATTCGATTAAGACTGCCGTAGAAAATAGAATTCGATGCATTTTTTGCGCTGTCAATCATTTCTAAGTTTGATTGAAATACGAGACAAGATCGAAACGAAATCATAAAAAGTATGTGTAAGTGACCTTAGTGCATAATTAAAAAACATTCAACCAGTGTTGTACGTTGTGTTCGTAACCAATTGATTTGTACATTCTACTTTTCAGCTTCGGAATAAAGTTTAAAAGTAATCGTGCTCTAACTTTTGTTTTACTACGTTTACAAGAATTTCCCTGATGTTTACGTTTTTTAAAAATGTTCTCATCAACTTAAAATCAAAGCCGGTTGATGTGGCGAAATGTAATTTCTTAAAAGGCAGCGGTAATTTGAGGACATTCTTGCCAGGCGTTACTGCATACCCGTTTACTAGTTGAGTGAGATTTTTTATTTTCTGCAGACCATTTTTTTTTTTCTAAAATATTACGTTGTGTTCTTAAAGTACGAAGTCCGAGTTAATGCTAAAAGAGGTCGGAAGATAATAAGAAGCGATATCGATAACACATTAATTGTTTCATTAATTAGCCTTGACTTGCAATATGGCCTCCGAACGAAGGGTGAAATCCATTTGTTTTGCTGATTACGACGTCATTGGATTTGACTGTGACCATACGCTAGCACAGTACAACTTGTATAACCTTTTCAAGGTTTGCTTCTGCCAATGTAGGTCAATAGTTGTGGCCTTTAGAAGTTATTATTGATTTGTTTTATGTAATAGGACACCTATGAAACAATGGCAGAATATTTAGTGATCAAGAAAGGCTACAACAAGGAAATGTTTAAATTTGATCCAAGCTTTTGGTGAATTTTTGATTTTTAAAATTTTTTTACATCATTTGAACACTTCATTAGATTTTCTCAATTCTTATATATTTGGCCAGAGTTTCTAAATGCCTAACAATTACTTTGAACAGTTCTAGAGGGATTGTTCTGGATTTGGAAACTGGAAACTTCATGAAACTTGGCTATGATGGGAGAATATTGAGGCATGTCATTGTCATTCTAGTAGTAACTTTTGTTATTATTTTATATATTTGTATCAATGATTAGCATTATTGGTGAAGGCAATTAATTGTTTTAATTAATATCTTATCATCTTTCAGGGCTTTTCATGGTACAAAGCCTTTGCCAAAGACAGAATATGAATTTGAAACATGGCCACACCACGAGGAGCTTTCTAAGAGCATGACCAACATAGGGAGTACGAATGGCTTAAATATGACTAAAGCGACCACTGATATTTTCACTTACTAAGCAAATGAAGCATAAGATGTTATTATTTGTATGTCAACAATTTGTGTTTTAGACTAGAATATTATTTTGCTCATTAAATCAATACATACAAAGCTGAGATCTTTTAACAACTTTGGCATAATTTGCATTACAAATGCTTTTAGAACTAGAATATAAGCAACCTATTTTTCTGTTAATTCTTCAAATAAGTTCTTCATTTGTAATTATTTTTTCTTGGCTTTTAAGCTTTTTAGCACCTCAAAATGAATTTTTATCAAAGTAAACCTCAATTTGCTTGATTTGACCGGAACAGCGAGGTATCGGATTTTTGAAAACTTCTTCGACATGGCGTCCAGCCTCTTGTGTGCTCAAATCATTGACCACTTGGATGAAAAGGTGGAACAATGATATCCAACAATGGTTTTTTTGTTTTTATTACATATTCAGATATATAACAGCATATTTACAACAACATATTTATAACAGCATATTTATAACACCAATGTTTTGATGTCATTTTTATAACAGCATATTTATAACACCAATGTTTTGATGTCATTTTTTTTTGTTTTTTCCAGTACGAGGGCAAGCCTTACTCTTACGACGTGTGGCCAGAAGTTGTTCCTGCAATAAAATATGTTTACATTCCGGATCCATACAAAGGTTGATTAAGTTTGCATATAATTTAGAATCACTATTCAAAAGTCTATTGCACTCGCCTTAACACGTCGTCGAGATAGATAAACAAGTTTGGATTCGTCGCTTTAAGCAAATGCAGATCTAAGCAGCTTAGATCTAAGTTATCTCTCGTCACTACCTCTTAACTTATCAGTCCAACAAACAGCTTATCATCTTCGCAGCATCGAACAGCATGTTCTTCATGCGTTGGATCAAAGAAACGAGGCGATACCTCGAAGAGGGCAGCACGAAATTGAAGGAATGGCTCGCACGGATGAAGGCGGACGGTCGACCGATGTTCATTCTCTCCTCTGCTTACGAAGATTTTGCTGAGGCAACACTCAGATTTGTACTTGGGTAGGTCAGGAAAAGTTCATAGTTTGGAGGGGAGGCTATAATTATGTATTATAGATCAGTATGATCTCAATGCTTACATGATAATCTAATTGCCAATGCACGGCAAACAAATCTTATGGTTTTAAGCTTTGCTTGATTTCAATTCCATTATCTTTTTTCTTGTTGGATGACCGAACGGAATTCAATTCTTAATTTCTGATTGAATTTGATAAGACTAATTTTAGGGATGATTGGGGCAAATATTTTGACTTTTCGGTTTTCCTTGCCGAAAAGCCGAGGTTCTTCTACGAAAACAATCCTTTCTACCATCTGTGTTGGTTATTATTGTGATTCTGTTTCAATCAGTCGACGATGAACCGATTTCAACCAGTCTTTTTTTTTAATTTTGAAAGCTTCGTCCTGCGAACAAATCATAGCTAATGATCTGAAGAATTGCAAGTTCATTTACGGTGGTAACCTCAGGCAGTTGCAAGAGCATCTCTCCTTTTTGACTGGAAAAGCAGATCCAAAGGTAGCAATCACCACAATGATTCAGGAACCTTTATTTTTTTTTAATCAATATCTTAAACCCAGGTCCTGTATTTTGGAGACAGTCAAAGATCAGATATAATTCCATCCAAGGTGTATGCTGGTTGGGACACTGTCATGGTGCTGGAAGAAATGGCATGCGAAACATGCTTTTACAAAAACAGAGTTGACAACTTGAGAATCGAGGTTTAGTGCACTCTTCATTAATACATGAAACTTACACTGACATATCAAGCAACTTGAAATGAAGCCTAAGGTGCTTCCTATTATAAAACCTTTTTTTTTCACAAAGTTCTAGAGCTCAAGTTTCATGGAGTTTTAGGTTTTGGTATTTAGTGCTGATTGCATTTCCAAACCACTGTTCATCTCATCTCTTAGGACTGCCAATTTGAAGATCCCAGCATCATGCCCTGGGGTTCCGTTCTCATCGACTTCAACGAAACCAAGTCAGGTGATTCCAAAAATACTGGAAAGGTTCAAACGCTGGTCCACTCCGTCGTCCGAAAATATTCAGACATGGCAGTCCCAAACCTTCAGTTTCTTCTTGGTTTGTTGATAAAATCAAGTATTTTTTATTTTGTAGTTTTTTGTTCATCTGATTTTCCAATGTTTGCAGATTATCCAATTGACCACAAGTTCCAAACATTCGATCCAAACGATGATTGTTCACTCTCGGGCTTCCATCCTTTTATTCCTTATCCCCTCAGGCGATGATGATGACACGAACAAATGCACTGACAGATGGCTCTGTGATTTCGTTATAATAAAGGCATTTTATTTCTTGCATAAAGTTGTTCACATCTGCCCAGCAATGTAAGCATTTTGAAGCCATTTCACTGACAAATCGTTCATTGCACGAGCGTACAAAAATGTCCATCACTAAGTTATTAAAATATTTGGATCCGACACACAAAATCGACTGGAATACAGACAAATGTAGTGAATGAGCACTTAAACAGCCATGTATATATATATACACACACAAATACTGGTTGAAAACCTCTATCTCAGAATAGATGCGAAAAAGGTATTGCGCACGACGATGATGTCGGCTACGATGTTGCCAGGAAATGAGAATTCCAAAGCTTCCTGCAGAGCATGCCAACAATTACGGCGAGAAGTGGCGACGAGATGGTGGTCGTCGGGGATCCTGCGTGCAATTGGGCCGCCTGGAACTTTGGCGAGTCAAAGTGGAGCTCGCTGATGTACTTGTCTTCAAACACCATCCTGAAAGAGAAGTTTCAATGCTCCAATAACCCAAACAGTTTGCGGTAATGTGGATGGTACATTTTTGGATCGGTAGTTGTGCATACGATACATTCTGGATGACATAGATGCAGAGTTTATATAAAAAAAATATACGAGGACATTAATGTTTACATAGCATTATTGACAAGAAATTAAGTAATTGAATACTGCCACAGTTTCCGACCATTAAAATTAAAGTATCGAATGGCGATGCTAACAGTACGCCAATGAATGACAAATCTAAGTTAGCATCCTAAGTTACCATTACATTACATTACAGGTTCTCATATTCCATTTACATTTCAATTGTCTGAGGTTACTGAAACAAACCAGAAATCCTTGATGAGGCTGATCAATCCATCAGTCAGACTGGAGCTGAGCTTCTTCTTGTTCAGCAGAGCTATCTCGCCTATGCGCTCGCTCCGCAGTTTATTCCTGACGCCATTTTCCGTGACGACGTAGAACTGCAGAATTGGAAAATTTCAACAAATCAAACTTCGCAGGTGAAATTATTTCTACGAACTGGCGCGTAAAATAGTGAATTTCGGCTCTAAGGGCCGATTTCCTGCTTTCCATTATCGTAGAGGCCAGCATCATTTGCATGCAACCCAGCTTACCACACGTTTTCTTAGCTTCACATAATCAGTTGGCCAACCAAATTATCAAGGTCGATTGGCATTTACTTAAATGCAACATGTTAAGAGTGAATCCTTGAAATTTCATCATTTCACAATAGGCAATGATGTAAAATAACATAAGTCTGATAACTCTGATAACTTGCTGGTTTAGCATTAGCAATTATTTTTTAAATTATAATGCTTACCACTTGATCCTGATAAGAGTAGTAAAGCAAGAATGAATTTCCACATTCACTGGAAACCAAACTCTCCAGTAGCTGGGTGGCAAACCTCTTTGCTTCTTCTAGCAGGTGGTTGTACTTGAAACTTAACAATTAAAAATTACAAGTTAACACCTAAGAAGAAAAATGAAAGTTTGCATTGAGAATTTGTTCGACAAACTTCGTTTGCATTCCTTCGTTTATGACGATGTACATGTCGCAATTGACGTTTTTGCCTCGGCACTTGCCATGTTTCGGCCGACACGAGGAAGTCGTCGACATTTTTTGTATCTGCTCCTTTATTTTATCAGCTGCAGACAAATGGAAACAAAATTATTCTTTTAAAGCTCCTTAAGCAGGGGAGCTTATTTGTTGTAAATGTTGAAAAATGTCCCCACTAATACTGAATTAGCCATTGTAATAACAGAACAAAGCAACAATTTAACAAATGCAACTCAATAATGTGATAATGTGGACTGATTCCTTCTCACACCTAAATTTTATGAGCAAGAGTTGTAAGTGGATTCAAACTTCTCCTAGATAATTCATATTCTATGTTAGTCACGTGACAAACTCAGAAATTTTGTAAAAAAAAATGGTAAGCATCAATACCATACTCTAAAATTGACATGCCAGCCAAAAACAAATTAATGGGAAAAAAATCCTTGACGGAACAAAATCTACAGACGTACGTATCAACCAAGGCTTCAGTTTGATTTTAAAGAAAAATATATAACCAATATATACATAATATATATTGAACTTACTCGCATTATTGAGGATACCATCAGGGTCACAAACGATCGTCTGCCTCAAATCACTACACTCTTTTATAAGCTGCTCCACTGGAACTCTCGTTTCAACAAAAACCACTTTCAAAAACAGTAAAGAAACGAGAACCAAAACTAAATACGCCATAACTGATGTCAACAGAATTTAGACAAATCCAATAGGAAAATACAACAAAATATTCGACGATAAAACCTTCTAGTCAAACCTAACTAAGTCAGATTTTCCGTGGTTGGGACAGTAAACAATAGAATAACAATCGAAATTTTGATGTAAAAATTTAAAAGGAGTGGTTTATCATGCTGACAAAGTCTTCTTAAACCACTATTAATTAATGTTACGTTATGAAGTATGTAATTCGATGGCATAACAGTGGACGCAACTTAACGTATAATAGCCAGCCACTATAACGAATTAAATTTAAACTCAAATTCGTGTTATTCAGCATGCACTACATCGATTATAAAATCATGTTTGAATTATCTCCAAGAGATAAATATGATGGTTATAGAGGTCTGTAAATCAAAAGCCTCTCGAAGTGTTATACCTTTAAGGTCGATACCATTTAAGGGATGCAAACAGTTGGATAATCCGAAAGTGAAAAATATGGATGAAATCGTTTATAAATATATTAAAAGGCTAACTAAATTTCGATAATTAAAATTTAGGACTTTCAGGATGCTAGAAATTTACGATTTCCTAGAGTTAACTGCTTAAAACTAAAATTTAATATAGAGATCTTCCAAATAATTCATATTAACCTAAAAAGGTTAGGGCATAAAACATCATCTCTCAATGGCCGAGTAAAGCAAATAAAATTGTGACGGGCAGCTTGGATTTTCTAGAGTTTTAGCAGTTTAGTTTCAGCATTTTCCATCCTCTCACAACTTGAGGAAATGAGCTTTTTATTAGTTTCTAGTCAAACCCGCCCTTCCCAGGTGATGTTCCGGAGTTGTCTTCCAGTATCGCATTCGGATGGTGAAGCTAGGGTCGGAGGCTCTAACCCCGAAAAATTAAATAAACAAATAAATATATTTTTTTAATTGGTTTTACTTATTGATATTTAGCAAATTTAATCGGTTTAACATCAGAAATATCTTTTCTGAAAAGATAAAAACATAAAAAAATTCTTCGTAAATCAAAACCTCCAAGTAAAAAAATCTAGTGCGTTCCTGTAGTCATTGGAACTGCCGATACTATGTGACAGATTGTACGCATTAGAAGATATCGTACGATAAACTTATTTCAAACCATCTTTTGGTACAAAACTTCAATGAGAGTCCTTTAGAAACTAAAAATTCCGATTTAACTCACATTTACCTTCTTAATGACGTCATTTACCTCTGCCGCTACAACGATGATGTGGCTTATTATATCTGCAATAGTTTTAACTTTACGAAAAAACAGAAAACTTTTCTTCATACATTTTTTGGTAATAATGACAATGTATGGAGAAATAAATTTGCGAGGCATTCGTGCGTGACCAGTTTTAGTTCGTGGTTCTTATTACATTTACTTTAATCTAGATTAATATATTCGCATTTAGCGTTAAGATTAAAAAATACGATTTCATAAATAGCTTCGCGTAATTCGTAGCATAGGAAACAAAATTTTACTTTATTTGGGTTTATTTTCGTTGTGGTACCTCGTTAAGGTGTTTGTTTCATTACGCGAACGGAGCTATGCCGCCGAAGTTTCGGAAAGATTTTAATGATGGCAACAAAAGGGAACAAGTTAGTTCACCTGCTTATGTCATCGGTTAATGCAAATACGTATGCAAAGTTTTCGTTTGTGTGTGATTTTAGCAAGCCCTACTCGAAAGCTCGGATGACGACGACTTTTTTCTTAAGTAAATATTGTTCTTGCTTTTATATTATTTAAATTATATATTATTTATTGTTCTTGCTTTTATATTATTTAAATTATATATTATTTATTGTGGCTTATTCCTAAATGTTTGACCATTTAATCAGAGGGCCTCTCGTTCCAAATGTTTTTGTTACCAATTCAACTCCTAAAGACTCATCAATAAATAGGTATGCCAGCCATCTCAAATTTATGTGGTGTTTTTATTGGTTTAATGAAACAGGTATTTTTGTGACATTAAATTGAAAGAATATAATTAAAAATAATTAAAAACGTATTGTTTAGGATTACTTAAGTAGGTGACTTTAAGCAAAACAAATTTATTTTAATTCTCCAGAGTACAGGGCCAGATACATGAAGTTGTGGACATAATGCAGGCCAACATCGGAAAAGCCATGGAAAGAGGAGAGAGACTGGAGGACTTACAGAGCAAATCAGGTCGATTGCCCGGAAATTTTTCATCAAGTTGTCGTTAGTAATTGTAAAATAACTCGCAATAATATTCAACATTCAGATAATCTCAGTGCGAGCACGACGGCCTTCCGTGCAAAGGCCGTGCACCTCAAGAAGTCAATGTGGTGGAAAGAGTGTAGGGTTAGGGTTTAAATTCTCAATTATTTTTAACTCAATTTTGAAAGGGTTGTTTTTTATTAGTTATCTGTTAATTTGACTAAAATAAATAACTATTGTAAGACAAATAAAGTTTCAATGTGACCTCCCCCATCAAAGTGTTCTAGATCTGCCACTGGTCACATGTAAAATTTTGTCAACATCCATCATGAGGATTTAGTTGACTAATTTTAGTTAGGACTTTTCGGCAAGACTCAAAGGAACTAAAATTTTAATTATAGGTCAATAATAATAATAAGTTTCACAATTCATTAGGTTAATAATGATATGTTTCATAGTTCATTAGGTTAATAATAATAATAATAATAATAAGTTTCAGTCTACTAATTCAACTAACCGTAATTGTTGCCATAATTTTCAGATAAGGATCCTCATTGGGCTCTTCATTGGAGTTATTCTGATCATCATCATAAGTAGGACGGCTTACTTCAATGTTTGATTGTTTGATGGTTGGATGACCATCTGGATGCTTTCCAATGCATTGTTTGTCTGGTGTGTGCATCTGTATAGCATGATAGGTAGTCACTGGGGACCAAAATGTCATTTGATTAAAGTCACTAGAATTATTTTTATTTTATTCGACAATTTTCTAAAATGTTATTTTTTACTTTTTTAAAATTTTGTTTGCTTTGTGCTTTTTTATTATGATGTCTTTTTATTACTTTAAAATTTTTCTGTTTTTTTTCCATTATTTAGCTGCTGTTGTGATTCAGTCGAAGAATAAGAATTGAACTCAAGAGTGGAGGAGGCATGCCATTTATTTCCATTTAAAGAGGCTTGTTTAATTTAAGGTCCGACGATCTTACTGACATGTTTGTGATTTTGTTTGAATCTTTGCATCGAATCATGCCAACTGGATTCATTTATTGGTCTCTTCATTCCTTCTCCGTTTGTCGTTTCATACCAGTCTTTCACTCCTTCTTCTGTTTGCGAGGTGTCCTCCCTCGCCACGGATACCTGTAATGCGTACGAGCTAGTCAAGGACTAATTCTGCCAATGTTCGTCATTAATTTTGTTAGTGTCGATTGCTTGTTATGACTAATTTAATATTATTGCATAATTTTAACAATTACTGATTTGAAGTGGTTGCTCCTGCTCTAATTTATTGCTGATGTTAATATTAAGAATTAGTTACTTCTTTTACCTGTACATCTTGTTACTCTTGTTGCTATTGTGAACATGGCTGGCCTTCACTGAATACAAGTAATCTTGAGACTCTTATAATAAACAAATGAACTTTAATGATTGTAATTGTGTCATGTTATATTAGATAAGGATATGCCATGTACTGCAAATGTTGTGGTGATAGTGCTATTAATTAGATATTTCTAAGATTAATAATTAATTAATCCCAGTTTTTAATTTATGATAATCCATTCTTTTGTTTCTTCATAAAAGGTTGTTTCCTGATCCCACTAATATGAAATTTTAAAAAAACTAAATAAAAACTACTAATTAGTTATAATAATAAAGTGCATTCATAGAGCATCAGGGGTGCTCAGTTCTTGATTTATGTGGGATGAGGTGACTGTTGAGGCTGGCCTTGAATTGGTTGAATGATGCAGAGACCCTGAGGTTAGCCGGTAGAGCGTTCCATGTCTGAGGAGCGGTGAACTTGAAGGACTTTGCTTGTTCCTCGGAATGGAAATGCTGATAAAGTTGGATGTCTCTGACCGCAAGCATCTCGATTGGGAGGAGAGAATACTGGCGAGGTAGCGTGGCATTCCAGGAGAATCACCTTTTGTCTTAGTGTCATAGACAATTTACTTTAGCATTTCTGGCGTTTGCAATTCGTTTGCGAAGTTATGCTAAAATGGTTCCTCCCTGTCTATGAGTCAGATGCTTAAAAGTGAAGAAGTGCTTCATTCTGAGAATCGAAGTCGATTTGTCTTGTGCTGGTTGCGGAAAGAGACTGTCAATTTCAATTCCGACTTGAACGGTGTGAAATCAGTTACAAGAAGTATTTAAAAAATTAAACATTTCTGTTTTGTACTGATGTAGAACTAACCTAGGTGAAGTCGAATATTAGTTGAGATTTTTTCAAGTTCAATTTTTTTATCGTACCAAAATTATTGCTCAATTATTTAATTTTTTAAAATTAAAAGTTTAGCTAAATGACAGTTTATATCAGGTAATAAATTTATGTGGTCACATGAAATCAAATCGAAAGCATATTACTGGATACATTTACTTATTTACATCCGGTCCATAACTACTGCTGACGTGTATATCGTTTGGTCGTGCGAACGTAGCTGAAGTATTTCATTTTCGGGGCTTTGAACCAAACTTTTCAGAGGTTAAGCATTTTAAAATTCACCCCGGTTGTCAGGAATTACTCTATTTTGTGCGATTGTATGGAGTTCAATGGTAATTTAGGTAACGCCTAATTTCGTGCAATTCCGTGGACATGCGTTACATTTCAAAAGCAAAACTTTTTTTATTCTGAGTAGTGAAATGGATTTTGAGTACTCATTGTAACGTTTCCTTAAATTGTTGGATGAATAATTTCGTTTTTCATTTGACTTTTAGAATAAAAGATGGATCAAGTTATGCAGTATGTTGAACCAGCCAAGACCTTTGCGAAGGACTCTATCAGGCTGGTCAAAAGGTGCACCAAGCCAGACAGGAAAGGTATGTTGCTTCAGTCAAATTGATTTGAAGCAAATTTTTCTTAGTTATGTTCTGGGTATGGGTGGTTATTAAAAAGTATTTGTACTAGTGAAGGGAATACAGTGGATTTTGTGACTTTCAGAGTTCCAGAAGATTGCCATGGCCACAGCTATTGGGTTCGCCATCATGGGCTTCATCGGCTTTTTTGTCAAGCTGATTCACATCCCAATCAACAACATCATTGTGTATGTTTGACTTTATTGCATAAATTGTTTAAAATATTACAAAAGTTACATATTTTGTGGCACCAGTTAAGATAACATTAAAATTTGGAATCTGATTAACTGTAATGTTTAATATTGTTGACATATTTAAAGATTTCAATTTGAGTACTAGAAGTAAGATGTATCTTACAATCTGTTACAATGCTCTTCAGTTATATATTTGCTTTTTCAGGGGCTCATAAAGGATTGTTGGATGTTCAGAGTGTTGGCTTGGTTTGGGACTGTTGATTACTCCATGTCTGAGCAGCTTTTTCTCTGTGGGGCATCATGTCTTGTTTTGAGTGTCTGTTTGAGTGATTTCAGAATTTAATAAACATTTTGTTCGGTCCGGTAACATCGAAAACGATAGCTGCTCCAAATGTAAATGTTTGCCTACTTAACAATGTTGTTATTTTCATCTGAAATTGAATATTAAGGGATGCAATGAGCATAACTGAATGTGCTGCAAGACTGCTATTGCTGACCATTGATTTGATCACTTGTGGATGCAAAGGTGAAGCCTGAGGAGTTTTGTAACAGTTTTGTCCTGCTTGGAACATCGAGGAGCCCACCAATCAGTTTCAGCATTTTCAAAAAATAAGCTGTTCTTCAGGTGGTCAGGCATTGGAAGTACATTATTTATCAAGTAAGTAGTCCTGCTGGTGCATGGCAGCAAAAAAATATAATAAATAAATAAATAAAAAACTACAGCCCACAGACTGATCAAGTGTAGCGGCTTCAACAAACGAATTTTAGAATTGAAACCTCTGCTGAGATTGATGGTCAACCTGACATCAAATATGGATTCCACAGGCAGTTTTTTCTAGTGAATTGATTGACTTTGCATGTCCTTTGAGATCAGCTGTCTCCAAATAAGGAGGTCCCTGTAACTTTAGTAACCCACACTTTAACGTCTTTTCTATTATGATGGGGATGGTAATGGAATTAGTAAAAATAGTAACAAAGGCAGCAATGATGCTGGAATGGAACTACTGAACATTATCCCTCTCCAAGACTTGCATGATGTTACATAATTTATCAAATAACATGATACAGGGGTTGGAAAACCATTGCGATGAAATCTGTACATTCGTTTCAGCAAGGGTATGAAAATGCAACTAACGCTTGTTATTATTTGTAAAGTTTACAAAATTTGTAAAGCATTGATTGACCCAGCAAAACATTATAAAATACCTGGGCTAACCAAGATAAGCCACCTTAGGATGAATTAGGAGAGATGACAAGATTAAAAATATTTTGAATTATTTATTTTTTACAGTTTTTATCAACATCTCAACATGCATTAAAGCAATTACATCAACAAGGCATTCATTATCCACAAGTTGTTAGGTAATCTGTCTATTGCTTCCAACCCAAGACTTGATTTTAAAATAATACAAATTATACAAAGCCTTAAATTTTTGTACAAATAACCCTAAAAGCGGAAGCAAAAAAATGGCCACGCATGGAATGCATCGTCAGACATATCTCTGAGGCAGACGTTCTGAGTGAAACCTGTTCTTCGTGAAGTCCTGAGCAGGGCAGTATTCATTGTAAACCAATTTGAAGAGGAACAAATGGAAAACAATGATGAGGGTGGTGATGACCACCCAGAAAAAGAAGGGGAGTCCTCCCCACGTTGATCCGTGCTTGTGCATGATTATGACTTGGTGCTGATGCGCAGGAGCTGCAATAGGACATGTTACATTAAATTATGTAATGCATTCAATCATCCAAATGATAATCAAATTCGATAAGAGGTTTGTCTACATCGCCAAAAGCATGTAAAATAAGCCGTTGCCTTCACTATTTCAAACCGCTGAACTTTGTGGCAATTAAAGAACATCAAAGAACACTTGGAAAGCAAACCTTCGTCGACGGAGTGTACGTGAATGGCGTGCCTCAGTTCCTCCATGTGGTGGAGGTCCGAAGTGATGTACAGGATCGGAGTCAGTGGATTCGTCAGCTTCACTGGAAGGACCACTTCCTCTTTGCTAGAAATAATTTTAATTTAATAATAATTATGAACCTTGCTTTACAAGGTTCTTGAAAACAATGACAAATCACAAATACCACCATAAGTAATGGCATTGCAGTTGTTTGGGATGGTAAATACACGAGAAGCATTTAAATTTATCAAGTAGTAATCAAACTATGATTACATGATTACAATGGCTGGAGTCTACAGAATCAATATGTTATAATCCACCAACACCATGACAATGATTACAACCACCACTATTAATCAGCAGATATCCAGTAGTTAGTCACTCACCAGGCAATCAGTTCAATTAATTAAATAATATTATTAATTAATAAACAAGAACCTTAGTCTGACAGGGGGATCAAGACAGCCAGCATCGCAAGCGTGGTAAGTGAGATTGTTCCTGTCTAACGACACGTACAGGGATGCCTTGTTGTCGGCTCCGACACGCACGGATATGTTTATGTGCGTGTCGGCGCCATAGTTGATTCTCCTGAAGTGGAGGTCCCTATGAAGGTCGCTCGGGTGGGTGCTGAATTCGAGGTGGTCGTGGCTAAACCTCAGTGGACCGTAGCTCAGGATCATGGCTTGGAGAACACCCTCTGCCCCTGGTGTCAAAAATGGTTGCTATTACATAACAAATTTATTGCTGTTGACATTAGTTAATTAACTGATAACAAAGTAATTATCCTATTATACAACCTAACAACGTATTAAATCAAAACACTCTCAAAATCCAAGCAAATGTCCAGGTTGACTGATCCTAAAAGCTGATTTAAGCATTCAATTATTATAGTTAAAGTCACAATTAATTATTTATCAAAAGCACATTCAGCAAACACCCTTGTCAGATATTTTGCCCAGTGGATAAAGATGATGGTAAACACACCTGACTCCATCATCTTTCCACAGCCATGTTTTTCAAGAGTGATGAGCCAAACTTTGATGACGTTTATCACCTCCTCTACACTCAGAACGTCTGCCCACATTTTCATATTCTGCCTGCAATTTTACAGCTCATAATTTTAACAGCGTTGACTAGTGAAACATTAGAACATTCTTAAAACAACAAATAATTTGTAGAGATTATGTTATATCAACCAACACAAATACATCAGGTGTTAATCCATCAATATAAATTACTGTATTCACATATCCATATTCTAATATGCGCTAACATTAAAAATTAACTAATTAAGACAAATTAACATAATTAGGATTAATGGCATTCAATTAGAAGCGATTAAATTACAAAGTGTGGTGGTTTCCATAGCAGCGGTCGGTGGAATAGAGCAACTTCTGGGCTTCCATCTTCTGCCTCTCATCAGTTTCCAACTCCAACAAGGGACTTCTGATGTTGCTGAGGACGTAATACATGGTCCTGTTTATCTGGTGACCATTTACAACCCCCGATGCCAGGGAATTGCTGATGTAAAAGCCTGACGACCAGAGCTGAAAATGAGCTGAACTTAATGCCTGAACTGCAGGGCATGGCTTAGGACAAGGGTGATTTTATCACATTAATTAACTTAAATAATAATAATAATAACAACAAGAACAACAATACTGATGATGATGACATTAACAATAACAACAGTAATGATAAATGCTGTTATGTCATTAACAACAGCAACTTAATAATAGCAACAACAACAATATGATGATGATAATATCAATAATAATAAATGCCTTTATGTCACTGCTAACAACAATTTTAAGCTAGTGAACGCATAAAATACCAGGGCAAAGAAGCTCAAAGTGATTAAGCTTACTGAAAGCCATGCACTGGTGTGCTCATGGGCAAGTTTTTTTGGAGAGACCAATTGAGCCTGTTTCATGTCCTTAAAAATAATTTATATATAATACATATAATTTATTTATAAAATATTTTTCATAATTTACAATAATTCTAGCTATTTTTGTAAAATTAAAAAGCCACAAACTCATTCTGCCAACTAATGATTTACAAGGTTGTAATAATACAAAACATTAACAAAATGTAACAGAAAATGTATTTTCAAATAGGTTAAAAAACTTGACCGGCTAATATTAATAATAATTACGATAAAAAGTAAACAAACTATTCTAAGAACCTCTATTGCTTTGCCCCTCAGAGCTTCGAAAATAACGCTTTTATCTGCACCGGTCTGGATTTCCTCATATTTGACGACCGTCATTGAACGAAAAGTGCTCTTAGACCCTTCCTTGACGAGAACATTTCGAGGAAGTTCAGTTGCCAGTACCACAACTGCATAGGAATTCATGGAGTCGGCCGACTTAACAACAGTCATTCCAAGGGTGACATTCAGGACACCGATCCTGGATAGATTAAGATTAAGAGCATTAGGAGCAGATTGTTCTGGAGACATGCTTATTGACAACTGAACAAAAAAAAACTCCAAGCAAAAAATGTTCAGTTTATCGACGATGAGGTCAAACATTTATTCAGAGCATTGCCTTTTTTGTGCTCATGTCCAAACAATGCAACGGAAAATTTTATTTCAAATTCATTTTAATTTTAAAAAGTTTTAAATTTTAACTAAAAAAAATATCAATAAATGTTCAAAGCTCTATTCATTTCTATAAAAAGGTTCGTGAATTTACCCACCTAAAATTGGTGATGCCTTTGGACGACCACAATTGGAATCCCCTCCAATCAAATTCAAACTCCAAGGGTGACGACTTGATTAAATTAAAATTTAAAAAAATTATCAAAAAGGAGACCAAAAACAATGTGCAATTGATCGAACTAAACAAATAACTCTCTATCAATAAACCAGCTATAAAAAGCGAGTTGTACATTTTTCATAATAAATAATAATTAATTTATAAAGCGCCATGTGCATAGCACATATTATTTAAATGATGAAATGAGTCAATTAAATTATCATTAAGTTAAAATATAAAATTAGGTTATTATTAACAAAATTCAGATAATTGGTCACCGATCAACACACCGACGGGTTTGAGATGTTAATTTCTTGCACGAGAAGTGCCGGTCTCCTCCTGTGGGCATATATTGAACTTTTTGCTCTGACGCAGAGATTATCCTTCGAGTTTTTCATTAACAAAATAGTTTTAATTAATAAAAACATAATAATAAACTTTGGTGAAATAACCTCTTAACAGTTTTATAAGTTAATAATTTGCTGGAGATTCATAATAAGCCACCATATGATCTCACCACTTCAAAGCATTGAATTTGGTGGACCATCCCATGCTCGATATTGAGAACTATCGATCCTGAAGCAAGAGTTGCATTTGTTTTTAATAGCTTTAGAATTTTAGGGTCATTTTTTGCAATAATGATGTCTTTGAAAAAATTTTAGATCATTACTTGTATCATAAATGTTAGAATATTATTTGTACCGTTAATTTAAAGATATCTCTTGCATCATAAATGTTATAATATTACTTGTATTTAGAAATCCATAGAGGTTGACAGCAAGCATTGGTAAGTACGGAACTGCAGTGCTCAGTGTTCTCCTGTGCTTTATATGGATGTAAGAGTCAAGCTCTGCTTCTATGGCGATGTGGCCGTTGCCTAAAAGCATTACATCAAATTATTTAAAAGTAGAATATTTAAAAATAAATCTTGTAAACATTTAAAATATTATTTCAGCAAAAGATTCGAGCAGCTGTAAGACTCGCCTAGGTAAGGAAGTAGAAAATATTCATTTGGCAGCACAGGTATGTGGTTGATGAATGCTCCATAAGAATCAACTAGCTTATTGTAATTTGACAGCTCATCAATCATACAAGAAGGAAACTTTCTTAGGTCTGTGGAATACTCTATATTAAATTATCAAATCAAAATTTTGATGCAAGGAAAAAAATGCTCTAAACCTGAATTTTCGAAACTACTGTTGGATGAGTGGAATAATTTGCTGTATAATGATAAAAAAAGAACTAATGCAAGAAATATTACAGCTACCAAGATCTTCCTTGTCCTGAAATAATAAAAACGCAACTATTAAAATAGGGCTTATGGATAACTGATATCACAAATCACCTTATTGCACATTTAATTTTTGTTCGTGTGTAATTTTTGCAAATAAATCCTAAAAAGTAGATGAGCATCATGAATTGCCATTACCTTGTCCATTTCAAAAAGTTTGTGAGAGCTGCTCGAAAAAAATATATTATGTTCATAGCAGCAATTACAACAATCCGTAAGCCTCTATAAAAGATAGCAATAATTCGACAAGCCCTTGATTTATTTTTTGATCGAAACATAACAAACAACAAAAAGCAGTCAATGAAAAGTGCATTTAAGTTTTAAACATCACATGGCAAAAATTCAAAAGCGTACAGCAAAAATACAACATTATTGTATGTTAAAAAACATTATATTACTTATATTATTATTACTTTTATGTACTGGATATGATTAATATTTATATTAATGTCAAGTGATTAATTTTATGGATACAATTTTTTAAATGTTAAAAAATAGTATGCAAAGTGGCTAAAAAATATTTGCAGTTTTATTTATCGACAAGCAGTTTATAGGTGACCTTAAGGGGTCTAGGTTCCTGTATCTAAGTGAGGATTAAGGGGACCGGTGAGGTTGGCGGGCATGGCCTCCCCGTCATTTGAAAATATATGAAAAAAATTAAGTAAATCTATTATAGAATAACAAACAATAAAAAAAAAGTATTTCAATTTAATAGTTTTAAAAATTATTTCAATAATTTAACACTCCCGACGAAACTTTTAGTAAATTTGCTTTCCTTCCTAAATCCGCCCATCTCTTCCAGTGTGTGGCCCCCGCCAAAGTGTCCTAGATCCGCCCTTACCAGTGTCCACTTCCACCCCGTTAAAGTTTTCTAGATCTGACGAACTTCTCCAAGCAATTTGCTTTTTGCTATTTCAAAATTATTGCGGTTTAAATGAAATCTTTGCCGACGATCAGCATGATACGTTTAACCAAAAGAGATGGCTTCTTGCTTGTTTGACACAAGATGGCTTTTTAATTTCCTCTGGTTACCTTTTTTTCCCGAAAATCTTTAAGTGATGTGACCACATTTTTAAAGCTTCCCCTCCAAAAATGTCATCATAAATGTTGAATCTCCTCCCACCCCTGAATTCTTGACGTCATTCGTGGATGGCCCCTAAATAGTAATGATGTGCTTTTGTTAAACAAATATAATTGCATCTGTCACAAATAACATCATTACAATTGAATTTTAAAAATATAAAATTATACTCGGCCAATAATTCATGCAAATCTTTGTTTTCCTTCTCTCAGTAAAGTTTCATTGGCCACTGCTGCACCTTGATCAATCAAATAGCTAAGTGTTAGATAATTGACTATTCAAGATTGAAATTTGAAAACAATGAAGTTGGAAGCTAA
This sequence comes from Whitmania pigra, assembly GCA_021613335.1. Lineage (NCBI taxonomy): Eukaryota > Metazoa > Annelida > Clitellata > Hirudinida > Haemopidae > Whitmania > Whitmania pigra. The sequence continues at coordinate 433,534 of JAJTWR010000416.1, read as the reverse complement.
AGTAGGAGCAACAAAAGCCGCTAGGAAGAGGCATTGGGAAAGCATGATGACTTCAAAAGCCAAAGGTTTGCATATTTATTGTGCTCAATTATTGTGCTATTAGCTTGATGTTCCCAAGTCATTTACTGTACCCATTAAGCACATTAGATAGGTATCTATATCTATAGACCTATAGATGTCAGATATGATTAGGTTTGATGCGAGATAGATAAAAAATATTCATTCAGGCATTACTTGGTTTTTAAAATAATTGATTATAATACATTATGACAATTGCAATAGGAATCGATATCGCTGAGGTTATGAATGCAGTCACGAACCTATTAATTTTGAACGACTTTTTATAGTTAACCTTACCCGTGTTAATTAATAACTTAAAAGTAATTATCAGCTTCTTCCTCCTTTAGTGTCAATGGTGATCAGCATATTGAATGAGTTAAGAGGAATTTTAGAGAAAAAGCGAAAGGTTGTAATTTATAGATATTTAATCTGAGAAGTGATCACAAACTTACTAAGTTTAACAAACTTTAATTCAGTTCTCAGAAAATCATTTTGAAAAATTTAAGGAGGCAGCTACTGTTTTGAGGTTTGCATTACTAAGATATTAACTGAATTTGGTATATTTTGTTTCAGCAATGCTATAAAAAACTTTTGTTTAATTCATTTTCTTGCCCTTATTTTAATAATTACAAGTTAAGTAACATTATACGTAAGTTAACAAAAATTATTTTTATCAAAATCACTATTACTTTCAGTTCTCTCTTGCCGAAAACATCAGACAAAACTCTTTTCGAAGTGGATGACTTACTTTACCCGAATGATTACAAACGTTCTACATCGAGTTTGTGCAACATTTAATTTAAAATGATACAGTAGTCTGCATCAACATATTCAACATTTAAATTTTTAAGGTAGCCGTTCAAAATGTTCGAACGAATTTCTCATCGTCAAATGTTTCGAGTCATTTCATTACATTTATTATTATATGGTAGGTTTTTTCGCAATGAAAATTCTATAGCAGATTGTTATTTCAAAATTGTGAAATAACATTAATTTTATAGGACGATGGCAAAATGTTTCCAACTTCTTGTATTTTGGATACAACGTATCTCCAGTTAATCGAATATTCAACTGACGAAATGCTCAAACTTAATCACGTGCATAAAAACGTGCAGTTAGTTTATCAACCTTGTTACATATTTTAGTTTTTTTTTGTTACATATTTTAATTTTTTTTTGTTACATATTTTTGTTTTTTTTTTGTTACATATTTTAGTTTTTTTTTGTCTTGACTCCTTAGTTTATATCGACACCCCTTTGGTTACTTGCAATATATTATATACATAATGTATGAAATATCAATCGTTTTGAATTCCAATAGATTCATCGATGTCCTAGCATGCAATAGAAATACTATCGACACTTGTCGTGCCATAAAGTTTCTGAAGGTAGCACTAAATAAAAACAGAGCCTCGGTGCAGTCGGAAGCCACAACATGCTTTTGTAAGAATTTAATTCATAATTTATATATGACATGATTTAATTAAAAAGTCGTTATAGATTACGAAACATTTTGGCGGCTCTCAAAAATTACAAATATACCTGAGGCTAAACACCTGCAGACCAAAAGATTAACAAATTGGTTATCACGTCAAAGTATGAATTCTGAGTTCGAAATATTAATTTTTATCAAATTTCCAAAATTTTGAGTGCCTGATATGATTTTGATATCAGGGCACTTTTAATCGATCCATTTTTGTGAGCCCTTACCCGAGTTCGTTCCCTGGCTGTACAGGCTAGGTACAACAGTACAACAGTAGCTAGGGTGAACAAGATATATCGACTCTTATTATTGTCGCATACCTTAATGCTATCCAAAGGAATATAAGAAAGTTAAATAAAAATTTATCGTTTATTCAGGTTCAAAAATATTTGAAAAATTCAGTTTTAAAAGTCTTGATAAAGATATTCAAGAAGATCAAATAATGTTAAAAAAACTTGAAGGGGTATTAATCAGTATTTAAATAAATACAATTAAATTTTATACGTAATTTTAAAATATGTCCAAACTTGGATGAAATATAACGCACATAAAGATATATGAGTTTTCATCTTCTTAAACAAATTATTAATAAGTTTATATAAAATTAATTTTCAGAAATGTTTCGATAAAGAATATGTTCAACTTATAGAACGTTATTTGTCATTGGAATATACTAATTGTCTTTATAAATTTTTCTCATCTGCCAAAAATGAAGACGAAAAATTAAAGCGTGCCAAAGATTATCTCAAAGCATCACTGCCGGTAATTATATAATTTTGTAAATATTTAATCGCGCATTTTAATTTTATGAATTTTAATAGAGCAATGGATTCATCTACACAACGGACCTTATCAGATTCTGTGGTTTTACATATGGTAGAATCAATGACAAATTAACATACATTTTTAGGGTAACTTTTTAAACGATTCCGTTTTTTATATTGCATTATTTGAATGTTCGTTTAATTATAGACTTGTAAATGTTCCGACGAAATAATGAAGAAAGTCGATACATGCCACCGCAATGATTTGGAACCTTACATAACCGAAGGTGACAATTATTCAAACGATGGCAATGCTTCTAATGATCTACAAATGTCTGACAACATCAATGATTCAACGAGTCCCGAAGATCCACCCGATTTCACCATCGAAAAATTCATTATTTATGACGATTTTCTCAAAAATTTGTATTTATTTTGGAAGGTGTATAACATTCTCATGAATCGCAGAGAACACGTGAATGTTGGTCTTTAATTTTTATTGATTTTATAATTATCCAAATGTGTAACTCTCCTGTATTAAGAAATATTATTTCAATATAACATTAAAAAAGACATTGATTGAATTCAGACGGAAGGAGAAGTATTTGAGTGGGATGGAGAAATTTTCAGGCGCAGATATAATTTGGTCACTAGATTTCTCAACAGCAGACTTAAAGACTCTTCAAAATGTGGCCGCTTGCCCTGGTGGTTTGACACCATGCTGTCCAAATGGTAATTCTAATTTCTTCTTTTCAGTTGCCTTCTTTAAAAAAACGAAAATAATTTAAAATATTTAAATCCGATAACTTAGTTATATATATATTAGTTATTTTTATTAAATATTTTTAACGTGACTTTTCTTCATTCATTTTTACTGTCTCTGCAGTCCCTTCTTATTTGTTTCGAGAAGGCATGAATATCTAATTGGAGACTTAATCAAAATGTTGAAAGGAGAGGAAATTGATGATGTAAGATAATCTTATAGCTTTTCATTTGTTTTTAAATTTAAATTTTTATAATAAGATTTATTAATTAAATACGTTTCCTATTATTTACTATTTATTATTGTTTTTATAATTAATAATAAAACAAAATTTATTTATAAATTGAAAATATTTTAGGCAACTTGGGAAAAACTGCATTACGCGGTCAATGCCTCCATTCAGTGTTAAATCGAACTCAATACAAATTGAACCTTCATAATATTACTATTTTGGTATTCTCAAATTTACTATTAGAAATTAGAAAATATTTTGAATTTTGTGGGATTATAAAAAAAAAAGAACAAATAAGAGTAGTTGTAAACACGCAATCTTTTCATGTTAAATTTTTATCGGTAAGGGAAGGTGTCACGTCCACTTCAGGAAATGAAAGTGTATTTGCATAAAAACTGCGAACAAATTTTTTTTTAATGCTTTTTGTCATGTCCCTTCAGGAATACTTTCCCGTTTGTTTGTTTGTTTGTTTATTTGATTATAGTCCTTTGCATAACTAAGATGATTTGGACTAATTCCAGCTAGTATTTGTACTGTTCGGGTCTAGTTAATTATTCAAATATATTCGTCCATGACGACAGCCAATTCGATACAGAAACACACGAATAGCGACCAATCGCAATTCAAGGAAACAGGCTAACGCGCATGACTATCCATATCTCCACAAAAGGAGAAAGAGGACAAGTTAAGGCCTTTAGGAAGGCAAACTATTCAATAAGAAAGATTGCAAAGGAGTTGAATAGGTCAAGAGCAGTCATCAAATGTTTTTTGGATGATCTAGACTCATATGGGAAGAAGTACAAGGGCGGAAGACCGAAAAAACCCTCGAATCAGATTCAGAGACATCAGGGAGGCTTCACAAGGAGAATATTCGTGTAAACAGCTAAAAAGATAAGCTGGATTTGGATGTCCATGTGAGGTCTGTCTGCAACTATCTTAATTCAAGTCGACAGTTGAAATACGAAATGCGAAAGCGAGCTCCAGCGTTGAAAGTCCATCACAAGAAAAAACGCCTCCTCTAGGCAAAAGAGATGGTCAGCTACAACGAAAGATGGGAACGCGTAATTTTCACAGATGAAAAAAAATTCAACCTTGATGGTCCAGATGGCTATAAATACTACTGGCATGATCTCAGAAAAGAAAGAGAGGTTTGTTATAGCAGAAAACACGGAGGAGGCTCTGTGATGGTCTGGGGAGGAATTTCAGCATTTGGGAGGACGGAACTGGTGCTTTTGAAAGGGAGGCAGGACTTTCAGAAGTACATCAAAATGCTCAAGGATCATCTCCTTCCTTTTGCTGAAGCAAAACAACATGAATTTCAGCAAGATAATGCTCCTATTCATGTTTCCAAGACAACCAGAGCATTTTTCCAGGAGTCCAACAAGTGATGGACTGGCCCGCGTGTTCCCCCGACTTGAATCCGATTGAAAATGTCTGGGGCCTTCTTTCAAGATCCGTTTATGGCAATGGACAGCAATATAACACAGAAAATGAATTGAAAGAAGCGATTTGGAGCGCCTGGAGAAATTTGGATGAAAAGGTCATCAAAACACTGATTTTCTCCATGAAAATAGGTGCATAGATGTTATTTCTAAGAAAGGAGGAATGACATCCTATTGAAACATTATTTCATTTAGTTTTAAGTAAAAATATTTGCCAAAATACTGAAATTCGTGAGTTTTTTTGTAACCTGTCGTAACAATATTTCTATGCAAAAAAATAGATTTTTGTTGGATTTGCGCTTAATTCTTGATCAAAGTGAAAAAATATGCGAGTTATATTCTGTAAGGATATTACACAGTTCTTCTAAATTTGAGCTTCGTACGATAATTTAAACTTAAGTTATTACAAAAAATGGGGACTGTCGTAACAATTGTTTTAGCACTGTATTTAAAAAAGAATAAACTAATAAAACAATTGAAATATTTCACGCTCACATCTCTAGCGAAGTTACAGCTACATGTAGATTTGAGTCAAAAGATTCAGGAATCTCAAAGAATATGCAGTGTACAGAATGAAGAAAAATATTCAAACCCAAAAGAAGATTAAGGTCTTTGTCAGAATTTTGAGGAATTATTCCGACCCGGATTAGGTTTCATGAAAGATCGTGAACTGGATATTAAATTTCAGGAGAAGGCCATGCCAGTGTTCCGGAAACTTAGAAAGGTTCCATTCGCTATCATGGAAGATCTAAATCAGGTCTTGGTAGCTAGAGTTCCGAAGGGAATCTGGATTCCCACCAAATTCAATAAGTGGGGAATTCCAATTGTACCAATTCGGAAAAAAAGGAACTGGTTCAAAAGTCAAATTGCGAATGTGTGGTGATTACGCCGTCACAGCTAGAAATTCACCGACACCAAATGCCATTGCCCGACCAGAAAATCACCCAGGAGTAAACTTTTCACAAAAATCAATTTAGCAGACGCCTATAATCAAATGAGACTTGCTTCCGATAGTCAACGGCATTTTGCAAACCTAGAGGTGTATTCCTTCAGGAATTCCGTTCGGCATAAGTTCTGCGCTTGAGAATTTTCAAGAAATTATAGATAATTTGATGAGTGACCTACCTGGAGTGGTGGTATACCTGGATGACATTCTAATAGGAAACGCAACACAAGAGAAACATTTACAAAATCTAAAGAATATTTTTCAGAAACTACAAGACAATGGTTTAAAATGAAACAAAAAGTTCCTTTGCAAAAGAATCTTTAGATTATCTTGGACTTACCTCAAGAGAAGGAATAGGTTTTGGAGAAAACGTTGATGCAGTAGCCTCCATGTCCAGACCAGTAAATATTTCAGAAACTTCAGAATACAATTCTACCACGAACTTATTACGGATGTACTGTTGCCGAACCCCTATATTCTTTGACTCGCAAGAATATCAAATGGTTTTGGGACCGAATCAAGAAAATCATTCAATAGACTAAAAGAACTACTACTTAGACGAGTTCAATTGGCCCACTTTGATCTGAAATTACAAGTTGGAATTGCTTGTGATGCATCAGAGGTAGGTTTAGGGGCCGTTTTATTTCGTCGTTATCACGATGGATCTGAAAGACCAAAAGTTTCAAAACTTCTGTCCGATAGCCGAAGCAGGTACAGTCAATTTCCTAAAGAATCTCTTGCAATAATCTACGCGGTACAAATATTTCATCCGTATTTCTTCCGCAGGAAATTTGTCTTGATGACAGATCACAAGCCACTCTTGGCTTTCTTTGATCCCACGAAAGCCGCGCCAAAAATTACTTTGAATCGGCTGATGCTCTGGGCCCTTATACTGCAACAGTACAATTATACAATAGAATACAGGAAAACTTCCGAGCACGGAACGCAGATACGCTAAGCACCTTCTGGTGAGGGTAAAATGATGCAGAGAAGAAATTGGAATTTTCAAATGTCTGCACGATTCATGCTTTGAGTCAACAAATTATAGACCCTCAATCTATCTCGGATGAATCAGCAAAATAATTGGTAATTATAACGGTGCTCAAATATATGGAAAAGGGTTGGCCACAGAAAATCAATGAGGACAAAGTAAAGTTTTTCAAAAGACTTAAAGATTTCTTGAAATTTGACGAAAAATGCGTATGGACGGGTTACCGATTAGTTATTCCAAAGAAGTGGAGGATTGAGCTTTTGAAGTTGACACTTGGACATTTCGGAATGCAAATGATGAAATATCTTGCCAGAACAGACGTTTATTGGCCGCGGATTGATTGCGACATTGAAATTCTCTGCAGAGGTTGTTCCAGTTTACAAGAACACCACAATAATTCGCCGAAAGCCATTCCATGGGTAGTTCCTGACGAACCATGAAGTCGGTTACATGTGGACCATAATTAATTTCTTTGTAACGAATTGGTTGATTGTTGTAGACACATTCCCAAGATACTTATGTATACATCCAACTTATGGTCTTACATCCAAAGGTACAATGGATTTGTTAGAAAAAGATTTTGCTCATTTTGGATACCCACATTCATTGGTATCAAATAATGCTGAAGCATTTATGAGTGAAGAATTTAAGTTTTTATTTTTGTACAAGCGGGGAATACGTCATTTATTTGGTGCACCTTACCATCCGTCTATGAATGGTCACGCAGAAAGACTTGTTCAGACGTTCAAGAAATTGAAGAATATCGAGATTTCCCCTTAAAATGGCTTTACAAGATTTACCGATACAATACCGAAGGACTTCTTTTGAAACTGATTTGTCGCCATGCGAGCTGTGAAATGGCAAACAAATAAGGGCGAGAGTCGATATCTTTCGTCCATCTCTTTCACATCTGACAAACGAGGTAGCAAATACACAAAGGAAACACAACAAGTGATTCGCTATAGGATCACCTTGCTACTTGAAAAAATTTGGACCTCATAGAGAGCTGATCCTGGAGATCCGGTTGTTGCACAACCGCTCACAACAATGAAACCAAATTCGGAAAGACCAAAACCATTACAAGAATCGAGGCCATGAAAATTACAAAAACCAGAAGTACAGTTTCCATCTCCGACTCTGCCCGAAGATCAGAAAAAATTTGTCAACAGCTGAACAGGCGACTTTTACCGAAGGGGGAGTTGTTACGTAGCTAGCGCACCTGGCCGCACCTGGAGGCCACCTACTCGCGCACCTTGAGACTTTTACGACTCTTTTACGTTTATACTTGTGTTCGTTTGATTTTGGGAGTTACGACTGGGTGTCCCGTCATAACAGCCCGGCGACAGAATAAATTTAAAAAATACTTTGACATGGAGTTATCATGGGGCTATTTTGACGGGGCCATTTTGTCGCCGTGCTGTTTCGACGGGGCTGTTTTGTTGGGGCGGTTTTATCGGGTTTTTGTCTTGGGCTAATTTGACGCGTTTAAGTTTATAAATACTCTTTACCGCTCTTGTTTTCTATAAAACCAACGATACAACAAGTGGAATAATTTGCTGTACAATAATAAAAAAAAAAGAACTAATGCAAGAAATATTACAGCTAAAGACCTTCCTTGTCCTGAAATAATAAAAACGCAGCTATTAAAATAGGGCGTATAGATAACTGATATCACAAATCAACCTATTTTGCGTTTAATTTTTGATGCTATATAATTTTTGCAAATAAATCTTAAAAAAGTAGATAAGCATCATGAATTGCCATTACGTTGTCCATTTCAAAAAGTTTGTTAAGAGCTGCTCGCAAAAGATATATTATGTTTATAGCAGGAATGACAACGATCAATAAGCCTCTATTAAAGATAGCAATAATTCGACAAATAATTCAATTAAAGACCTTGATCTATTTTTGATTGAAACAACAAAGCAGTCAACGAAAAGTGCATTTAAGTTTTATGCATCACATGCCGAAAATCCAAAAGCATACGGCAAAAATACAACGTTATTGTATGTTACAAAACATTATGATAAATAATGGATATGATTGTTATTGTTATTAATATCAAGAGATTAATTTTATCAATACAATTTTGTAAATGTTAAAAAATACAATAATATGCAAAGTGGCTGTGAAATATCCGCCGTTTTATGTATCGGCAAGCCGTTTAGGGGTGACCTTAAGGTTTCTCTGTCCATGGGCGGATTATGTGGAGCGGTGGTAGGCAGTGCCGTATTAAGCCGGTGGTGGCTCTGGACTCACTTAGAAGGGTGGCCACCAGTGGCGGATCTAGAACACTTTGGCGGGAGAAACCAAATACGGGAACCTATACCCCTTAAGGTCTCCCCTAAAATGTACGGCGGATATTTCACAGCCATGTTGCTTATTGTATTTTAACCACTAGAAAATTGTATTAAAAATTTTACTTCAGGTGTTTTACATTCAAATTTATTCAAAATAATAGTTCTATAAAAGCGCAACACGATGTGGACTTAATCTACCAAAATTGTCAACTATTGTCTCTGCTGGAATTTTAATATCTTGGTGTATGTTCATAAGAGCTAGCCCATTCATTCAAGATAAGTTTTTAACCTTTTGAGAGTCGAAAAACGTCTTCTTCTTACGAAACATTTTGGCTGCTCTCAAAAATGACAAATATACCTGAGGCTAAACACCAGCAGACCAAAAGATTAACAAATTGGTTATCACGTCAAAGTATGAATTCTGAGTTCGAAATATTAATATTTACCCAATTTCTAATTTTTTGAGTGCCTTATGTATCCAGGCAGGATATCAGGGCACTTTTAATCTATCTATTTTTGTGAGCCCTTACCAGAGTGCGTTCCCTGGCTGTACAGGCTAGGTACAACAGTACAACAGTAGCTAGGCGAACAAGACATAGCGACTGTTATTACTGTCGCATGCCCTAATGCTATCCAAAGGAATATATGACAGTTAAATAAAAATAAATAAATTTATCGCTTATATAGGTTCAAAAATATTTGAAAAGTTCAGTTTTAAAAGTCTTAATAAATATATACAAGAAGATCAAATAATATTTGTTATGTTATGTTTATTAAAAAAACTTGAAGGGGTATTAATCATTATTCAAATAAATACAATTAAATTTAATATGTAATTTTAAAATATGTCCAAACTTGGATAAGATATGATGCACATAAATATATATAAGTATTGGTCTTCTTAAACAAATTATTAATAAATTTCTATAAAATTAATTTTCAGAAATGTTTCGATAAAGAATATGTGCAACTTATAGAACATAATTTGTCATTGGAATATACTAATTGTCTTTATAAATTTTTCTCATCTGCCAAAAATGAAGATGAAAAATTAAAGCGTGCCAAAGATTATCTCAAAGCATCACTGCCGGTAATTATATAATTTTGTAAATATTTAATCGCGCATTTTTAATTTTATGAATTTTATTAGAGCAATGGATTCATCTACACAACGGACCTTATCAGATTCTGTGGTTTTACATATGGTAGAATCAATGACAAATTAACATACATTTTTAGGGTAACTTTTTAAGCGATTCCGTTTTTTATATTGCATTATTTGAATGTTCGTTTAATTATAGACTTGTAAATGTTCCGACGAAATAATGAAGAAAGTCGATACATGCCACCGCAATGATTTGGAACCTTACATAACCGAAGGTGACAATTATTCAAACGATGGCAATGCTTCTAATGATCTACAAATGTCTGACAACATCAATGATTCAACGAGTCCCGAAGATCCACCCGATTTCACCATCGAAAAATTCATTATTTATGACGATTTTCTCAAAAATTTGTATTTATTTTGGAAGGTGTATAACATTCTCATGAATCGCAGAGAACACGTGAATGTTGGTCTTTAATTTTTATTGATTTTATAATTATCCAAATGTGTAACTCTCCTGTATTAAGAAATATTATTTCAATATAACATTAAAAAAGACATTGATTGAATTCAGACGGAAGGAGAAGTATTTGAGTGGGATGGAGAAATTTTCAGGCGCAGATATAATTTGGTCACTAGATTTCTCAACAGCAGACTTAAAGACTCTTCAAAATGTGGCCGCTTGCCCTGGTGGTTTGACACCATGCTGTCCAAATGGTAATTCTAATTTCTTCTTTTCAGTTGCCTTCTTTAAAAAAACGAAAATAATTTAAAATATTTAAATCCGATAACTTAGTTATATATATATTAGTTATTTTTATTAAATATTTTTAACGTGACTTTTCTTCATTCATTTTTACTGTCTCTGCAGTCCCTTCTTATTTGTTTCGAGAAGGCATGAATATCTAATTGGAGACTTAATCAAAATGTTGAAAGGAGAGGAAATTGATGATGTAAGATAATCTTATAGCTTTTCATTTGTTTTTAAATTTAAATTTTTATAATAAGATTTATTAATTAAATACGTTTCCTATTATTTACTATTTATTATTGTTTTTATAATTAATAATAAAACAAAATTTATTTATAAATTGAAAATATTTTAGGCAACTTGGGAAAAACTGCATTACGCGGTCAATGCCTCCATTCAGTGTTAAATCGAACTCAATACAAATTGAACCTTCATAATATTACTATTTTGGTATTCTCAAATTTACTATTAGAAATTACAAAATATTTTGAATTTTGTGTGATTATAAAAAAAAAGAACAAATAAGAGTAGTTGTAAACACGCAATCTTTTCATGTTAATGAAAGGGTTTGAACTTTTTCTCAGGGAGTTGTATATTTTTGTCAAAAATCTGGAATTGCATCGACATTGGTTTTGAGTTTTTTATTGTTTTTTATTTTTTTCGTTTTTTGAAATTTGTTGAAAGGTGATAATTTATGTTTAGTTAAACAAATTTATTGTAACAGAAATAAAAAAAAATACAAAACTAAAACAACAGTGCTAATTTAAATCAAATTCTGATTCCATTTCGGCAAATTCACTCTATTCATCCTTATCAGATTCTTTGTATTCTGCTTCAGAGTTGTAATTATCTTCTGAAGTACTTCTGATGAAGCTTACAGCTTTAAGTTTAGGTTAATAAAAACCAGTTTTCCAGCCGTGTTTGTGGAAAGTCGGTTCCGTTTATCATTTTGGATAAATGAATATGCACTGAAGACCTTAAAGAAGACCTTAACAAATTATTCAAATGGGCAGAAGATTGGCAGATGCTTTTCAGTGTAGACAAACGCTCCATTATGCATATGGGATGCGGAAACACAAAAGTTGAATATGTATTTGGAGGAAGCATTCTGAAGCAGTCTAATCATGAAAGAGATCTTGGGATAATAATGCAGAACAGTTGAAAAGCATCTCTAAATCGCATGGAAGATGCTAAAAACAGAGTACTTGGAATGATAGTGAGTAGGGACAAGGATGTAATACTGAGATTGCATAAGTCATTAGTAAGGCCACATCTTGAGTACTGTATGGAGGTGTGGAACCCTCATTTGAGAAAGGATGTAGAAGTGTTGGAAAGCTGAGTTACGAGGAAAGATTAAGTAGATGCAAATTAACTACCCAGGAAAAGAGAAGAAATTGATGTGACCTCATCGAGGCACTCAAATTTTTATCGGTAAGGGAAGGTGTCACGTCCACTTCAGGAAATGAAAGTGTATTTGCATAAAAACTGCGAACAAATTTTTTTTTAATGCTTTTTGTCATGCCCTTTCAGGAATACATTCCCGTTTGTTTGTTTGTTTGTTTATTTGATTATAGTCCTTTGCATAACTAAGATGATTTGGACTAATTCCCGCTAGTCGGGCTAGTATTTGTACTGTTCGGGCCTAGTTAATTATTCAAATATATTCGTCCATGACGACAGCCAATTCGATACAGAAACACACAAATAGCGACCAATCGCAATTCACGGAAATAGGCTAACGCGCATGACTATCAATATCTCCACAAAAGTCAACCAATTATAATTCGCAAAATTAGGTTTAAATGCATATCTAACGATGGATCAACTAATCGCCTCAAAATTATTAATAATTCGATTAAGCTAATTTCCAAGTAATTCCTAAACGATGACATATTTGTCACATAAATAGCCAAAAATTAATAGGATATATCCCGCAAGCCACAAACATTACAATCGAAAATGAGGATAAGGGACTTGTCCGACGGTCAACTGGCCTAGACCCAGTCGTGACAGAAGGACTTTTGCCAGAACAGTTTTTTTGAAGCCACAAAAAGTGTTTCTACTAGAGGGCATGATTGTAAATTATATAGGAAGGCTTCGGAGAACTTAAAAAATAATTATTTCAGGACAAGGGTGGTTTGCTTATGGAATAAACTAGATAAGGAAACCATCCATGCTGACACAATAGATAAATTTAAGAGTTATTTAAGTAAATTCGGTTATTAGGACTAAAAAGAGTGGTTATTACACAGAGATGCAGAGATGACTGCTAAACAAACTGCAATTAGTTTCAGCAACATCAAAACTTCATTTTTAAGATTAAAAATATTTTTTTTGTTTTTTTATGTTTTTTGCGTTGAAATATTTAAAAAAGAATAAACTAAACATTTTGTAATAAAACAATTGAGAAATATTTCACGCTCACATCTCTAGCGAAGTTACAGCTACATGTAGATTTGAGTCAAAAGATTCAGGAATCTCAAAGAATATGCAGTGTACAGAATGAAGAAAAATATTCAAACCCAAAAGAAGATTAAGGTCTTTGTCAAAATTTCGAGGAATTATTCCGACACGGATTAGGTTGCATGAAAGATCGTGAACTGGAAATTAAATTTCAGGAGAAGGTCATGCCAGTGTTCCGGAAACTAAGAACGGCTCCATGTGCTATCATGGAAGATCTAAATCAGGTCTTGGTAGCTAGAGTTCCGAAGAGAATCAAGATTCCCACCAAATTCAATGAGTGGGGAATTCCAATTGTACCAATTCGGAAAAAAGGAACTGGTTCAAAAGTCAAATTGCAAATGTGTGGTGATTACGCCGTCACAGCTAGAAATTCGACATCAAATGCCATTGCCCGATGACCTTACCAGAAAATCACCCAGGAGTAAACTTTTCACAAAAATCAATTTAGCAGACGCCTATAATCAAATGAGACTTGCTTCCGATAGTCAACGGCATTTTGCAAACCTAGAGGTGTATTCCTTCAGGAATTCCGTTCGGCATAAGTTCTGCGCTTGAGAATTTTCAAGAAATTATAGATAATTTGATGAGTGACCTACCTGGAGTGGTGGTATACCTGGATGACATTCTAATAGGAAACGCAACACAAGAGAAACATTTACAAAATCTAAAGAATATTTTTCAGAAACTACAAGACAATGGTTTAAAATGAAACAAAAAGTTCCTTTGCAAAAGAATCTTTAGATTATCTTGGACTTACCTCAAGAGAAGGAATAGGTTTTGGAGAAAACGTTGATGCAGTAGCCTCCATGTCCAGACCAGTAAATATTTCAGAAACTTCAGAATACAATTCTACCACGAACTTATTACGGATGTACTGTTGCCGAACCCCTATATTCTTTGACTCGCAAGAATATCAAATGGTTTTGGGACCGAATCAAGAAAATCATTCAATAGACTAAAAGAATTACTACTTAGACGAGTTCAATTGGCCCACTTTGATCTGAAATTACAAGTTGGAATTGCTTGTGATGCATCAGAGGTAGGTTTAGGGGCCGTTTTATTTCGTCGTTATCACGATGGATCTGAAAGACCAAAAGTTTCAAAACTTCTGTCCGATAGCCGAAGCAGGTACAGTCAATTTCCTAAAGAATCTCTTGCAATAATCTACGCGGTACAAATATTTCATCCGTATTTCTTCCGCAGGAAATTTGTCTTGATGACAGATCACAAGCCACTCTTGGCTTTCTTTGATCCCACGAAAGCCGCGCCAAAAATTACTTTGAATCGGCTGATGCTCTGGGCCCTTATACTGCAACAGTACAATTATACAATAGAATACAGGAAAACTTCCGTGCACGGAACGCAGATGCGCTAAGCACCTTCTGGTGAGGGTAAAATGATGCAGAGAATGAATTGGAATTTTCAAATGTCTGCACGATTCATGCTTTGAGTCAACAAATTATAGACCCTCAATATATCTCGGATGAATCAGCAAAATAATTGGTAATTATAACGGTGCTCAAATACATGGAAAAGGGTTGGCCACAGAAAATCAATGAGGACAAAGTAAAGTTTTTCAAAAGACTTAAAGATGCAAGAAATATTACAGCTAAAGACCTTCCTTGTCCTGAAATAATAAAAACGCAGCTATTAAAATAGGGCGTTTAGATAACTGATATAACAAATCAACCTATTTTGCGTTTAATTTTTGATGCTATATAATTTTTGCAAATAAATCTTAAAAAAGTAGATAAGCATCATGAATTGCCATTACGTTGTCCATTTCAAAAAGTTTGTTAAGAGCTGCTCGCAAAAGATATATTATGTTTATAGCAGGAACGACAACGATCAATAAGCCTCTATTAAAGATAGCAATAATTCGATGAATAATTCGATTAAAGACCTTGATCTATTTTTTGATTGAAACAACAAAGCAGTCAACGAAAAGTGCATTTAAGTTTTATGCATCACATGCCGAAAATCCAAAAGCATACGGCAAAAATACAACGTTATTGTATGTTACAAAACATTATGATAAATAATGGATATGATTGTTATTGTTATTAACGTCAAGAGATTAATTTTATCAATACAATTTTGTAAATGTTAACAAATACAATAATATGCAAAGTGGCTGTGAAATATCCGCCGTTTTATGTATCGGCAAGCCGTTTAGGGGTGACCTTAAGGTTTCTCTGTCCATGGGCGGATTATGTGGAGCGGTGGTAGGCAGTGCCGTATTAAGCCGGTGGTGGCTCTGGACTCACTTAGAAGGGTGGCCACCAGTGGCGGATCTAGAACACTTTGGCGGGAGAAACCAAATACGGGAACCTATACCCCTTAAGGTCTCCCCTAAAATGTACGGCGGATATTTCACAGCCATGTTGCTTATTGTATTTTAACCACTAGAAAATTGTATTAAAAATTTTACTTCAGGTTTTTTACATTCAAATTTATTCAAAATAATAGTTCTACAAAAGCGCATCACGATGTGGACCTAATCTACCAAAATTGTCAACTATTGTCTCTGCTGGAATTTTAATATCTTGGTGTATGTTCATAAGAGCTAGCCCATTCATTCAAGATAAGTTTTTAACCTTTTGAGAGTCGAAAAACGTCTTCTTCTTCTTATTATTATTATTTATCTTAGATTAGCATGACCCCGCGCAATATTATAATATTAATATAAATAATATTATATAAATAACACACTTTTAGTTAGGAATCTTAATTAATAAAATTAATACAAACCAATAAAATTTAAAAAAATGTATTTCAATTGAATTTTAAAAATATAAAATTATACTATGCCAATAATTCATGCAAATCTTTGTTTTCCTTCTCTTAGTAAAGTTTCATTGGCCACTTCTGCACCTTGATCAATCAAGCCCTTATCAATCAAATAGCTAAGTGTTAGATAATTGACTATTGAAGATTGAAATTTGAAAACAATGAAGTTGGAAGTAGGAGCAACAAAAGCCGCTAGGAAGAGGCATTGGGAAAGCATGATGACTTCAAAAGCCAAAGGTTTGCATATTTATTGTGCTCAATTATTGTGCTATTAGCTTGATGTTCCCAAGTCATTTACTGTACCCATTAAGCACATTAGATAGGTATCTATAGGTCAGATATGATTAGGTTTGCTGCGAGATAGATAAAAAATATTCATTCAGGCATTATTTGGTTTTTTATAATAATTGATTATAATGCATTATGACAATTGCAATAGGAATCGATATCGCTGAGGTTATGAATGCAGTCGCGAACCTAATAATTTTTAACAATTTTTTATAGTTAACCTTACCCGTGTTAATTAATAACTTAAAAGTAATTATCAGCATCTTCCTCCTTTAGTGTCAATGGTGATCAGTATATTGAATGAGTTAAGAGGTATTTTAGAGAAAAAGCGAAAGGTTGTAATTTATAGATATTTAATCTGAGAAGTTATCACAAACTTACTAAGTTTAACAAACTTTAATTCAGTTCTCAGAAAATCATTTTGAAAAATTTAAGGAGGCAGCTACTGTTTTGAGGTTTGCATTACTAAGATATTAACTGAATCTGGGATATTTTGTTTCAGCAATGCTATAAAAAACTTTTGTTTAAATTATTTTCTTGTCCTTATTTTAATAATTTCAAGTTAAGTAACATTATACGTACGTTAACAAAAATTATTTTTATCAAAATCACTATTACTTTCAGTTCTCTCTTGCCGAAAACATCAGACAAAACTCTTTTCGAAGTGGATGACTTACTTTACCCGAATGACTACAAACGTTCTACATCGAGTTTGTGCAACATTTAATTTTAAATGATACAGTAGTCTGCATCAACATATTCAACATTTAAATTTTTAAGGTAGCCGTTCAAAATGTTCGAACGAATTTCTCATCGTCAAATGTTTCGAGTCATTTCATTACATTTATTATAATATGGTAGGTTTTTTCGCAATGAAAATTCTATAGCAGATTGTTATTTCAAAATTGTGAAATAACATTAATTTTATAGGACGGTGGCAAAATGTTTCCAACTTCTAGTATTTTGGATACAACGTATCTCCAGTTAATCGAATATTCAACTGACGAAATGCTCAAACTTAATCACGTGCATAAAAACGCTGCAGTGCAGTTAGTTTATCAACCTTGTTACATATTTTAGTTTTTTTTTGTTACATATTTTAGTTTTTTTTTGTTACATATTTTAGTTTTTTTTTGTTTCATATTTTAGTTTTTTTTGTCTTGACTCCTTAGTTTATATCGACACCCCTTTGGTTACTTGCAATATATTATATACATAATGTATGAAATATCAATCGTTTTGAATTCCAATAGATTCATCGATGTCCTAGCATGCAATAGAAATACTATCGACACTTGTCGTGCCATAAAGTTTCTGAAGGTAGCACTAAATAAAAACAGAGCCTCGGTGCAGTCGGAAGCCACAACATGCTTTTGTAAGAATTTAATTCATAATTTATATATGACATGATTTAATTAAAAAGTCGTTATAGATTACGAAACATTTTGGCGGCTCTCAAAAATTACAAATATACCTGAGGCTAAACACCAGCAGACCAAAAGATTAACAAATTGGTTATCACGTCAAAGTATGAATTCTGAGTTCGAAATATTAATTTTTATCAAATTTCCAAAATTTTGAGTGCCTGATATGATTTTGATATCAGGGCACTTTTAATCGATCCATTTTTGTGAGCCCTTACCCGAGTTCGTTCCCCGGCTGTACAGGCTAGGTACAACAGTACAACAGTAGCTAGGGCGAACAAGATATATCGACTCTTATTATTGTCGCATACCTTAATGCTATCCAAAGGAATATAAGAAAGTTAAATAAAAATTTATCGTTTATTCAGGTTCAAAAATATTTGAAAAATTCAGTTTTAAAAGTCTTGATAAAGATATTCAAGAAGATCAAATAATGTTAAAAAAACTTGAAGGGGTATTAATCAGTATTTAAATAAATACAATTAAATTTTATACGTAATTTTAAAATATGTCCAAACTTGGATGAAATATAACGCACATAAATATATATGAGCTTTCATCTTCTTAAACAAATTATTAATAAGTTTATATAAAATTAATTTTCAGAAATGTTTCGATAAAGAATATGTTCAACTTATAGAACGTTATTTGTCATTGGAATATACTAATTGTCTTTATAAATTTTTCTCATCTGCCAAAAATGAAGACGAAGAATTAAAGCGTGCCAATGATTATCTCAAAGCATCACTGCCGGTAATTATATAATTTTGTAAATATGTAATCGCGCATTTTTTAACTTTATGAATTTTAACAGGTCAATGGATTCATCTATACAACGGACCAGCTTATCAGATTCTGTAATTCTACATATGGTAGAATCAATGACGAATTAGTATACATTTTTAGGGTAACTTTTTAAGCGATTCCGTTTTTTATATTGCACTATTTGAATGTTCGTTTAATTATAGACTTGCAAATGTTCCGACGAAATAATGAAGAAAGTCGATACATGCCACCGCAATGATTTGGAACCTTACATAACCGAAGGTGACATTTATTCAAACGATGGCAATGCTTCTAATGATCTACAAATGTCTGACAACATCAATGATTCAACGAGTCCCGAAGATCCACCCGATTTCACCATCGAAAAGTTCATTATTTATGACGATTTTCTCAAGAATTTGTATTTATTTTGGAAGGTGTATAACATTCTCATGAATCGCAAAGTACACGTGAATGTTGGTCTTTAATTTTTATTGATTTTATAATTGTCCAAATGTGTAACTTTCCTGTATTAAGAAATATTATTTCAATATAACATTAAAAAAGACATTGATTGAATTCAGACGGAAGGAGAAGTGGATGAATGGGATGGAGTAATTTTCAGGCGCAGATATAATTTGGTCACTAGATTTCTCAACAGCAGACTTAAAGACTCTTCAAAATGTGGCCGCTTGCCCTGGTGGTTTGACACCATGCTGTCCAAATGGTATTTCTAATTTCTTATTTTCAGTTGCTTTCTTTAAGAAACAAAAATAATTTAAAATATTTAAATCCGGTAACCATATATTAGTTATTTTTGTTAAATATTTTTAACGTTACTTTTCTTCATTCATCGTTACTGTCTCTGCAGTCCCTTCTTATTTGTTTCGAGAAGGCATGAATATCTAATTGGAGACTTAATCAAAATGTTGAAAGGAGAGGAAATTGATGATGTAAGATAATCTTATAGCTTTTCATTTGTTTTTAAATTTAAATTTTTATAATAAGATTTATTAATTAAATACGTTTCCTATTATTTACTATTTATTATTGTTTTTATAATTAATAATAAAACAAAATTTATTTATAAATTGAAAATATTTTAGGCAACTTGGGAAAAACTGCATTACGCGGTCAATGCCTCCATTCAGTGTTAAATCGAACTCAATACAAATTGAACCTTCATAATATTACTAGTTTGGTATTCTCAAATTTACTATTAGAAATTAGAAAATGTTTTGATTTTTGTGTAATTATAAAAAATGAAGAATAAATAGGAGTAATCCTATCAATCCACGAAATCTTTTCATGTTATGAAAGGGTTTGAACTTTCTCTCAAGGAGTTGTATATTTTTGTCAGAAATTTGAAATTTCTGTTACTGACCTCAACATTTTCAAATATGTATGAATAATTTATTGTCGAGATAATTAATTTTAAGATTCTACATTAATCCAATGCTAGAACGCAACTTGATATTATTTGGTCTTTTGGTGATTAATCCTATCAAACACTGAATTTTAAGTTTACTTAAACTTTGTTGGAGAGCTGTATTTAGTGCCAATCAGATGTGGTATCGACAGATCAATTGTCTTGAGCCTCAATTCAGTGCTTCGAAAATTGAAACCCTGATTTCTTTTTTTGTTTTTCCTTTAACACAACGAGGTAAATTGTTGCTCCAAAATAGACAGGGTAAATAAGCATTTACAACGAGCGAAAACTTGTGAAATCATCGACTTGTGAAAGGTCGAATTTGGGAACTATTCCAGGGTCCAAAGAAATTCAACTCTATTTTTCCCAGAATGCTTGCAGTTCCAAGGAGTGCTATTTTCCGGCACATTTCCGGTGAGCCGAGGGTCTTCTTGGAATTATCTACAGGTTATCGAGGTAGTTCTTACTGACTGTTCCGAGGGCACTTATCACTATTGGTATGATTTGGGCCCTTATGTTCCACATTCTTTGTATTTCAATCTGGAAGTCCTTGTATTTGTTGTATCTCTATTTATTATTATTATTATTATTACCATTGTTATAATTATTATTACTATTATTAAAATTATTATTACTTTATTGTTACTCAGGAAGTTTATTTTCCCGCCCAAAAACAATCAGTCCAAAAAACTACTTCCAAAAACTCTTAAAGCCCCATCACGGCTCGGAATCTCCAAGGGACTGTTTTAAAAGACCATTTCATTAAATAACTTTAACTGTACAACTGATCGTGCCCAGTTCATCAAAATCAAAACTGTGGACCTCGAGAACAAAAATGTAATTCAATTCGGATCTTCTGCAGGCAATATCTTATTATTTGTTATTATTTATTATTACCAATTGTTATTACTATTACTGATTTTATTGTTAATTTTATTATGATAAACTATTATTATGATAATGATGATGATGATGATGATGATTCTTAATATTATTATTATTGTTATTATTATTATTATCGCTTATTTACAATCACGGCCTTCTGCCGGAAAACAATGACTCCAGATCCCAACAAGGGATCATAGGCAGTCATAACAATATACATGGTAAATCAGAATTCAAACAAAAGTTAACTCAAGCGAGCCAACAACTCTAGAGTCGTGGTCCAATATAAACGAACATAAGACTCTTATTATTATTATTATTATTATTATTTATTATTATTATTATTATTATTATTATTATTATTATTATTATTATATTATTATTATTATTATTATTATTATTATATTATTATTATTATTATTATTATTATTATTATTATTATTATTATTATTATTATTTTGTTATTATTATTATTATTATTATTATTATTATTTTGTTATTATTATTATTATTATTATTATTATTATTTTGTTATTATTAATATTGTTGTTATTATTACGATCTTCAATTTTTGCTCATAATTTTTTGCGCATGTCTGAACTCTTGCCCAAGCATCTTCCGGTTAAAAATGGATCCTCGTTAGCTATAAATTTTCTTTTTTTAGAGATTATTATTTTTAGTGTAGTTATTTTTCAGTTATTGGATGACGATGTCATAATTATTAATACGATATTATTAATATTATGCATTAGCAATTACCATTGCTAGCTAGTGTTGTTACTATTGTTATTGTCATTGCTATTATCATCATTATTTTTATTATTATTGTTATTCGAATTTTTACTTTTCATTGTTATCGTTTTAATTATCATTCGGAATCGATTTTGATCGCAAAATCATCTTCTTAAATAAAGGTTTAAAAATCAAAGATGACTCGCTATGTGTATGGATTTCGTTGTCAGAATTATTATTCTCACTTATTTTCGAATGATTCATTACCATGTTCGATTCTTTGACAAGTTTCTCTGACTTGTTTTGGCCGGCACATATTTTCTTTTTCTACAAATCACTCCAACAGTTGTTGACTCTCCCCATGGCCGTTGCTATTGTTATTGTTGTGGTTATTGTTGGGGTTGCAAGCGACCCATTCGGTCATAACGAGCTTGATAAAGACTTAGGAGACTGGACTGATTCAACTTAAATTACTTAAACCATTTAGTCATTTCTATTTAGTAGCAAAATTCAATCAACAAAAAATTTAACACATCATACTTTGTTAAATATTGAAATAAACTGCCACTGAACACTTTATGAAAACTGCATGAAACACAAATGCTCGACTTTCAAGAAAAATGAAACATTGATACGACCAAACTCAATATCCAAACTAAAACACTATACGTTTCAATTCTCTTCTCAATTCGCTCAATTCAACGGACAAATTGTTACTTTAATGCTTCAACGTGAATGAACGAAGAGCTTGCAACAGCTGCATTTATGATATCTGATCAGATGGTTCTTCGTTAAACTCCTCGTTGTCATCTGAGCCTTGCAGAAGAAGCATATCCAGGAAGGACATTGTTTGGACACTATAAAATTAAGTTTTAGGAGTGTGTCATACAAACATACGAATTTTCGATCTTAACAAGAAACAAAATTGTAAAAATAAATTACTGGATGTAATTTTAGAAATATTTTTTGTGTCTTACCATGCTCAGCATCAACTTCGTGTCTGTTCAGAGCCTGAATTGACGGGAAGGTCTCAGCGCAGATGCTGCAGTTGAACGGTTCTTCTCGGCAAGGCTTCAAGATTTCATCCTGAAGAACATCAAAAAATTTAGTTAAGCTAATAAGTTAAAATTAATAATTCAGAAGCTCTCAAACTCAATAGCATAAGATCACCACAAAAATCGTAAACATGCAAGAAACTCGCCATTGACTTGGGGATTTGGCTTTTGTGGTTGCATTGTGCCAGTGGAAGATATTCTCTTCTTCTTATTTGCCTGGGCATGGGCTCGATGGAAACCTGATCCTTTATCGGTCGGCTGTCGACTTCGTCGTGGAGCCTCCTCTCATCGCCCTTTTCAACTGAATAAATTAATAATCAAAAATACGGGCTGATTTTAAGTGTTGAAGCCCCATGCGAAGGCGATATTGGTTAAAATAAATAGCTGTTTTTACTCAACTCATTCTTGTACTGTTCCACCATTCATTCATCTATTCACCCTGTTGGGTGAACAATCCACCCACTCAACAACCCATCTACCCAGCAATCCACCTACTCAACACTACTAAAACTGATAATACGATAATAACTTGAAAGCTGATCAATATATGAATTCATACCCAGAAGATTTGACGTAAGCCTCAAGTCGCTAAATGTAAAAATTCTGTTTGTCATTCTCGGGGCTAGAAAATATAATATAATTTAAAACTCAAGCAAACTGTAAAAACTATATGACTTATGCATAATATGTGATTTAGTAGAAATGTCTAAATATGATTTTACATTCGAATATGTTTTAATACTTTAACTTAAGATAGTTAAGTGCATTATTATCGAAGCTAATATATTCTCTTCGAACGCTAACCTTGCAAAACTGACAACAATTATCCAAAATCTCAAAACATTCGTCAGAAACGACCAAATATGGCGGTGAAATAACTCCAATTTAACTAATGCCACGTTCCCGTATCAGTAAAGGATTGGCAAAAACAAAAGCCAAACGAAAACTAAAAAGAGAACCAGAAGGACTCGTCACAATTTAGTATTATCATACATATATTTAAAAGTTAAATTTACAAAGTCTAAGCAAAATGTTTCATTTGAAAATTTGTGATGTTTAATTATTCTAGTCACAGCTTTAAAGTATAAAATGCAAGAGTTGAGAAATGGCTCAACTTGAGGGGATCCACCTAGCTTGTTAAGCTATTCCATTCTAATGGACGTCTATGAATATCGTATATGCATATACTTGCAGATTGCTGCTATTTTGATGACATGTATTTAAGCCAGTTCTTGATAACATTAAGTCATTATTTTGTGGAGGGAAAATGCCCCCATGACTCTTCCTGCTGCCCATCTGATTAGCCGTTACCCCTTTAAAACGATGTTCGATTATATTCTGGTAACGGGTCGAGATATGCTCTTATATGACTAATCAATGTCGAAACTTTAAACAAAGTAAATTAGTGTGGAATAAAAAATTTAGGCCTTTTTAGAACCTTCAAAAATTAATTACACGATGGCGATGATGACAATCATAATGGGAGGCTATATAATGCCTCGTGCTTTCGTAGCGTTAGTTTTGCTGATTCTCCCATGAGCGGCGATGTTCGAGAATTTCTGTGGCTCCAAATTTTGGGTTTGTTCGAATTCTTTCTTAATTTAGATAGGTGATCTGACAACATGAAATCCAGAATAAATGATGCTTAAAAACCATTTTATTTTGTTATAGAATCCTAACTGGTTTTTTTTGCGTCGCAAACTGTTCTTAACTGTTCACCTTCAATGTCTTGTGATATTTAACAGAGCTTTAATATAACGAAGAACTCGACCGACGAAGATTTTACGGTCTGCTTTCAAGATACGGTCTTGGTTTGGATACCAACTGGATTTCTGACATTTTTTTCTCTTTTTTACTTTTGCTTTTTGAGGAGAACTTTTGACATCGGAAATACATGTCTGAATCTCGTAAAAACTGTAAGTCAATAGACTATGTTCAAGTTCTAATCAAAATTGAGATAATTACATTCATAACATTCATAAGTTGATGATCTAATAATTGGCAGCAAAATTATAATGAACTGCATTAATGATGAGAAAGTTTGGAATTTAATGACTTGAATAAATTATGACAAGAAACTGTAAATCGATGATGTAATGTTAGGATCAATTTGTTACATCATGTCAACACATTGTCTGCATGATTTTAATTTGTTTATCTTAAGATCAGAGCTTGTAAAACATTGCACAACGTGTCACCAACATTGTGCAACATGATTGATTGCCATTTTAGACTTAGCATTAATTTTGTTGGCCTTTCCCCTTCAAAGGTTGTCAGTGTGTTGTTGACATTGTTGTGTCTTGCGGATGTGTTTTGGGCATCCAGAGAATATTCATCAGGACTGCACCCATTTTTGGCTCATATCCTTGCACCTTGTGTAACATGTCTGGCCATGGTGAGTTGTTATAATTTTAATTTCCTAATTTTAGTTTAATTTTCTACTCAAATTTTTATTGAAAGTCAGTGCTGATTGATTGCTTAGTGTTTCTAATGTTTTTTTGAGTATAAGAAAATGCAGCAGGCTTCAGCATGATGCTGGAAAAAATTGTGTCCTGTTCGTCATGCAAAGGATTTACTGTTGTTATTGATGCACTTATTGAATGGCTTTATTGGTTCAAATTAGTTCTGCAATTGGTCATTGACTGATCATTGAAGCAAAGAAACTGTACAACCAGGAAATGAGAAAAATTCTTTTTTAAGAGTCTGTGGCTTATCATCTTAAATATTAGCAAAACATTTAACAGGGTAATTCCTTCTTTAATTGAGTTGAAAATATTGGTCCCATCAGAACAAGCATTTTGAACCTGTTTT
Source organism: Whitmania pigra (assembly GCA_021613335.1). NCBI lineage: Eukaryota > Metazoa > Annelida > Clitellata > Hirudinida > Haemopidae > Whitmania > Whitmania pigra. The sequence goes on along the minus strand of JAJTWR010000416.1, from coordinate 408,053 downwards.
GGTTTGAATCACAATTAAATCAGTCATACAACAATTATTGAGCTTGGGGAGCATACATTATTCTTCTATGGAGAGACACGAATGATAAAATGAGCTGTCAGGAGAAAGATCACTTTCACTATTATTGTTATTATTGCTATTATTGTTACTATTGTTGTAGCTGCATTTGTTGTTGGCATAGGTTGCTTCATTTTATGGCAAATCAATTGCAAGAAATTGTAACAGCACTTGAGATTTAGTGAAAAATCAATGACCATTTGTTACTTGATTTTGAATTTCTGTCACATTTTTGCTCTTGCTCTCATTTATTTGCGTGCTGTCGCTGAAACGATTGCTGCTCGTGACAGGGTATATCGGCGGTCATGATTCAGTTTGGAAGAAGGAGAGGTGAAAGAGTCTGTGGCTTGCTCTTCATTTATTGGGCGTTGCAGACGGTGGCCGGAGTCATCAGCTTCCAGTCGAGACTGAGGTCCCATTTAAAAGTGGTTGGTGGTTTTCTCTGATTCTCGATGCTCGAATCGTTGTGAGTTGTTCCTCGTAATTAATGACGAGTTGTTCTGAGCAGCCAGAATTACTTATGCCATAAGACTTGATTTAATTTGAATTTTTAGACAGTTTAAAAGGAAAAATTGATGTAGATTTGCAGTTTGAAATGCAGTGAAAAACAATGCAGCATATATTTTTATGAGCACAAATTCTGTAACTTCACACTTTATTATACTTTGTGGTACTTTTGAAAGTATAAAATTCAACATAGGCAACATTTTTGTTTCCCCAGAATGATGTTTATCACCTCACATACAACATTTTTGTTTCCCAGAATGATGTTTATCACCTCACATACTCCTCCATATTTCTCATCTTGGTCCTGCTTCAACTCATCCTCAGTGGCTTCACAGTAGACAAATGGAAAAGGGCGTATGATCCACAGCTGAACATGGTAATTGCAAACCGATGTATAATGCATTTCATCAACAAATTATTCAGCAATGATTAATTATGAAACGTGATAATTTTATTATATTTATAAACATTATAACTTGCGGACGAATTATTGTAGACTGGTAAATTACATTTAATTATTTTTAGAAAAACATCTGCCCAGAGGTTAATGCATCATTCATGTCGAGGCTGACTTTCTGGTGGTTCACAAGGTGAATTGTTGATTTCAATTCTAGATTCTTTATTGGTTTTTAGATGGATTTACCAAGCTGTTACCATGTTGTTACCATGTTCTCCTTTGATTTCATGGCAAGAAAACAATGATTTCAAAATCTGGGACATTAAGCTGTTTAATAAATTTTAGCAAATATAATGAGCGATTGTAAAAGTTAATAAATTAACTTTTTTTAATTTTAATTGTTAACATCTCTGCTTCAATGTTGTTACCTTTTTTTGTTTTATTATGTTAATGTAGGCTGGTTACCAAAGGATACAAAAAGTCCTTGGAGCAGTCAGACATGTGGTCGTTGGATCCGGAATTGTCGTCTGGTCATGTCGTCCCCAAGTTTGAGAAACGTTGGTCAAGAGAGGTCAAGAAATATCTCAAGTAGGCAGGAAATACTTTTGTGTTTTAGTTACAAACTAATTATTTAATTTTCATATTTAAAATAATAATAATAATATAATAATAATAATAATAATAATAATGCTGCTGATGATGATGTTGATGACATATATCTCGCTTTTTGCAGAATAATATTTTAAGTAATTACATTGTTATCTTATTTGGCTTTGGTGTCACGTGAAGTTTTTGGAAGTTAGTCATTTGTCATGTGACCCTTTGAATGGTTGTAGATGTTATCTGGGACACAATTAAGCAATTGAAAGACAATATTCTTGCACCTCAGGTCCCTTGAGAAACAAAGAAAAAAGGAAGAGTTGGCAAAAGAAAATGATGTTAAAGCAGAGAGCAAGGCCCTGATGGACATGGGCGACATGGAGATGGACACGGCACGAGTGAAGATTGACATGGCTGACCTGAAGATGGACACGGAACAAGTGAAGATTGACATTGCAGAGGCTCCTGCCACCTTTTCCAAGGTCACGAAGACCAAAATTTCTAGACCCTCCCTGTGGTTGGCACTCGGCAGAGCCTTCGGAGTTTCCTTCATCTTCGGTTCTTTCTTGAAGCTCAACCATGACATCCTCATCTTCATCAGTCCCATGCTCTTGCAGTGAGTGCATGACCATTTTTTATTTTTAATTATTTTAAATCACTTGTATGTGATGATTGGGTTGTGAGTAACACATTAATAAATAAAGGCATATATCATTCATATATAAATAATTAATGATCTTTTATTTTATTTATTCAAGTAATTCATTCTTGTAAGTACTGCAATCAATCCATAAATGCTGGAAATTGCATAGAAGCAAAAGTCCTAGGAATACTTGCAATGACGACTGCATGCATGCATATCAGTCGAATTTAGAATTTCTCACCTGACTCTTGTTGAGTCAATTTCACGGGACAATGTCCAACGATTTTAAGAATTCACGAATTCATTCCTGGTGCGATGCCCGTGACTCAATCGGTTGCCCCTTTAAGAATCTTTGGCACGCCCCAAAGTTCATCGGGCCTGCTTTGCTTACGTTCTCTGGAACTATGGGGTCCATGCTTCAAATTGAATTCATTGTTCACTCCTTACAAATGTGTTTCTTAGACTTCAGCCACTTTATTATTAATTGATCTTGTTTCCTGTTGTAATATTCTTTATGTTACATTTATTAATACTATTTTTATAATTATCATTTCTGAATCAAATTGTTATAAAATTCTTCGAATGTAAATTCTCAATAATTGCCTGTTGTTTGTGAATCTGTTCTCATATTTACGTTCTGGTTGCAAACACTTACAGGATTTGAAGAGGCACCTGGTAAATAAATAAAAATGCGGAAGCCAATGACGATGGCAATTATGATAATGATGAAATCAATTGATTGTGATAATGATGAAACATTAATTGATTATGCTAATGATGCAAAAGTTATTGATTATGATAATCATTACGCCCTCTAACCGACAATTCCTTCTGCCAGGGCCATTCTGAGATTCGTGAAGAGTCCAGATGCCCCGTACTGGGAGGGTTACGTGTACGCCCTTCTCATCTTCTCCGTTGCCTTCGTTCAGTCCATGGTCCTCCACCAGTATTTCCACCGTTGCATGGTGGTTGGAATGAATGTCAGGACCTGCCTCATTGGTGCCATTTATAAGAAGGTGATGAATATGTATTAGTTCAATTTAATTCATTCAAGGTGATGAATGTTTATTACTTTGATTTATTATTTTTTTGTCTTTTCCAAAATTATCTCATGTTTAGTTGACATAATCCACAAGTTCTACCGTTGACTTGGATGATAGAAATAATAATAATAATAATAATAAAATGATTCCGATCAATAGTCACACATAATGTTAAATATGCATTAAATGAATTAAAACTGTTCCTGGTTCAAAATGTTATCAATATTTAAGCTAATTGTACCATGACGACCACATTATGCAGCACCAAATTTGACTTTTAAAAACTGGAAAAATGAGTTTCAAAGGCAACTAACAATTATTTTCCACTTCCAGTCTTTGAAGCTTGGAAATCAAGCGAGGAAGAAATCCACTGTCGGAGAAATCGTGAATCTGATGTCCTCGGATGCCCAGAGGTTCATGGAGTTGACCACCTACCTCAACATGCTCTGGTCAGCCCCTTTCCAGATCTGCGTGTCCCTCTACATGCTCTGGAACATCCTCGGACCCGCGGTGCTGTCCGGGGTTGCGGTCATGATCCTGTTGATTCCGGTCAATGCCTACATTGCCAAGAAAAACAAGGCTTTTCAGGTTGGTGGTTTGGATTGACGGCCGAGGATCAGAAAACTTCTGGATTAATTAATCAATTAATTAATTAATTAATTTATTTTGAAAAGCTTAAGTTGAATGATCTCATCATTGTGTTTTATGGAGTTCTTTGTGAAGGAATGTAGAATGCAACCTTTATTTAACCTTTCCAGGTGAAGCAGATGAAGCTCAAGGACACGAGGATCAAGCTGATGAGTGAAATCTTGAATGGAGTGAAAGTCAGTATTATTAGTAGTGATGGTGCATTTGCATGATTTATTCGTAATTACAACTAAACTATGTTTCTTTATATTGTGCAATTAATTATTAGCCTTAACCATTACTTAACAATTCGTTAGGTGCTGAAATTGTACGCCTGGGAGCCGTCATTCCAAAAGAAGGTTCTCGACATCAGACACAAGGAATTGGTCGTCCTGAGGAAAATGTCCTATCTCAGTGCTATTTCCTCCTTCCTCTGGAATTGTTCTCCATTCATGGTTTGAATTGTTTTGTTTGTTTTGGAATCAACTTCCTTGTTTCTTTGTTTGAACTTCATTCTCATTTGTTATGTTTTGTTTGGTTTGAATGTTTTGTATGAACTTGTGTTGTTTTCAATGAAACATCGTAGCTTGATGATCAGAACAGTAGATGTTTTCAATGGTGCGCTGGTGGACTTTTCGTCATAATAATGACTTGATAAACCCATTAACCTGATGACAAGATAATACAATAACCTTTTGATCTGATAATACGATAATACAACAAGCAAATGATCTTCAACACACTCAGGTGTCTCTGGCATCGTTCGCGACGTACGTCTTGTCTTCGAGCTCCAACATCCTGGATGCTGAGAAGGCTTTCGTCTCCTTGTCATTGTTCAACATTCTCAGGTTCCCTCTATCCATGCTTCCTCATCTCATTGCAAACATGGTCCAGGTCAGTTCGTGGTTCGAGATATTTTTGTTTTTTTTTATGCTAGTCAGGTATTATTGATTATTGATCTGTTTCAGTTTGTTGCATTTTTAATTATTATTGCATTTTATTTTTACATTTTTATAAACATTTTTATTGAATTTTTTTTATCACATTTGGTGTGCTGTTTGCTATCGATTTGGTCTTAGTGATTTAAAATTCATTCAAGCTAGCAGAATAAATTATTTTTTATGGAGTAATAATAATGATAATTATAATAACAATTATAATAATCATAATGATGATGATAACAATAAATTCCAAAGCTTAATCGACATTGCTTATTATATTTCTATTTTGTGGTTTGTCCATCGTCAATAACTACTATCGTCGTTATCGATCTCAACAGACGAGCGTGTCGGTCAAAAGGTTGGAAATGTTCCTCATAAACGAGGAGCTTGATGAGGATTCGGTGAAGCACGTCAACGATGCAGAGGGACCTGCTGTCAGCATCCAGGATGGTTCCTTTGCTTGGGAGTTGAACCCTGAAAAGCCTGTCGTGGATGAGTTGGTGTTGCTGTTGTTATTAATATTCATTGTTATATTAATATTCATTGTTGTTATTAATATTCATTGTTGTATTTATATTCACTGTTAATACTGGTTATGTTAATAATGTGCTGTAAATTTTGTTATTTAAGAATATTTACTTGAACATTATTTTTGTGTTTCATGGTGGTGATGATGATTTCAATCATGGTAATTATAGCAAAAATTATATTGATGAATGTTTTGATAGCATCCTAAAATGATGCTTGTGATAATCCTTATTACTCGTTACTTAACTAGCACATATAATTTCCTTATTTTTTATTACTTAACTAATAATTGGAAACTCTTTATTTCTTGTTACTTAACTGATAAATAAAAACTTCTTATTATTTATTACTTAACCAATAAACAAAAAACGCCTCGTCACTTGACAGAGTGAACTTGAAAATCGAGAAGGGTACATTGGTGGGCATCGTGGGGCAGGTTGGTAGCGGAAAGTCGACCCTTCTGTCGGCCATTTTGGGGGAGGCGGAGAGGCTGGAAGGATCCGTCACTGTTGATGTTGGTGGATGTTCTTACTTTTTAGCCTACTATTTTCTGGTAAATAACTTAAAAGATTTAAAAAACTTCAGTCTCATCTGAGTATTTTTTCTCTTGTCAGAGGGTTTTGATCTGAAAAATAAATGTCGATGTTATGATCTTGTGATGATGATGATGATGTTGTTATAACAAGTACAAGGAGTTTCATGTGACAGGCATAATTATAAAAGGAATTAGGAACATTATGTAATTAGTTACATAATTAGATAGCACCGAATGCACAAAGACTTTGACATGATGAACATAATAACTTAATTATTCCGAAACCACGTTTATATAAATAATAATGGTTAATTTCTAAGGCACAATGTGCATAACATTAGAGGCTATGTAAAATTAGAAATATTATGCTATCGCATTAAATGAGTTTTTGCAGATCTAAAATTAGATAATTAGGTTGACCTGTTTGTCTCTGATTTTAATTTCTAAGTAAATAAGTTACTATAAACATAATTATCGTTCATAAAAAAATTATTATACCAAAGATTAAACTTGCTATCCAATTAAGATGAAAGGTGAATGTTATTTTCTTGATTGTTTAATTGCCAATAAAATGTTCAGGGCTCCATAGCCTTTGTGGCTCAGCAAGCCTGGATGCAGAATGCCAGCGTGGAAAGCAACTTGCTTTTTGGCAAGCCCATGAAGCGTGACAAGTACGAGAAGGTCATCGATGCATGTGCACTGAAGCCTGACCTTGACTTGTTGCCAGCCAGGGATGAGACTGAAATTGGGGAAAAGGTGGGGAAATCCAGGATATTTTAATGAATTTGGAGAATTTTGTGTTTAATTTTTAAGATCCACTACTCGCTATTATTTTTCTTGACAACTTCACCAATGTTTATTGGCAATCAACATGCTTTGCTAATGCTGACTCTTTCATCTGACAATTGTTGCAGGGTATCAACTTGAGTGGCGGACAAAAGCAGAGGATCAGTTTGGCACGTGCGGTTTACGCAGACGCCGATATTTATCTCCTCGATGACACGTTGTCGGCCGTCGACTCGCATGTCGGGAAGCACATCTTTGACGAGGTTCTTGGCAGAAAGGGCATGCTCAAGGATAAGGTTGGTTGGCTTGTAGTCATACTTTTAAGATGTTGTAACGGGCTTATAGATTGGTTGCCCTTTAAAGGTTATGTTGTTTGTAATAGTGTCTTTGCTTAATTAATTATCAATAGTAGTTATTTATTTATTTATATTAATACGAACAACAATAGGATGATAACTCAGAATCTTGAAAAGCAACAATAACAACACATTCTCGTACATTTCAGACGAGAATCCTGGTGACTCACGGTTTAAAGTTTTTGCCGGAATTCGACACCATTGTAGTTTTGGTCGGTGGAAAAATCTCAGAAATCGGAAGCTATGCTCAATTGCTGAAGAAAAGGGGAGAATTTGCCAAGTTTTTGGATGCGCACATAAAACAGGAGGTTGAGAAAGGACAGAGTCTGGATGAAGATGGTCAGAAATAGTTTATAATTAGAAATATTATAAATGGAAATATTATAATCGTAAATACATGTTGTAATCGGAGATCATTGCCCTTGTAATTTATTTGGTAATGCAGTTGATTGAATTTAAAATATAATGGAGATATTTAAATAAATCTGAAGGTGTATTGTGATGCTCATTAAAATGTTTTTTTTTTCAGAAATCAATTTGAGAGAGAAAATATTGTCTTCGATTGGAGGTGATTCTGAAGAAATAAAAGAGAAGTGAGTCAAAATGTTCTCTGTGGTAGAATTTTCATTTTGTGAATTTGAACATTTAAGTTCATAAAATGTTGAGTATTTATTTATTCAAAATTTTATTAGACCCATTTTTTAATGTGCAGGATCACTCGACTGAGGAGGGACACCAACAAGTCCGAGAGCCCGGTGACCACCCCCATCCTCCCGAGGTCCATGCCCGGGAGTCCGAGACTGGAGATCACTTTGGAGCACAAGGGAGAAGGCGACAACGATGTCTTTGATGCCAAAAACCAGGTGAGACAAACTCAATTCACCATGAAGGTGGTTTTGATCTCTTAACTGTGCAGTGCTCTGATCTTTTTGATCTTTTCACAGAAACTGCAGAGGACTTTGTCAGAGAGCAGCAGGAAAACAGTGAACTCTCTCAGTAACGACAAGAGGGAAGAAGTACCACTGGTTAAGGCCAACGACAACAAGAGGATCATTACCGAGGAGAAAATGGAGACGGGAAATGTGGGCTTTATATTATTATATATAATTTATATTATTCAACTATAATTATTTTTTTATTAATTAACATTAAGTTTACATAAATCATTTAATCTCAGGTGAAACTGTCAGTTTTCCTTGCCTACCTCAAGGCTCTGACAATGTCAGTGACCATTGGTGTCATTGTCTGCTACCTCCTGCAGATGGCTTTCAACATTGGAGTCAGTTTCTGGCTCAGTCACTGGAGCAACGACATTGCCGAGGAATACTCGAGGGCTCGGAGCCTGGTGACCGACATTGCCAACACGACGGTCGGTCCGAGGACGGTCCACGACGAGTCCAAGGTCAAGATGAGGCTCACCGTCTACGGACTCCTGGGACTCGCTCAAAGTGAGAATTTACATCCGTGCATTTAGCTTGCCGCTGCTATTCAAATGGATTTACATTATATTTATCACTTTATTCTCATTGGCTACAAATTGGTTATTTGGTTGAATTTAACGATGCAATTAAATTGGCTTAACTTAGGTCTGGCAGTTTTGATCGGAGCGTTCTTGTTGGCCCGCGGTGCACTTCGGGCTTCCTCGAAACTGCACAAGGGTATCCTGGACAGGGGGCTTAAAGCTCCGATGTCGTTCTTCGAGAGCACCCCTACAGGCCGCATCATCAACAGGTTCGCCAAGGACATCGATGTCGTCGACACAACTCTCCCTTCAAACTTTGATGTCTTCTCGAAATGCACACTGGCAGTGTTTGGGACTCTGTTTGTCATCAGTTTCAACACCCCGATCTTCATCGTCGTCGTCATCCCTCTATCTGTCATTTACTTCTTCGTTCAGGTGATCTTTTAATACTTACTTGGCTGTGAGTCGTTATTCGTGATCAATTATCTCATTATTCTCTTGTTTTTATTTTGGTTTTTCTCATTATTTTCTCACAAAATCACAAAAATTCTACTCTCAATTGAGTCATTTAGTATTTAATTAGATTATTTGATTTATTTAACTGATCCTTATTCTTTATGACCAATTGCATGCATCTATCGAATTAACAATCTCCTCAAATTCAACGTAAAACCAATCATTACCAGAGATTCTACATCAAGACTTCGAGGCAGCTCAAGAGATTGGAATCGGTCAGTAGGTCCCCCATCTTTTCACACTTTGGCGAGACAGTCCAAGGTGCGACCACAATCAGGGCCTACAACCAACTCGATCGCTTCGTCAGGGAATCTGAGAGGAGGGTTGACGATAATCTTGTCTCCTACTATCCTGGAATTGCTTCGAACAGGTCACTTTGATCTACCCTTGTTAGATGAATATATTTTGACAAGTTAATTAAATGGTTAATTATGTGTTAGTATTATTATAATTAGTTAATTGCTTAATTAGGTAACTACTAAATACTTGCAGCTACAAGTTTTTGTGAGAAAATTAACTGATGTCTTTAGTTGTAATTATAATTCCTGCCATTACTTTAGTAATTGTACAATTAATAATTAATTATGGAGTCACAATAGGCAATATTTCTAGTTCATACTTATAAATAAATCTTCAGATGGTTGGCAGTGAGGCTGGAGTTTGTTGGAAACTGCCTCGTCTTCTTCTCGACCCTGTTCTCCATCCTTGGGAAGGAAAGCCTCACTCCAGGAATGGTGGGTCTGAGCATCACCTATGCACTCAATGTGAGTTCATTTTGAACACATTTGTTCTCGAATTCTTGTTCATTACTATAATTTCATCTTTACAAGGTATTGATGCTTGATTTCCAAAGTTAAATGGATGATTTTTAATTTTAATCATTTTTAAAACCTTAAAACTCAAAAAGTCGGGTGACATTTTTATCCTTTCCGTAGATCACCCAAACACTGAACTGGATGGTTCGAATGTCCGGTGAAGTGGAAACAAACGTCGTTGCCGTGGAGAGGATCAAGGAGTACTCGGAAACAGAAACCGAGGTTTGAAATCGATTGTGATTCATTTACGCGGTTTTTCTTTCCAAGTCATCTTGTGGTAGTGCAAAGTGGTTTGCGAGCCTGACACATTTCGACCATTGCCATTACTATCTATTGCAGGAATGCAACACCTGAACTAAACAGTTAATTTAATTTCAAGATTTATTCGCTTAGCACTAGATTACCACCATCCCATTCTATAAAAAATCATTTTTGTCATTGAACTTCTGCTTAAAGAATATTCTAGAGATATATTTTTGTCATTGATTTTGAATTTAATTGATTAAATTGTCATTGATGTTTAATTGATCCTCTGCTTCAGGCCGAATGGGTAATCGACTCAAAAAGACCTCCGTCTGATTGGCCAGCAGAAGGAAAATTGGAGTTCAGGAATTATTCGTTAACCTATCGCAGTGGACTTGAACCTGTCCTGAAGACAATAACTTGCACTTTGAAGCCTGGAGAAAAGGTATGAAGTAAAGAATGTGTTACACTAACGTTATGCGGTTACTATTGCTGCTGGAATGAATTGCAACTGTTGATAATTATATGTATCCATATATTTATCATTGTTATTTATGCTAATGATTCACATACATCTTCTTTGAAGGTCGGAATAGCAGGTCGCACAGGTGCAGGCAAGTCGTCCTTGACCATGGGTCTCTTTAGAATCTTGGAGGCCTGTGAAGGCAGTATCCTCATCGATGACATCGACATCAGCACCATCGGACTCCACGACTTGAGATCAAAACTCACCATCATACCTCAGGTGGGCGGAGTCTTTATGATTATGAGGATGGATGCGATTGGTTGTGGCTTGATTGGATAGTTTTGCATCTATTAGATCTATTGAAATACTATCATTTATTGCTGGACATGTTGTTATTAATTACATGTTATTTATATACATACATTCCTTTGTTAACTCCATTATTATCATCAACAACACAACTTAATTACATAATGCAGGATCCCGTCTTATTCTCTGGAACATTGAGAATGAATTTGGATCCGTTCGACCTGCAAACAGAAGAAGAGATTTGGAACTCTTTGAAGTACGCACATCTCGAAGAATTCGTCCGGTCACTGCCAGAGGGCCTGTCACATCAGTGCGGAGAGGGAGGAGTCAATCTCAGGTAGGATGATTCTCATTGGTCATTACAATGGCATTTGATCAAGCTGCATGGATAGCATTCTCAAATGCAGGTTATCAACATCAGTGCTAACATGGCATGAAGCTATCAGTTGCAAATCAGATGATAACATTTGTCGACTTTTGATATCTATTAACTTATTTTTGTGCTGAAAAGGATTAAGACATTTACAATCTTTACATCTTGATGTTTTTAAACTTTATTGTTAACGACCCCAACGATTTAATTTTCATTCACGCCACTTGAAAAGTGTCGGACAGAGGCAGCTCCTTTGCCTGGCTCGTGCTCTCCTCAGAAAGACGAAGATTCTCATCCTCGACGAGGCCACTGCAGCCGTCGACGTCAACACGGACAAACTCATCCAGTCCACCATCGAGACTCACTTCAAGCACTGCACCATCCTCACCATTGCACATCGCATCAACACCATCATCAACTACGACAGGTGATTCAGCGTTTCCAGATTGTGTTTTAGTTTTGGTTATTTCGTGGGGTGGTAGATAAATTGTTGTCTACGGTTGTCTGAGGGTTTTCGTAGATTTACTTAAACTGAATTGTATCCTGTTGACGAGTGATTTTTCAGCTGTTTTAATGAATGTTCTGCTTGAATAGCACTAAACATACTGCATTGTTTAAGGTAACAGTCATTGGTGAGGGATAATTGCATGCAGTGCGTTGGCCAAATGGGTAGTGTTGAAATCAACACTCGTTACGTGTGGTGTTTGCAACCCAGCCTGCACTGCCAGGGAGTGCCCTCGGCTAGGGGCACTATATAAATGGGGGTTCAATTAAGAATTGCCTTCACACCCTGACGATTCATAAGGCACTCAAAAAATTAGCTAAATACAAATTAGTTTAATCATCCAATGTGATTAAATTATTTTATTTAGCTTAGTTTATTCTAGTTTGTTAGGTTAGTTTATTGATTTAGACATTTAACTAAAGTAAATCGTTAAGGAAAGTATTTTCCCGGCACGAGCTTGTGACGCAAACTGCCTGCTCTTTTCAGGGTCCTCGTTCTGGATTACGGTTGCCTCAAGGAATTGGATTCGCCCCAGGTTCTCATCAACAGGAAGGACAGCTACTTCCACAGTCTAGCCAAGGAAGATGGACTCATCTGATGATGATGATGATGATGATGATGATGGGGATAGTAATGATGATATAACCGTCGTCATTGTTACCATCTATAAGTTGTATGCATGATCTTGTTACTGGAAAGCACATAAATATTTTGAAAGGATGAACAAACTTAGGTCATTTTTGTAGGATGGTTAATTTTAGACTCTTCCAGAAGATGTTTGTGTTTTAAAGCTGGATTATTATTGTTATTATTATTATTTTTATTTTTATAACGATATTTTTTTATTGATGACACTTAATATTTATGATTTGTTTTCCGCAGTTTTCTTCCTGTTTTTCATTTGCTTGGCGTTTGAGGTTTTCAGTTTCTCTATTCCTTAGGAGTCGCATTTGATATCAACATTTATCTTTGAGCTCCATCGTCATCATCATCGCCGTCATCATCATCATGACTATCGGTTTAACATCATCAGTGTACTTTGTCAACAGCGTTAACAAGCATTTTCATTACCATTTGGTTTTAGGTCAGTGTAATGTTAAGCGTAATTAGTTAATTAATTAATTATTTATCAATATACGTATATGTTTTGGATCTACAAATGCTTACAGATGTTTACAAATGTTTACATTCACGTCTCTCCTGCTGCTCTTCTGCAGTGCAATGCACAGTGTATTTTACTTTTGTATTGTTTTGTCTCGTTTTTATCGCCTTGACGTCATCCTAGTACGGTCCAATCACAAGAGGGAATTCAAACCAAATCGTCGTCGTCGTCGTCGTCGTCATCATTGCTTTGAAGAAGTACTTGGGCTACTTGAAAATGCGCCTGCATTTCCTTTGTGATTTGACTTAGCGTTGCTATGGAGACCTCGCTGTGGGATTTCTTCGTTGAGCTGGATATTAAGTTTAAATGTAAATTAATTTTATTTTATTTTATTTTACAGACGTTGCTTCCGATTCTCATCCTTCGAATATTTTCCATTGATCGAATGGCGGACGGAAGATTGTGCTTTTGGAATCGATTCTCAATCAGTTTTTTTTTCTGGGCGCCGGAGTCCTGAGAAGCATTTCGAGATTTATCGACGTGGGTGTCTGCGATGACGGTGATGAAGACGACGATGATGTGGTGGTAGTGATGATGATACTGGACTTGTAGTGACGACGACCTGAGGGAATGATGATGATGATGACGACGACGATGGTGATAATGATGCCGAAGCATCTTCATTAATGACGAGATGCTTTGAGTGGTTCTATTCTTGCGTGCACACGTCTCATATGGCTCGCGAGGATATCTAGTCACACGATCATTATGTAGATGCTGAAACGTTAGAACGCCCGTCGGAATGACTCATACTTCCAGGGTAGGGTAGGCCGGTCGGATGGTTGGGTGAATGGATGGGGGAGTCGTACCCGGCGGACGTGGAATAATAGGGAAACTTCTCAAATGCAAAAGAATTTCCCGAAGATGCATCTGGAATTTATGTCGCTAGGAGAGTGCGGCACCCGGAGCTGGAATTTAATGGAATGGCTCAGAGATAGCATTTGCTGGAGGCTCGCATGATGATGATGATGATTGCGATCGAAGATGGATCATAGCCATGGTTAACGTTTTTGGTTGGTCGAGAGTGCTAGTGTATTGTGTGTTGACTGTAGAATGACAACGTGATTGAAAACGGTTGAAAAAGGAACAATCCGAGTATAACACGCACATATGTCAGCTTATTATTACTTACTATCACACTGACTTCGTTTGGAACAACTAATAACCGACAATAAGTTCATGAGTTCGTAAGTTCATGAGTTCATAGGTGGTCAAAATCACAATCGGAAAAATATCACGTGAGGTAATTTAAAAGGAGTCCGAATCATCAAGTTTCCACACACCAGGAGACGAGTTGTAAATAAATAGAATTAAAAAGTTACTGAAAATAGCTTTAAACAGCTCAACGCCCGGTCGGCAATGACTAAAACGACCCTCGGGTCTACGGGGTGACCGCCGTGAGCCCTAGGTCAGAAATAGCAGACGAGATAATGCATTGGTATTTGCGACTTGCATGCATGCATGAGTGCTTGGCATGAAGAGGATGATCTTTGTTTGGAATTAGGATCATCATCATCGCCAGCACTGTCTCCTTCACGATCGTCATCATTACCATCATCATCGTCATCATTACCATCATCATCGTCATCATTACCAATACTAATACAATTATTAATACATTATACACGAACGTCGTCATCATCATAACCAATAATCACTAGTTTCATCATCAGTATTACCATCGCCATCATCGTCACCGTTATCATCATCATAGCCATCGTCATCATCATTGCCAACAAACTCGTCATCATCATCATCATCATTGCCAACAAACTCGTCATCATCATCATCATCATCATCATCGCAACCATCTACGTCGTGGTAATCGTCCTCATCATCGTTATCACAATTAATCCTTGAGTAAACATTCATCATCAGCACCATCATCGTCATCAACATCATCATCATCGCCATGAGCATCGTTATGATCATCATCATCATCATCGTTATGATAATTAATCCTTGAGTAAACATTCCTCATCCTCGTCCGACGAAGCCGACCTTCCATCGTCACAAATTCGTCTGCAGCCATGATCGTCGCTACTGTTGCATTCCTCGCCAGTCCAATCTGAAGTTGTAATTCAATGAATTAATTAATTAGTTGGTTAACATATTATTATTATTATTATTTATTATTATTATTATTATTATTATTATTATTATTATTATTATTATTATTATTATTATTATTATTATTATTATTATTATTATTATTATTATTATTATTATTATAATTATTATTATTATTATTATTATTATTATTATTATTATTTATTATTATTATTATTATTATTATTATTATTATTATTATTATATATTATTATTATTATTATTATTATTATTTTATTATTATTATTATTATTTATAAGTTAAGCAGGTTAAATTAATAAATGTTTACAACAACAAATTAACTAACAATGAATGAATTAGCACATTTTAAACTTTAATGACGTTAGCAGGTTGTTAATAACTTTATTCATAAAAAGTTAATTATTATTATTATTATTATTAGCATGTTAGCGTCATATTTATTTTACTAAAAATTTCGCTTCATTTTTAGGATCGATTTGAAATTTAGATTTCTAAGAATTTAGCTTTCGTTGAAGCGACCCGTTATTTTGTTTTATTTTGTTTTGTTTCAAGCTTATCGTTGAATAAATTATGATAATGCAGTATGATAATGAGTTATTTTCGTCTGCAAGTGTGTCAATTTCTTATCAACGTTTCCATGTTTACTTCTTGCATAATTAGATTATCAGATAACTTCAACTTATTTCTTGATGATCTTTTAAAACAGGAGATTAAGGTCTGAAATTTAGCAACAATGAATGAATAAATAAATAAATGCATTTACAATGTTATAATATTTAAATGCTTCTGCTAAATATTTAACTTCATAATTACTATTTTTAAATTATTCTTTTTTCATTCATTAAATTATCATTTACTTCAGTAATTACTTTAATTTACTAATACTAAATATCCCTCCATTACTTTGCAATTAATTAAATTATTGTTAAGTTATTTCTGAAGGTCGAAAATGGTTTGTTTATGAATCCATCCTCAGCCTGTACACAAACAAATTCACCGTACAAGGAGGAGGAGGAGAAACGCTACGATGATGATGACGATGATGACGACGGTGATGATGACGATGTTGCTGTTATTATGTTAATGATGACGATGACCCGGGCGATGATGATGTTGATAATGATAACAGTTGTTGATGGCCGTTCGTGATAGCAATTTGGAATTTCCCGGAGCTTAATGAGCGGCCTAGGACGAAATTGGCGCCATTTATTACAGACGCTTGCAATCAATTGGGTTCATTCAGTTGCTGTCGACTGAGAGTGTACGGCGTTTGTATTCATGAGCGGATTGTTCCTTGCACAACCGGAGCCACTCCGTGAAGCGTACGCGACCAGTGTTTCCACGGTGGATGCTCAGATGCTGGATAGAATTTCAAGCTGCTATGGGACAGATTTAAAGGTCAATATTAACAAGGCATGGTAATTCGAGAAATTTGTGATTCTATATTTAGACCTGGGGAATGTCCTACTTCGCTTGAAGGACATTTATAGACGCAAAAAAAAGTGCTTCAAAAACTGGCTGCCTTGGTGGTGGTTGGAGTTCGAATTGAAATGAATTCAAAAAAACTTCTGAATTTAAATATAAAAACCAAACGAAAAACCAGGCTTTGTTTACAAACAACAAGCCAGAAATCGAGTTATGAACGAGTCACGTGAGGCAATCTTATGAGAACAAACAGTTGCAGACTCATGTGCTGACTAATACTCCTTCGCTCGCTCTTCGGTGCTCATCAACAGTTGCTATCAGCTTCATCACAACCATTTCATCATCATCATCATCATTGTTAACATAGCTACCAATATCAACAACAACGACAACAACAACAGCAGATGCAGCAACAACAACAACAACAGCAATGATGTCAACGTCATCACCACCATCAACGAAAACAATAACAGCAACGTCTACCGCTATAACCGTCATCATCATCATCATTGTCAATGAAACAATGTCACAGACCTCCCTCGCTGCTGGAATCATCATCATCATCATCATCGTTATCATCATCGTTGTCTTCCTCATCTTCCTGAGATTCGTGACGTGGTTCCGGTTCCTCGTTGCCCAGAGTGGCTTCGATTCGTTCGTGGATGACAGTTTCAAAGTTGTCCTTCATCGACAGATGTCGGTAGCCTCCTCTGTTGCCTTTCGTGAAAAACTGCTCGTCTGGGGAAAAAGAATGGATGAAATATTGATGTCGTTTGGATGGAATAGTGGGTGGGTGGATGGGTGAATGGGTGAATAGTGGGTGAATGGGTGAATAGTGGGTGGGTGGATAGATGGATACAAAAATGGCGTGAAATGCATTAGTAGAATTATGATAAATTTTTGACGAGAGTCTGATTAGCAAATTCGTTTGAGTCAGTTGAGAACCTTATTAGGAATGGTTCTCAAAACAAACGTTCAGCAAATGAATTACCTGAATTCACCTCTTACCGTCGCTTAGCTCCGAGCATTCGTTGGGATCAGTCTGCTGCTGCTGCTGGTGGTGGCTTTCCAGGAGACAGAGTCTCAACTCCTCAGGAAGATCCATCAACTTCAGTTTGACGATTCTCACTTCTGACAGTTTCCCGCACCTCTCTAGTCCCTGATAATCTTCCAGCTGTTTCCGGTTGACTGCAAACCACGTGCCCTTGTGGTAGACCGCTTCCAGAAGAAAATTAGCGGTGGAATTGAAGTTTGGAAATGATTTGTCAGGGATAGAAGAAGAAATCTGGTCGTTGCTGGTAGAGCTCGTTGGAATGATGACGTGGTTGTCGTTGAGAGGGGGGCGGACCACCGGACTGGTGCCCTTTGAACCACAGGGGGTATGCTGAGAAGGTCCGACGGAGCCAGATAAATCTCTGATTCACTTTCGTTCATCGTCAGGAGTTGCCTTGAAATGTGACCTCGCCAGTTTTATACCACTCTCCGTTATAACGGGAAACGCTTGCGCATGCGCCTGCAGCATGCATGGCGTCTGCCGCCGTTCTCTGAATGTGGCGGGATTATCTGGAATGATGACAAGAATTCATTCAGAAGAGCAAGGAAAGGCGGTTTTGAGAAATATCTGGATAGATGAGTGGATTTCAAGTATTTTTGAACGCTTTAAAGTAATACAATTGGTATGTAATTAATTTGTTATTAATTTGGTCGAGTATTTGCTTAATTATTACAATAATCATTATAATAACATTAATACATCATATCGGTTTAGCGGCATGTACAGTAAAAATTCTAAAGGAAACAATTTTTGCCCTTAGAGTACTTTTTTGACATAAAAATTTTTTTATTAAAACAAAAAGGAAACTTCAAACTGGGACGAGAAACATGACATTTCAGTGCTGATGTCATGGGTGACACGTAAATCATGACGGGAAAAGATTTTGTATTAAAGTTGTTATTCCACTTTTTAACTCTCCTTTCCACACGCAATCTCTCCATCTCCTCTGAGATGAATTAATTTATTCAATCGTCTTCAATTCATTCATTCATTCATTCATTCATTCATTCATTCATTCATTCATCATTCATTCATTCATTCATTCATTCATTCATTCATTCATTCATTCATTCATTCATCTTCAATTCATTCATTCATTCAATCGTCTTCAATTCATTCATTTATTAAATCACCTTCAATTCATTCATTCATTCGTTCAATCGTTTTCAATTCAAACTGTTCAGTCACATTTCCAGCAGGGTTTGGAATTTTATCAGTTTTGAAAAATGTTTTTTTATTCTGATCAAGGTTGAATGAATATTTTATTCAACAATTTGCATATTTATTCAATATATTGCCTTTAATGTATTGATGCATTTAATAAGCAATAATATATTTTTTTTTTACAAACTAGTTATAAATATTACAACAAATATAATGATCAATTGAACGAAATTAATTTCAAATAAAATTGCGAAGCAATATGCACAAAATGACTATGAATCTTTAATTGTTTTAAATCTCTGCAGAAGATTTTTAAAGCTAAAAATTCAGTTCAGAATCGACATCATTTGGAGGGGACACAATGCAATCGCGGAGTAAATTTAAACCTCGGAATTTGGATTTATGAATTAAATTCTCTATTGAACTTAATAATTATTCACTTGAAACTATTAATATCAATCATAATTTAATGTTTAAAATTAAATTAATTTTATCACGAACAGAATTCAAGATGTACGTGGATTCGTTTAATAACAGCCGATCATTTTGACGAAGTACCTCGGATAACCACGAAGAATTTATGAAATTGAAATGAAAAAAAGAAGAAGTAATTCTTAAGAAAATATTCCGTGATGTTTACTGGAAAGAAACTGTAGGAGTGGAGATAATTGAAAATGTCTTTTCTCCACAGAGTCGATTCTCAACTTTCTCCAGTGGAGAAAATAAATTGGGGGCGGTTCGTTGTTGGCTTAAACCGAATACTCCGGATCAGCGCGTTTCACGTTAAACAGGAGAACCAATCTTTATCAATCTCTCAGGAAATGATTGCTGAGCGAATACATGATTGAGTGGGTGATTGAGTGAGTGAGTGAATGAATGAGTGAATGAGTAAGTGAGTGAATGCATGATTGAGTGAGTGAGCGAGTAAATGGTTGAATGAATGAATGAGTGAATGGTTGAATGAATGAATGAGTGAATGGTTGAATGAATGAATAAGTGAATGGTTGAATAAATGAATGAGCGAATGGTTGAGTGATTGAATGAGTGAACGAGCGACAAAATGAAACAAAATGAAAAGATTGCAGGACGAGGATTGAAGAGGGAAAGTGAGCGGAATTGACGTCATCGGTCTCACTCCAATTCCGTCGAGTTTTTTCCAGGGAGAGAATCGCTTTCTCCTTCATCCCCCGTTCGTTGTTTCTGTTGTCATGGTGACGGTGTCGACGTTTGATTAGTCAGCAGGCAGCGGCCATGTTTATGAGGCCTGGTGTTGCCAGGCGTTCATTTATGAGTCACTCAACTCTGGGATACGACACCACGACCAATATAGCAACATCATCATCATCATCCTCATCGTCATCATCATCATCATCATCATCATCATCATCGTCATCATCATCATCATCGTCATCATCATCATCATCATCATCGTCATCGTCATCATCATCATCATATCATCATCATCATCATCATCATCATCATCATCATCATCATCATCATCATCATCATCATCATCATCATCATCATCATCATCAGCATCATCATCATCATCATCATCATCATCGTCATCATCATCATCATCATCATCATCATCATCATCGTCATCATCTTCATCGTCATCGTTATCGTCATCGTCATCATCGTCATCATCATCGTCACCATTACCGACATCATCAGCAACAGAAGCTTCCTCGTCTTCTTCCTATCCATCATTTCATCCCCTCATCAGGAATTATTTTGTAGTGCATCTTTTATAAAAATGGTGCAAATGTTGTCATTTAAATTTGTGTTTACGTATTATGCGACACAAAACAACAACAGCAATAACATCATTATGCTCGAGCTTTTCTTCTTTCTATCCTCATGTAATTCTTGTCAACTGTTCAAATTATTTTTTCGAATTGTTTTATAAAACGAAACATTTAATCCAATTTTACCTGTGGTCGAAGCCTAGGAATTGCTTTTGTGAATCTTCTTTGGATTGACTCGATTCCCTTAACTTTAAAGATATTTGAGGTGGGGATTCCATACTGGGGAACAACATTCCAACAGTGGTCGAACATATATAGTGAATGCTTTGGCAAGGATGGTTTTGTCTCCAGAAGAAAAGGCAAGATGTAGCATGCGGGCTCTTGTAGAGGCTTTTAGTATAATAGTTTGAAGTTCAGGTATAAATGTAAGACTATTGTTAATAAAAATACTAATATCTCTTGTAATGGGGACATATTCTAGGTTTCGATCATTAATGAAATATTGGTGGGTTGTATGTTTTGTGTCAGAACGACTGCAAACATGACACACGCAACACTTCACCGAAGCAAACCTTAACTGCCATGTGTCACTCCAGTCTATGAGTTTGCCAAATTGCACTCTGTAGTTAATGACTGGAGTCAGAGCAGGCATAGAGCTTATCATCCTCGGCGAATAGCTTCATCGTGACGTTAGGTATTGTGTTGATGATGTCAGTTAAGTCGTTGATGAAAATGAGAAAAAGTGCTGTCCGAAGACACTCCCCTGAGGCACTCCACTTGTAACATGTTTTAGATAAAATTCTATCTATTTGCACTTGTTCAGTTCTGTCTAGTAGAAAACAATGAGAGCCAGTGGAATAAGTTATTTATTTATTTGATTAAAGTCCTTTCCACAACTAGGATGATTTAGACTCCAGTGGAATAAGTCACCAGAGATGCCATAAGATTTGATTTTCTGTGAAAGTCTGAGGTGTGAGACGGAATCGAAGGCTTTTTGAAAGTCAAAGTAAATAATATCTACACTTTTGCCTTGTTGTATGACAGCAGTCCAGTCATTAACACATTCAAGAAGGTTTGTGTTTGTTGATTTTGATCCAAGGAAACCATGTTGTTGACTTTGTGGGAGGTTATTATTTGAAAAGTAAGTCCGTAATTTCTAATAGTTCACTATTTTCTCCGCGACTCGACAGGTGAGAAGTACAGGTGAGTGAGATGGGACGATAGTTGGTTGGTAAACTAATTGGCCCCTTCTTGTGAATTGGAGTAATGAGGGCAGTTTTCCATTCATCTGGTAACTTACAAGCTTTCATAGACACCTATAACAACAACATCAACAACTATCTACAGCACCACGAAAATTTAAAAATATTAAAAATATTAGTAATATATAAACTATATAATATACAAACTATTATAATTATTAATTTTATTTTGTAATAATTTCCGGATATTTCTCATCAGAGTTTCCTCGTCATGGATCACCATGATGTCATGACGTCATACGTCATGCAAAATACACATGCGAAGTGCTTCATACAAATTTCATGTAAACATACATTTCAGATCATAAAATCATAAAGAACACATTGCAGCGAATAAAAATTTCAAAAAAAAAATGCCTCACGTAAAGAATGTATAATACATTCTTATAAAATGTAATACATAAAGAATACGTTTCGTACAAAAATAAATTTCTACAAAACGTTTTGCGAGGGTTTGCCATCCCCCCTGAATTTTGGCTACAAGCAAAAAAATCTCCTCAAGATGTGCAAGAGTTTGCCCCTCTTGGAAAATGCTGAAATGACGTCCCTGCCATTCATCCGCTTATCGTTCATTCGCTCCATGCATTATTCATTCATATCCTGAGTGGGGATTCCCATAGTTTCTATAATGCATTATGAATTTTGAATTTTTTAAATTTTTAGCGCCGTCAAGGAAAAGTCTTGAAAAGAAGAATGTTTTTAAAATGTTGGAAAGTATTTGTTTAAAGAGAGGCGGTAATTAGAAATTTTCGTGAAAACTCACGCACCATGCCATCGATAAACTACTCGCATTTGATAGGTCAATAAAATAATAATAATAATAATAATAATAATAATAATAATAATAATAATAATAATAAGAATAATAATAATAATAATAATAATAATAATAATAATAATAATAATAATAATAATAATAATAATAATATAATAATAATAATAATAATAATAATAATAATAATAATAATAATAATAATAATAATAATAATAATAATAATAATAATAATAATAATAATAATAATAATAATAATAATAATAATAATATAATAATAATAATAATAATAATAATAATAATAATAATAATAATAATAATAATAATAATAATAATAATAATATTTCAATTCAATAAATAGAAATGTCACTTTTAAGTAATTACATTTCAAAATGTTGTCTCTCAAAACAAGAAGCTGACCTTTAAGAAATCCATTAAATTAAATATTAACATAATAAGAAATAATATTCATAATATTAATATAAATAAATAAATAAGGAACACACATTTTATTAATAAAATATTAATTTATTATTTACATGTAAGCAGGGACAAGTTCAAATTTTCAGAAACACAAAAACATCGCTCTTAACGAACATTATTTCTTAACTAATAATTTCTCGTTCATTAAAATTTTTAAAAACTACTTTTTTATGAAATAGTTTTATTATTATTATTATATTATTATTATTATTCGCAGGAATTCATCTGAAGAAGTAAATGTCGGTCATTCGAAGCTCTTTCAATTCTTATCAAACGTCGAAATAAAAATAAAAAAACCATAAAATGATGAATAACGAGAAACAAAGGATGGAACAGTAAAAGAAGAAGATTTGAAAGATTCCATTTTTGTTCCAAATCGATCGCTTCTCCTTCTTTGCCTCGAAAAAGATTTCATTGTCGCATGAAGATGCATTTGACACCATGAAAAGAAATCTTGTGCTTCAATTGTATTTCTCGATGTGAAAATTAATAATGGAATTGTTAAAGAAATTTTCTTTAATTTGAATGTAGTTGAATTTCAAAGCATTAAGAATTAAAATTTATTTTTATCACACAGTTGCATCACAGTACTGCACAATTTGGTGAGGAATTGGACAGCGAAAAGGCTCTGCATAACAAGAAAGTGAAATTCCTAATTCTTTCTAATTGTATTTCAAAGAATTTAAGATTTTAAGATTAGCTGAAGACAAATTAAAAACATTAAAAAACTTTCAACCACACCGATGGCGAAGTTGTCAAAAAAATTGTCAGAGTACAAAGTTTCAAATCTGTTCGTCAGCTGTCGACGCGCATTGTTAGTGTATCGCTTTCTTAGAAGTCAAAAATGGAGTGAAATTGTACATTTTATTAATTAGGAAATAATTATTAATAATAAAATAGTTAAATGATAAGTAAATTAATTATGTAAACTAAGCCCTGAAAAATATTTTTATGACATTATGCCTAATATTAATATTATTATTATTATTGTTATTATTAATAATAGTAGTAGTAATATTAATATTATTATTGTTATCATTAATACTATTATTATTAAGAATAGCATGGCATTGCGATTAAATAATGCGTTGTTTTAAAATAAATTAAATGGGTAATCAATAAAAATATGTGAATTATTAATAATAAGTTATTATTCGCATTTGGAGCATTAAAAGGACAATGCCACAAAAGCTTCAAAAAAATTCCGTTATGAAAAGTAAAAAATGGTTGGATCTCAAACATTAATTTATCTTCACATTAATTTATAAAAGAAAAATTTATGACATTTTATTCATTTTAAAATCTTTAAAATATTCATTTTGTGAAAATATGGATGTCACAATTTCAATTATTCAGAGAACTTTGAACTTTTTTCTTCGAACTTTTTAAAATCTTGAGAAGGCCAAGGTCATCATTCGTTTCGTGTTTTTTTTTTGGCTTTAAATTTGAAATCAAAGTTTTAATCCGTACGTAATTTGAAAGTTAAAAAATAAATAAATAAATTAAAAAGCATCAGAAATGTTTTAGACTCTAAATTAATTCATTTACATTCAATTTTAAGTCATTCATTAAAATATTTATTGTAATAAATGAAGTGAAAACTATGTTATTGCTGTTTTATTGTTTTTTTCTACCAAATTCTGTCTAAAAAGAGGAATGATCGTGTTATTATTAGGAGCCGAGGCGACTCGATGTCCCAAATTGCCTCAATTTCACAACAAAATGCAAGTAAGCATATTTTCCGAACAATTTGATGTAATGTTTTTTAACTCGCACATGAATACAGGAGACAATAACCAGATAATTCATCAGAATAAACACCAAAACCAGTAACATCGTTACCATCATCATCATCATCATCATCATCATCATCACCACCACCACCATCACCATTATCATCATTAATTTCGTCGTCATTAGCATCATCATCATCATCCTTCGTAGCAGACATTCAGGTTGTCGATTGAATATAACAAATGTTACCTCTATGACGTAGACACAAGTTCATGTATAAATTTAATTAATCTATTCGATCGGATATAAAAATTTTTCGAATGAAATAGGTAGTTAAAGCTAATGAAAAATTTAATTTTAATAACCTACAAAATAATAATAATAAGAATAATAATAATAATAATAAGAATAATAATAATAATAATAATAATAATAAGAATAATAATAATAATAATAATAATAATAAGAATAATATAATAATAATAATAAAATAATAATAATAATAAATAATAATAATAAGAATAATAATAATAATAATAATAATAATAATAAGAATAATAATAATAATAATAATAATAATAATAATAATAATAATAATATAATAATAATAATAATAATAATAATAATAATAATAATAATATAATAATAATAATAATAATAATAATAAAATAATAATAATAATAATAATAATAATAATAATAATAATACTAATAATATAATAATAATAATAATAATAATAAATAATAATAATAATAATAATAATACTAATAATAATAATAATCATAATAATAATAATAATAATAATAATAATAACGTCCGCGAAAACAACGGAAAGTAAAAACAGAAGAATCTCCAGGCATCCATCATTGGGCCTCGAAGCTCTCTTCGTTAAAACTCTCATAAACGAAATCAAATTAGTGCCATACAACAACACAACAACACAACAACAACAACAAAACTCTTCAAACGAAAGTTAATTTTTCTCGGAATATTTAAAATGACGAATTCTCCGCTGTCCAAAGTCATTTGTCCCGCGTTTGGCGAAACTCGTCTGCTTCGAATAGCGAGCGAAAAAAAAACGATCGAGCCTTGGCTCTCGGTCGAGGTACTGAGCAGAACTACCGTTGGTTCAGCAGTGTTTGTGGCAAAGAGTTGCCGAGTCGTCAGACGATTCTTACATCACCCTGACAATAGGACTCTACAGGGATGGGCAGGGTCCTCTGGTGAGCCCTGCTATTTTGGGGGTTCGGATGCACCGCATAGAGACCCTCTGGCGTTCTCAATCCGAGCGGGTAAGCCATGGATTCGTAGAGAGATTTTTTGTCCAGAGTGCTTCTGTTTATGGTGCTGTTCTCCTGTTGCGACATCTGTTGCTGCAACTGACCCGCCGATGAGTTCGACTGACCTTCGAACTCTTGACCTTTCGAAGTGAGGTCATCGACGTCGGCGATCAAGCACTGTCTTTCTCTGCAGTGCGCCACGCAGGTCGGGCAGCATTCATCGTACTGGACCAACGAGTATGGAAGTCTAAGGTGCTGTTGCTGGTGTTTTTGCCGACGAATTGTTTTCGTGGTGTGGTCCCTGTTTGGATTAAAGGCCATGGCTATTGAGTTTTGCTTGAGACACTCGCCCAGCTCTTGGGAAGCGAAGTCCAATTGACTGGCTGAGTTCGTGGGCCCTGACGACGTCATCGAGAAGCAGTTGTTGAGATTTTGCGGCTCGATCAGAGAGACGCAGCCGTAAGCCGCTCGTTCTGATTCAAAGTCGAGGTCGTTTTCCTTCCTGATGTTCGCCATGAGTCCTTGGAGTACTTGCTTGTTGGTGGGCAGGGTCCTGCGTGTTATTGGAAAGTTGTAGCTGTTCATTTGTTGGACCAATTTAGAATGATTGGATGGATGGTTGACTGATTGATTGATAATTGTAATTTTTTTAGAGGTGATTGAAAGAAGTATACTAAATTTATGTGTACTCTTTGTCATGCGAGTGATTAGGGTTCAATTCGTACCAACCTGTAAAGGCGCTTTCACGAAAATGAATAGAAATTGAAGACTTTATAACACCAGTAATGGTAGTTTATAATAAATTATAATGTGCAATTTAATTGCCCAATTAAAACATCATTTTACTTTCTCCTGGCACAGTGGACAAGGAGCAGCAGAAACATGCCAATGATGATTCCAAGTCCGATGCCCAACAACACGGCAAGGAAAATTCCTGAGAACGACAATTGGCTCGACTAAATTCGATAAAGACATGGAATTACACGTGATCTCATCCCTTAGTCCTGCATTTCTCCTCGCCGCGAAAACAAATTTACAAAACAAAACGGGCCCGCGTTGGGTTAAACTAATTACAGGGCGTTCGGCCCTTCGCTGTGAATGCGAGATGGGATGGAGGGGATATCTTGCCTGATTTGATTAGAACTGAAGCGAAAAATGAATTCCAAATTTTATGGCTGCGGATTCTCGTCTGTCTCATTGGCAGGCAGCGATTTGTGAGTCGATCAAGTATGCCGGCTTCGTAGTAGGTACGGCCCACCAGTCGTAGGAGGGGTTTGGATCGCGTAAATAAGAAAAAAACGCAAGTGCCCCTGTTTTGTGGAATTGCGCGCAATTTACAGGATGCTCAATCGAGTTACTTGACGCGAGGGAATCGGCAGTAGAATTATTTACAATGGGAAATTAAAGCAAAATGAAATGAGTAAATCGATGATGAGTATTTCAATTTATATTATTTTATTTCAAACTACTTTAAATTATTTTATTTTAAACTACTTTAGATTATTTCAAAAAAATTCAATTTATTTCAAATTCAAACCCAAAGTCGGGAAAACGTTTCCACTACTGAGCCAAACGGCATTTTCTCTCACGAAAGGACTTGTTTCTGAAAGCAAAAAATATGTAATAAAAATAAAAATAAATGAACGTATCTCACAAACTAATAATGATAATAATAATAACAATAACAATAATAATAATAATAAGAATAATAATAATAATAATAATAATAATAATAATAATAATAATAATAATAATAATAATATAATAATAATAATAATAATAATAATAATAATAATAATAATAATAATAATAATAATAATAATAATAAATAATAATAATAATAATATATAATAATAATAATAATAATAATAATAATAATAATAATAATAATAACAATAACAATAACAATAATAATAATAACAATAACAATAACAATAACAATAATAATAATAATAATAATAATAATATAATAATAATAATATAATAATAATAATAATAATAATAATAATAATAATAATAATAATAATATAATAATAATAATAATAATAATAATAATAATAATAATAATAATAATAATAATAACAAAAATACCACACCGATATAATAGACCAACCCGTCCTTTTCTTTTTCTAATTTATGTATAGACGGCATAATTTAATTTCTCACGTGAATCTAACGACCAATCCTGTTTGCTACTTGCCCGCAGACAAAAGAGCCCATTAATAATGACCAGGAGGAAACATTAGCAATTTATGGCGGTTCAAAGCGAGAATGACGGATGCATTTGGAACTAAAATCCAGTTTCTACACCGCCACTGGAGGCCAAAATCTCGTTGAATATCGAGAAGAGATTGTCACTCGGCACGCATTAATTCCAAATTGCCAAAAGGACGGAGCTGTACGTGTTTGTGGGTGATAAACTTGCAATATCGCTTTATGACGCAATCAAACTTATGAGTGGAGAAAGTATCTCGTGTATTGGATCCTCCCTGCAATTTAATGCTTCACAGGAATGTGTCTCACTCGAGAAAGAACGGTGTTACTGCGTTAATGTTTGTGTAAATATTCTCGCACATCCATTCCCTGACATTTTGTCCAAGTTTAGTTGAATTATTCACGAGATTATTCAGACTATAATAATGATGATGACGATGATAATAATAAAAAAATTAATAATAATAATAACAACACAATAATAATAATAATAATAATAATTACTCATCGACAAAATGGAAGAAATCCAGAAGAGGTTTACTAAAGTCATCCCCACGTCTGCAAAAGCTCAAACTACTCAAATTACCAACCTTAGACAAAAATCAGCTGGCTAGCCTCAAACTCTGCTGCAAGCTAAAAATCCTTTTATCCGTAGTACAATAATACGACTTTCTCGTCAATTCAAACTGTTCTAGAACGAGAGACAATAATAGTCAGACACTTAAAACAAACAAATTCCTGTGCGAGAATTACTCAAAACATATTTTTGCAATCGCGTTGTAAAGGCTTGGAACTCTCTTGCCGACGGACATTGTCCATTGTGAACTCCTCGGCTGTAACACGCATTAACTCGTCAACTTAATTTAAACCAATTAAACCAATAATAATAATAATAATTAAACCAATTAAAATTAAATTAGATTTAAAGAACTTCGAAGACAATTTCGTTCTTTGTGACAAATTTATTTTTAATTATTGTGAATATTGTGAGAAATTTATTTTTATTTATAGTGAATATTGTGACAAATTTATTTTTAATTATAGTGAATATTGTGACAAATTTATTTTTAAGTATTGTGAATAAGTATTGTGATCTCTATCGTTCTTCTATGCATTTATAATCTTTTTGTTAACATTATTACTGCTGATCATGTAAATCGTTGACAGCCCCTTGACCTTGTTTGAATAAAAAAAAAAAAAAATGAATAAAAAATAATTTGATTAACAAATAATTTAAATAAAAAATAATTTGAATAACAAATAATTTGAATTAAAAATAATTTGAATAAAAATAATTTGAATAACAAATAATTTGAATACAAATTAACTTGAATAAAAATAATTTGTGGTATCGTCAGAAGAGGTAAAGTTGGCTGGATGGTCATTCGCCAATATGATTTAGAGATGACTTTTAATCAACGTTATGAACATGCCACCATTTGAAAGCATAATTTGACATTTTCAAGAAACAAAATGGGAATAATTTGGGTGAAATGTAATGATTTTTTGAGAATTTATTTCTCACAAAACAAATTTCTCAATTGAATGAGTAATCGAATTGAAACAAAAAACTGCAACAGCTGTTACTGACTTTGAGAGCAATTGCCAATGCTTCCAATCCATCTGTTGTCTTGGCACGTGAGGTACCATGTCTCCAGAGATTCATTGCACTTTATCACCACACTGTCATGAGCCTTTCTCAACGTGGCCCCCTGTGGCACCGTCAGATCGGGGCAGCCGACCGCTAGACGAAGGACAACAATCCAGGTAATTTATTTGCCATCACAATCCTTTGGGCATTTCGATCGAATAAAATACTGTTTGCCCAAGAGAACCTCGGTGCACTTTAAGGGCTTCAACCGGAGAGGATGGGTGCGACACCGTTTGCCGAAGCAAGAGGTCGTTCATTCACTCAATCATTCGCTAATTCATTCAATCCCGCAATCATTCATCCATGCATCGATGCACTTCAACCATGCATCCTACCTTCAAAGAAGAGCAGGAATTTCATGGTAGCTCTTCTCCTTCTCCTATTCTCCCCGACTTCCCCATCCTGGCTGCTCTCCTTTGATTGGTCGGTCCCGATGACGTCATCGCTGACGTCTTCTACGATGATGTCACGTGGCCTGGTGACGAAGAAGGAAATCTCGTGCGAGGTCGAGACGTAGATGGTTCGTTCCCTGTTCTTTCCACTGCACGTGTTCACCTCGCTGGTCATTCCGTCTATGACGTCAGTGATGACATAGATCTCGGAACACATCACGTTTTCGTCGTAATTACCGGGGAGTGTGTTTTCGTCTCCTATGACGATGACCTTGACATTGAATGAATGAATAATTTAATAATTTAAGCCTAATTTTTTAGATGATCCATTTGTTTCTTTACCTTTGACAGTACACTTTTTTTTTTATAAATTTACATGCAATAAAAAAAACAACGAAACAAAATTATCTAATTAATTATACAGTTTACAGATTTTGCGATTAATTGCAAATAACTTTTTTCATTGCCACATGTTGTAACAAATAATTTAGTTAGTCGAACGTAATTTAATTTTTTTTTACACAAAGCTATTCAATTAGCTTCGAAAGCAACTGCCCAACAAATCTGAGGTCAAAGAGAGGAACAAAATCCAAGCATAAACAACCGACCTTCAACTGAATCCTTTGACCTGATTGGGCCCTGATGGACCACGGGCACTCGACACTTCCGATCACGTGATGCACAGGCAGTGATTCGTGGACAATTCTTCCGTTGGGAGTTGCGTTGTACGTTACTTTCTGCTCCGCTGGACACGAATCCAAGTCTTTGCTGGAGTGAGCTGGAAGAAGAAGATTTACGTTGCCAATGAGAGGACATTTGTGTTGCTGAATACATGCAGGTTGACATAAAATGTTGACGTAAAATGTTGACGTAACATGTTGATGTTGAATGTTGGCATAACATGTTGAGCAAGTGAAACTATATAACATCATCATCATCATCATCATCATCATCATCAAAAATAATCGAAAGGTGAATTACAAAAAATGTCAATTTTCTCAATAATTCAGAGCTAATAACAATAAACTTATTGATTGTTTAAGATGTGCCTGTTCTAATAATTAATTAATTAATTAATTAACTTTAATTATATTGAACTAGAAATATTTTATTGATTGGTACTCAAGATGTCAAGATCAACGGCCCTACTCACGATTTCAAGGGTTACCTGAGAGGTCAAATTAGTGCTTATTTCAGAATGAGTTTTAATTTAATTAAGTTTTTTCGGAGCAAATCGCATTTTATTTGGATTGTTAATTTTAAGGAGTAATTTGATTGAAAAATTAGGACAAATTATTTAATCAACTAAATTTATACACAAATTGATTGTTGCGTGGGAAAGCGTTCCATGTATTCGTTTTTCCTTAATTAATAAATAATGTCCTTTTATATTATTATTTATATTATTATGTTATAATTATTCTTATTGATTATTGATTTATTTTGAAATGTTTACTTAAAACTGATAAAACGTTAAGACGTTATTAGACATTTTAAGAGCAGAGCAAATGAGAAGTTGATTGAACCATCAATTGATCTTCAATCAATGTGTTTTCAGAGCGATCAATTCCTGTCAGACACAAAAAAACATGGACCAGCCCCGAGAGGAGGCATATGGAGTGAGCGCTATACAAAGTCCCAATCGATCATCAAATTATGTCGGTGAGGAAGCGGATGATACTCGCATAATTTGAATATTCCGTGTGATGTGTTTTCGATTTTTTTTGGCTATGTAGCTTTTCTCCCATCCATCCGTCCGTCCATCCATCCATCCATCCATCCATCCATCCATCCATCCATCCATCCATCCATCCATCCATCCATCCATCCATACATACATCCGTCCATCCATCCATCCAAGCGAACTTTAGCCTTCCTTATAAATTGATATCCTGTATTTTGATCCGAAAATGTTGGTCCTTCTAACAAATTCAGTTATTGCCTGCGTCAATTTGACCTCTCGACCTCGGGACAAACAAATAACCCCGAGTTTTTTCCTCCTCCTGAGCAATAAAAAATCCACTTCTAAGGGCTCGCGACCTTCCACGACTTCTGTTTACTCAGCTTCCTCTTCCTCTTCATCCTCATCATCCTCTCCTCCCTTCTCATCATCTCACTCGTCCGTTTTCCGCCATTCTCATTCATCGTTTCTTCTCTCTATCTCGGCAGTTGGAATCAATCATGGCCGTTCGTGACGTAATGCGGCGTTCTGTGACGTCAGAGGTCATCGCGGTTGAACCTTCCATTCCGGGTTGTGATGTCATTCTTCACTGTGGCTTTCTCGACATCACACGCACGCACAAGCGCACACAAACACACATCTCAGATGATCACATTCGTTTTTTATGATGTCTTCGATAAATATTATTATCGGTGATGAAATACAGCGATGACATACTAATAAATAATATTAATAATATCACATTGTGATAACAATATTATACCATAATAGTGTATCGATGGTAATGATGTTGACGACGGCGATGATGACGACGACGACGACGATGATGACGTAATTAAAAACGAAGGTACGAGAGATGAATGGATGAATGAACGAATGAATGAATGCCTCGAGGCACCAACATTATTAAACTCACAATTTATTCAGAAGAGAATTTATTTTATATAAAAAAAAACAACAACAACAAAATAAAACGAATAAAAAAGTTAAAAAACTAAAAAATAAATATGCAAACGTTTAAATGGAATACCGCATCCAATCTTACAGACGACCCTAAAGGTCACACCACGTAATGGTCCTTCAATTGACCCCGGGCATCTTTACAAATAACGACGTTCTCCTTACGTTTGTTTCTCTGCTACATTTCCTGAGACTTGTTTGATGCTTGAAGGTGATTGGATTTTAAGAAAGTTAATAATTAAAAATTTTTTTTTCAGAATTAATTTTTTTATTTAGTTTATGCATGATTTTAGTTGCATGATTAACATTTAAAACGACGTGTACTTGTTTATTATAATTTATTATTATTATTGTTATTAATATTATTGTTATTGTCATTATTGTTATTATTCAACTCAACATAATTAATCTTCGTCTCCCTTTTAACCCTTTTAATATCATCCAACTTTTCGCTCCACTCTTCCGATTGAACAACGAGAGACAAAATCCCTCCGATGATGGCACAAAACCCGTGTGTGTGTGTGTCCGCATAAAACCAGATGGCATTTCGGCTTTCCATGTTCTTCCGAGGACGCAGAGGATCACTCGGAATATTTTCGGCGATGGAAGAGATACATTCGGCTTGATTTATGACTGACCGAACATTTGCAGGCTTCGGTGGAGATGGAAAAAGAAATTATAAAACACGAATTTTTTGCAACATTAATCGATTGTAATCGAACGTTTGAGACGATTCCTGATGCCGGAAATTGTTAAATAATATTATTTAACTAATATAATGAATAATATTTAAATTGAATTCACTTACTAATTAACTTTAACAGGACAAGATTTGGAGCTAGTTTCATGATTTTTAAGCTTCTAAGCAGACCATTTAAATGCTCCAAAAATCGCTCTAAAATCACCAGTAACCGTTGTCCCACCTTAATTAGTATTTGCCACCGTCACGCAAGACTTCCGCTGTGCCTCATACACCTAACACACCTTGCAATAATCCATTCTTTTGTTTCAATCGATAGAAAATTCTTTTGAAAACCAGCCAGGTTTTCAATGGATGATGTTGGTGTTGATAATGAATGAATGAATGAATGAATGAGTGAAGGAAAGAAAGAGCGTACGATGAGTAAAATTATTCATGCTTCAATGAATGGACGAGGAGATGAATGAATGGATGGGAAGATGAATAAATGATTGAAAGGAAAGGTGAATGAATGAATGATTGAATGAATGAAAGAAAAGGTGAATGCATGAATGATTGAATGTATGAAAGGCGAGGTGAATGATTGATTAAGCAAGATGATGAACGAAGGAATGAATGAAGATCCAACTGAATGGCGAACTTTATGAAAGAGATGAAATACTTTAAATACTTGGATGTGAATCAAGCACATCGATATCCACATGACAATATTTCCAGTCGTTCGCCGTCCTAAGAAATATGCTCCATATTTTGTTGTTAAAAGAGAGGAAAGTAATCCTTACGGAAGTTGAGAGGAGACATTTCAGACATGCGCACCGGGTATTTCCTTTCCATGGAAGACGTGTTTTCTTCCTCGATAACAAAGTCGAGCGAAGGATGCCGTCATCAGCTTGAAATCCTCGGCAAAAGAGTTCCTAAGCAGGCCGTGATGGCCCTAATCCCCTCCACTTTCTGTCCTCCAATACCCTCTTCAGTCCATCCTGCACGCCACTCATTCATTCGTACGAGCGATGACAACAAATAGGCGGATACCGATCGGAAGTCTCAGAAGTACTTGTACTTGTACATGTATTTAAACCTGTACCTTTGTACTTTTGTACTTGTAGCGTTTATGTAGAACTACATATAAAAATAATTGCAAAAAAAAACAAATATCCGATTTCAATATAAATAGTCTCATTGAATAAATAAATAAATCAAATTACTATTAAATATATATCAATTCATCAAGAATGATATTTAAGTACACCAACAGCCAAGTACAATACCACTCAAGTACTGAACACGTGATTGAAACTTGCCCGAGGCAAACAATGGCCACGGAAAGATAAGATGAAAAAATTCTCGACGTTTTACGAGCCTCGCAAACCTAATGGCGCTCATTACAGTTGTAAAGTGGCTGTAAACAGGAGACAAATTTACATCCAGCTATTCCGTGCGGAGAGTTACAATTCGTTACAGTTGCAATCCGCCCGCGTGTTCCTCCGCGTCAATTTCGTCGTTTTAAAAACTCCGCTTAATTTGTTCTCCTCCAATTAAAAACGGTTTCGTATATACAAAGAGTTGTTTGCACTGCCGAGATGTGCTTTGAGAATAAATTGTTAACGTAATCAATCTTTCAAGTAATATATTATTTGCATAATCAATTGCTTAAGAAATAAATTGTTTGCACAATAAAAATTGTTTGCGTAATAAATTAGTTAAGTAATAAATTGTTTACGTAATAAATTGGACTTCGTTGTGAATTGATTTTAAATCACTCGGATGGGAATGCCCATTCACTGATTGTTTTCCTCGCTTTGATGGAAATATTGGATGGACGATGATGATGGGGTGATGATGATGATGATGATGATGATGCTGATGATGACGATGATAATGGTGGCTACGATTAAGTAGCCGATAGTTATTGATCATAACAGCACTTCAATTAAGCATGGAAACGGTGGAACGAAGACTGCAGAGAAAGGGAATCGAAGGCAGCATGATCCAGGTGATGGAATATCTACACCTGATCGGAATTCCCGGAGAGCCATTGAACCTGTTATGGATTTTTTTCCATGGAGAACGTCTCGTGTCTCGACATAATCAAAACGATCGCTCTCTCGCCCCGTCGGATGTCCTATTATCGCCAGTCCCTCTCAACCATTCATCATGGGCATGTAGTAGGCAATAATAAATAATGTTGACAATGTAATAATATTAATAATAATGTTAGTAATGATGATGATAATAAT
The DNA here is from genome assembly GCA_021613335.1 of Whitmania pigra. Classification (NCBI taxonomy): domain Eukaryota; kingdom Metazoa; phylum Annelida; class Clitellata; order Hirudinida; family Haemopidae; genus Whitmania; species Whitmania pigra. The sequence continues at coordinate 372,331 of JAJTWR010000416.1, read as the reverse complement.
AATAACAATAATATTTTTTTTTTTTTTTTCAGGTTTGAATTCGTTTATTTTCAAAAAACTATATTTAAATAGCCAAAAAAAAATCACACCAAAAAAAGATTCACAAATTCATTAATGAACTATCCCAAGGAAATTAATTCCCGTCTAGGGGATAGGTTGTTTCAATTTGACAAATGTAAACACATTATAATATAATTATAATAATAAATTAATAATAATAATTATACCAATTATATAATAATAATTTGAATAATAATATTATTATTATAAATGTTAGCCAAAAATGACGACGATAATGGTGATGATGATGACGACGACTAAGATAATGATAATGACATTCATCACCATAAAAAGTCTTATACTTCCTTAATAAGTCGACAGCTCACCCTAAAGATTCTTTGGCACGTCAATCAGGTCAGCAGTAACAATCCAATTTTGTGCTGCCATTATTACAATTATTACAATTATTACATTATTACAAGCAGGGTTGCCAGTGTTGGGATTTTAAGCCAAGATTTTGGCATTTTAAATGCATTTGGACCTAATCTGGGTTTCTAGGTTTTTTGCTTGGAAATCTGGGTTTTTTGTGAAAATATGATTTTTGGGGGTAAAAATAGTATTCTGTAAGGTTGTTTGAAGTAAATATCTCTTCAATAAATAAGCTTCATCACTAACGACTTCCTTCTTTTCCGCCATCTTTGCTTACCACATTGAACTTTGATTTTGGAACAATGAACGGTGACGCAATTACTCCAGTTGCTAGCAGTGTAAGAAGTTGTATAAATTGTAAACGAGCTGTCAAGCTGACCTGATGTTGAAATTTTGATGATGATGATGATGTTCTTTTATGGCCGAATGCAATACAAAGTTTTCGCCAAAGAATTGTTTCGCAGGTGAAGTTGTTTAAAACAAAAATGGCAAACGAAATGATTCGTTTGGGACGGTGATCTCTGGCTTTTTAGCCAAACAAGTAATTACCAGGGATGGAATGTTGTTCCAAGTCATTCCAGCAAGAGTTTGGTTGATGATGTGACACAAAAACGTTGCTGACAGAGATTTGACAGCAACCGGAAACAAGACTCAAATTAAATTTTGCTAATTTGCATCAGTTTCCGACTCTGTAGAATTTTCGTATTAAAATAAAATTATATTTTACCTATTTCATTACTGATCTAATCTTTGATTTTGAAATTTATAATGATTCCATTTCTGTCATTGACTTTGTCGAATTTTTGTGTTAAAATAAAATTGTGTTTGACTTGTTTCATTAATAATCTGATCTTTATTTAATTGGAAACCCGTGGATATATATAATAACATGAATAGTAATTAAAAAATGTTATTAATTAACAATTAGCTGGTTTAATATGATCTGGGCTTTTCTTGGTTTTTATGGTCGGGAAATTTGGGGTTTTTTTTTAAAAAGTCTCACTGGCAACTCTGATTACAAGCATTCATCATCGTCATCGACGTCGTCATCATCGTCATCGACGTCGTCATCATCGTCATTGTCATCATTTTTGTAGATTAAAATTAAAGTTTTAAAAATTTAATAAAATAAGATTAAAAATTTAATGAAATAAGATTAAAAATTTAATTAAACATGCAAATTAATTTTTGTAATAATTTTTTAATTAAATATTAATTACTTACTATCAACATCAATTTTCATTCAGAAGTAATATAATATAATTAATAACATAATTCATCAAAATGTTATATGAAAGTCGCAAAGTATTAAATTAAAATATAATTAAATTGTTAACGATGCCAATCAATGTTTCTCGAAATCTGATGATGGATGTTTTCTTAAAAAATCGAAAAATATCGATTTCGTGCAAACATTTTTTATTAAAAAAAAATAAATCAATTTTTTGCAATTTTAGAAAATATTATAACCGATTATTTAATTTAATTTTTTATTTATAAAAAACCAATTACATTATTATTGTAATCAAAGATAATCAATCGTTAACACTAATAATGATTACGCTGATGATGGCTATTATTATTATTATTATTATTATTATTATTATTCATGGTAATAATAATATATAATGTTAATAATAACGTTATATTACTTAAAAATAACAACAATTATTATTGAATCACGGGAGTAGCGAGAATAATTCCTGAAAAAAGAAACACGAATCAGAGGCGGCAAAGAAGCAGGAGACCCGTTCAGATCACGACCTCATTTTCCTTGAAATTGGAGGCAACACTGGGAGCCAAACGAAACCTATTCGTCTGCCACGTTTTGGCGGCAAAACAACTGAATGATTCTCAGAGGCGGCTACGAAGATGTTCGTGGTTTAATTGTGATGAATTTCATAAAAATCTTGAAAATGTTGACAACAAATGATTAATGATGATAATATTATATTATATGATTGTTATAATAATGTAATAAGTTATAATAATAATAATAATTTTATATTATAATATTACATTATATTATAAGATTATTATAACAATAAGTATATTTTATAATATTATTGTACAATTATTATATTACATAATAATAACAATTTCATAAACGATAATTTAACGATATTATTATTATTATTATTATTATTATTATTTTATTATTATTATTATTTTATTATTATTATTATATTATTATTATTATTATTATATTATTGTTATTATTGTTATATTAATATTGTTAATATAACTATTCATAATTCCAGTACAAATACCTTCCACACAAACGTAGGAAGCCTCCAAGTAAGACATGAAGTCCCTCTGACAAGGGTGAATGTCAACCAGGTTCCTGACGCTGACCTCGCAACTTTCCCTGGCAGAGCATTGGCTGTCGAGGTATGACGTCACATCCATAGAACAACCCACATTGAAGTCTCCGTTTATGCATCGACCCAATCTCATTCTACCGTAAACGGCACTGTTGATGAGCACAAAGCTTCTGGGTTGGGTCGGGCCAGGGGGTACGTTGGACTGATGGTTGATCTTGCACGAGGCGTTGAAGGATTCGTGGAGGCAGAAGATCTTGGTCTCTGAAACATCATGGCGTCGTTAATGATGGGCTTAAATGGTGGCCTGAATTTTAATCGTCTCGGGATTAGCATCAATTTAATTCGATTTGATTTTAAAATGACTCGAAGATGTTTGCTTAAAAAGTACTCTGAAGTGAAAAGAATTTCAAACTAATTTCTGAAATGTTTTCCGCTCTAATAACGCTTTTAAAAGTAATTTCACGAAATTGCGGTTTGAGACACATCGATTCACAACTCCCTTTAAAATGCTAAAATTTTAAAGTAAAAAAAAATAATAAACGAAATTCAACTCGAAAACAATTTGCAAGTTTTTCTCTCGACCTGTTTGCGGATTTAAAGCGAAAATATCTTAGCGATAAAAGGACATAAAAGTTCCCAAATGCTAGTCTTTGACTCCGCATGTTCCTCCATCAACCACTCCCCAGATTGTCCTCTGCCGGGGCAACCGCGGCTTCCACGAGGATCATTAACGACCCCCAACAATGGTGCCTTTACCACGTGGTCTCATTTGATGAGCATTAAACGAGTGTATTCTTAAATTCTGAGTTTGTTCAACAACACGAATGCTGCCTCCAATGTGAAATAAAATCAGAAATTCAAACGAAAAAACATTTCAAAGTACTCTGAGTAGCCCGATTTTATAGCTTGTACCAGTACCAACGAATCACGAAAATGCCAATGGCTGATTGTTTTGATTATTAATTATTTTATTTTATTTTATTTTACATTATTTCACATGAATTAATTATTTTATCATTTGTCATTATTTCATCAAAATTTGTCAACTTTGTGGATTCAATTATTAGAATTAGTTCAAAAAAGGTCTTAAAAGTGACGCTCTAAGCTTTTGTGGCTTCAAAAGAAATATTTCGATACTTGCTTCAATGAATAAAATGAAAGATTTGACAACATTTTAGAAATTGTTCGTTTATAATTTTTATTTACTTTTTTAATAATTAATAACATTTTGCAACGAGAGCAATACTCTTAACATTAATGAAAGAATACTTTAATAATAATTTAAAATTTTTAAATTTACCTACTTTATTATAACTTTGATTAAATATTTATTATATTTTACATATCAAGCAAGAGTTAATTACAACGAAGCAATTAATTTTACAGCCATGTTTTCAGGAATTATGATTGATGTCTGCAGCGGGCAAAAACTGGAAGATGGAAGTGATACAAGGAGATCTTTTGTGCCGAAACAAGGATAAACATTTCGTCAGTCGCAGTTGATGAAGATGCAGTGAGAATTCATCGTCAATTCACCGTCTTTAATGAATTTCTCCATTCAACGCCGTCACTTCAGAATCATTTTTAATATCGTCCGGACGGCTTTTTGTGATTTTTTCCTCCACTTTAAACACATTCGGAGGTTCGAATTTCTATAAAAACACATAATGGATCTCAGAAACACTTTAGAATCATTTTTAAAAGTCCATTACGAACCCGTCTGTTTACCCACCCGCCCAAAACAATCATTCTCACTCACTCACTCACTCACTCAACTCACTCACTCACTCACTCACTCACTCACTCACTCCTCACTCACTCACTCACTCACTCACTCACTCACTCACTCACTCACTCACTCACTCACTCACTCACTCCACTCACTCACTCACTCACTCACACTCACTCACTCACTCCACTCACTCACTCACTCACTCACTCACTCACTCACTCACTCACTCACTCACTCACTCACTCACCCCACTCACACTTTTGTGACTTCCGCCCAGAGGAGCACAAAATATTCATCCTGTTCGCGAAAGATGGCGGAATTAGCGCAGGTCCGAATATGAATGTTG
>JAJTWR010000416.1:295000-362500 GCA_021613335.1 Whitmania pigra | reverse complement strand
TCGGATTTTCAAAATCTTGTGTTGAAAAAAGTTTTAAATGAAAACCCTGCAACAACCCCAACAACTTATAGTGCTGTGTTTTGAAGTTCAAATTCACTTTTGATAATCGCAGTCGCAAAACTGTGACAAACACATTCACTGGACAAATAGCGCACTCCAACATATTGAGTATAGTTCCTGCATCCTTCCTATGTCCTTCAGATAATTATACTAAAATATAATTACTCAATATTTTTTTTTATTTCAACAATTGCTTTCCATGTTTTTGTTATGCCACAATTGTTACCAACGTCATCAGAAAGTAAGCAAAGCAGTTTTTAGCGCCGACGTTATTAGCTTCAGCTGCTGCGATGATGCATAAGGGATTGAAATGGACTGATGTTGGTGCTGATGATGACGTGCGATTGACGACGACGACGATGGTGATGATGATGATGACGATTACGATGATGATGATGATGATGATGACGATTACGATGATGATGATGATGATGACGAATTCCAGACTCAGGCAGAATCAGGAGACAATGCTGTAAGGACGAAACTCTCATTAACGTATGCCAAATTCGCGCCGCTGAAGTATTTTATTTTTAGGATCATTACTTCAACTTCAGTCTTGCGTCGTTCAAGTTCAAAAGAAATGTTCAGAAACATTTGAAGATTTGCAGCATCTTTAGCCGTCATCATCGTTTTCATCATAGCCATTAAAATTTTCATCATCGTCGTCATCATCATCACCATAATCATAGTCACCATCAACATCATCACCATGACCAGCAATCAACCGAGAGCCTAAACATGGCATGAAAGATGAAAATCATCGCTTAAATGAATTTATGAAATCGCATCGAGAGCCTTCATTATCGTCCGCACGCAAGGTCCGCCGAGAAATTACGGATATTATGACGTAATAATTATTATAATAAAATGAAAGAAGAAAAAACTTTCCATCGTATCAAAGTGGCATAAAAGAAAATTTAGCGAGACAACTTTCGGCGATTTTCGAGAAAATTTTCCGTCAAAATTGAAACACGTGCTTCCATCGATTGGTGCATATTTTAAGGGGAACAGCCCAAAAACTTCGACCGAACAATTTTGGGGGTATTCCTCATCTTCCTCATCCTCATCCTCCTAATTCTTACGAGTTGAGTGAGTGAGTGAGTGAGTTGAGTGAGTGAGTGAGTGATGAGTGAGTGAGTGAGTGAGTGAGTGAGTGAATGAGTGAGTGAGTGAGTGAGTGAGTGAGTGAGTGAGTGAGTGAGTGAGTGAGTGAGTGAGTGAGTGAGTGAGTGAGTGAGTGAGTGAGTGAGTGAGTGAGTGAGTGAGTGAGTGAGTGAGTGAGTGAGTGAGTGAGTGAGTGAGTGAGTGAGTGAGTGAGTGAATGACTGAATGACTGAGCTAGTGAGTCATAAATAAGTTTAATACTGGAGAACAATTGTTCCCCTTAAAATCTTATTGACACACCACTTTGACATTTCAAGGAACGCATTAATATGTTTATTCGTACCAGCTGCTGATTAATAATTCACCTATCAAAGGGTCACAAATGATGGGAAGCATAGGTCAACTTTAGGAGCAAGAACAAAGTGATGGAGGATTGCACTTGTGGATGGATGGATGGATGGATGGACGGATGGTTTGAAGGTGATTGATGGAGTAAATAACGGAGGAATGCTGGAACGACTTAGCAGATGGAAAATGTTCTACCTGCGCATGAATTTGTGCATCCGGGTTCTCGTGAATTATTAACAAGATCCATTTGATACGTGCTAAAAGTGAATTGCTGTGAACAGACAGAAGCTGACAAAATGGAAACTGTTCCTGCATTATCGAAATTATCCTCCTACATTGGAGAGATTTGAACACGCTAACTCCGTTCAATAACAAGCTGGGGCGATGATGATAATGATGATGTTGTTGTTGTTGATGATGATCATGATGATGGCTGTGATGATGACGTCGATTATGACAATGATGATGATGATGGCTGCGATGATGACGTCGAGGATGACAATGATGATGATGATGGCGACGACTATGGCGATGATGATGATGATGATGATGATGACGTCGACGATGATGAGTGTATCGATGGAAAGGATCAGTCGGTCGTGGATAATGAAGGCGATTATTGTCATGGCTGTTATTATTCTCATCCTTTACCTCTTTCGCAATCATCATCATCATTACATTTACGACTGTCCATCACTATCACCATTGCGATCGTCATTACCATCATCATAGTCGTTATCATCATCATCATCGTGGTCATCATCATCATCATCATCATCCTCATCATCATCATCATCATCATCATCATCATCATCATCATATCATCATCATCATCATCATATCATCATCATCATCATCATCATCATCATCATCATCATCATCATCATCATCATCATCCATCATCATCATCATCATCTCATCATCATCATCATCATCATCATCATCATCATCATCATCATCATCATCATCATCATCATCATCATCATCATCGTCATCGTCATCGTCATCGTCGTCGTCGTCGTCGTCCTGCTTTTAATTTTAAATTCGTTCATTGGTCGTCCATCATCTGCCCTTGAATTTGAACCTGGCGTGACACGGCAGACGAATTGATCTTCAATTTAGTTTTGGCGGGAAGGACGATGAAAAGCGTTTGATTATCGGAGAAATTGAATCCATTCCCAGTTGAGAAATCAATCAGAGAAGTTGATGGTTGGAAAAATCGGGTTGTGCATTCGTGCATTCTTCAATCGTGCGAGTGAATTGGTCGAAGGATACGCTGACGCTTTTGGTACTCCAGTGAAGACGCTGATAATGATGACGATGATGAGGATGAGAATGCTGATAATGATGACGACGATGAGGATGAGAATGTTGGTAATGATGATGATGATGTTATAAATATGATTTTGTTAGTGATGGTGGTGCCTCGAAGTAAACAGAATGGGGGATTGTAATGTGATTACATGATTATAATTACCATTGTTTAGAAGTGTTTAAGCATTCAATCTCGCACTTCAAACTTTTCACTGGCACCATTGTCATGGCATGTTCACCTTATGACGTAAGTCAAACAAGAAGATGATGATGATGATGATGATTTTCAAATGTCATCATTCTAGAGTACTTGTTGAGAGGGATTAAATCCAAAATCCATTTAAATTTAAAGTCCATCCCCCATCATCTCAAAATGGCCATGAAATTTGAATCCATCACGTCAGCCATTAACGGCCAGTATAAGTTCCCTCATCTCTGATTGGTCGAATTCTCGACGACCATGCTTCCGGTCTGGATGAGAGGGAGAAGCCATTTTCATTTTATGACCTCAGACGGACGTTTTAAGACCAAGCACGATAATCGCCATCCATTCCCAGCCCTTTCAAGCCCCCACCCACTTCACCCCATCCCCGTATGATTTCAGCCCTTTCATGTTGTTGTTGCTGTTGATGTTGTAGGAATTGTTGTTGAAGGATTTGTATAACTACAATTGCTCAAGGTGGTTAAATTATAATAGTAATAATATAATTATATCGATTAAGTATATCATTTAAAATAATAATTATAATTAAATTGTAGAGAGACAATTGTTTTGTAAAGATATTTAAATAAATATTTGATGCACTAAATGTCGCATAAATAATTGACTATGTATTTAGTGAATTAAAATTTTAAAATCAAAGTAATGTCATTTAAAATATCTGAAGGAGATATTTTTTTCTTCAAAATTTAAATGAATTCTGAAATTGTTTTTTGAAAGTCGTCGAAAAATCGAAGAAATCGTTGAAAAGAACAAAAATAAAGAATATTATTAAAAAATAAATAAATTAAACTAATTGATAGTGGCAGATTAGTTTACAACTATTCTTTCAAAAACATTCTACAACATAGACATTTAAATAGAACCATTAATATTTCCTCACATCATCAATATCATCATCATCATCATCATCATCGCTACCATCTTAATCATTAGCATCATCCCCACCACCGTCATCATCCACGATTCCACCCGACCCCCCAAGGTTCAAGAACACGAGACCAGGTTATCAATCGCCCGAAAGACTCAGTGACCAGGAACGAAGACACATCGCTCTCATAATTTGATAACAGAAGTTCATTTTTCACCCTCACCTCTCCTCCTAAGGTCCACAGTCTCTTTCTAAATCTACTTGTCCATCTTTCCAGCACCTATCACTCCATCTTTCTAAATCTATCACTCCATCTTTCCAGCATCCTTCCATCGAAGACGATGTGTTTCAACATCGTTTGAGTGGATATCGATACTTTCGTAAGTACTGTTTCTATTTACCACATTTTAATCATTACCAATACTACCATTACCCTTGGCGTCGTCATCATCATCATCATCATCGTCATCATCATCATCGCTATCGTCGTCATCGTCGCTACTACCTTGAATTTGTCCACGATGTGGGTTTCTTTTGCCACGAGAGAAATATTTCGTAATTTCCATAAAATCGTGACCACACAAGCTTTCGCTTCCCCAACACCAGCGGGGGAATTTATTATTATTATTATTAGTATTATTATTATTATTATATTATTATTATTATTTTTTATTATTATTATTATTATTATTATTATTATTATTATTATTATTATTATTATTATTATTATTATTATTATTATTATGATTATTATTATTATTATTATATTATTATTATTATATTATTATTATTATTATTATTATTATTATTATTATTATTATTATTGTTATTATTATTCTTGTTGTGGTTGTTATTATATTATAATATTTACTATAGTAAAAAAAAGTCATCATCGTCATTGTCGTTGTTGGGCGCAATCTGTAGGTCTCGTCATCAACTTTGACTGAAAACATTTCACGACAACTTTGCCTCATCACGAAGATTAAACCGCCAAAAATGCAGACGTAGATGTCTATTTTACGCCTAACAGTGACATATGCTGTGGAGAATTAAATGAAACGACGCTAGTGATGATGATGATGACGACGACGATGACGATGACGCTTTCGATGACGATGACGATGATGGTGATGATGATGATGATGATGATGATGATGATGATGATGATGATGATGATGATGATGATGATGATGATGATGATGATGATGATGATGATGATGATGATGATGATGATGATGATGATGATGATGATGATGATGATGATGATGATGATGATGATGATGATGATGATGATGCTGATGATGATGATGATGATGATGATGATGATGTGATGATGATGATGATGATGATGATGATGATGATGATGATGATGATGATGATGATGATGATGATGATGATGATGATGATGATGATGATGATGATGACGATGACGATGACGGTAATTAGGCAGGCTTTTGCAGAGGAATTTTGAAAGCTCAAGTTAAACTTCAAACATCTACTCCTAACGTCAGTCAAACTTCATCTCAATTTAGTCACCAATATTGTTTTTTTTCAAATTATTCGTAATTTAAACATTTATTGCTGAAACTCGGATAATTATTGAAATGAGTTAATTAGTAACTGTTGCTGTGGCACAAATTGTAATTTTAATTCTAAAATTAGGACACCCGTAGGATACAATAATAACTATTAAAATATAATCATAAACAACTAATTATTTCGAATAATTAGTCGACGTAGAAGGGCCCTGTGGAGGGGAGTGGTTGTGGAAGCCCACAGGCCTCTGGGTCGGTCCTGTTACCCCCTTCGAGAAGCAAAAAAGGTTTTAGTTGGTGTGGGCCCCTGTGCTCATTCCGACAATTCCTAATTCTCTTCGGAATTGGAGAATAACATTTTTAAGATACAAGTTTCTAACAAAGGCAGTTCATGAATTTTCTTTCTTTTTTTAGCTTTTGCGCGAGTTAATGACATCAAAAAGAACATTTAATTAAATTGCATATATTTAAAATAATAATAATTTTTTATTATAATATTATAATGTTATAAACAAAGAATATCAACAGGAACAAATGGATTAAACTGCATATCTTTAAAATTATAATAATAATATGATAATATTATGATCAAAAAATGTGAACACAATAACGTAATTATTTCACCTGGTGGAATCCTTGCAGACGTTCTGACGACACAAACGACCAGAAATGCAAAACTCAAAACTGTTTTCATGTTGTTTCTCGAAAATAATATCTTAATATATTTATTAAATTTCTTTTATAATTTTTTTTCAGTAATAAAGTTTCAAAAGTTTTTCTCGTTTGATTTCCCGGTCGATAAGTTCTGGAATGAAATCATCAAAAGAACGTGTTCCGAGAATCCAATAAATAAAATCGATAAAAAACAATTTGATTTCTTTGACAAGGAAAACACATCAAAACAGAGAATCGAACTTTCAATTCCGAACAGATGCAAGTCGACCTTTTATACGAAACCTGCTCACAACGCACAGACAGTTCCAATGCGCAGTACTTTCTTTGTTCGCCACTTCATGAACGCGATGTTGCGAGGATTTTGAATTGCTTCAATTGTATTTAATTGTTTGTATCGTTAAATAATTGTTTGTATCGTTCAATAATTGTTTGTATCGTTCACTAAATGTTTGTATCGTTCAATAAATGTTTGTATCGTTCAATAATTGTTTGTATCGTTCACTAATTGTTTGTATCGTTCACTAAATGCTTGTATCGTTCACTAAATGTTTGTATCGTTTATTAAATAATTATATCTTTCAGTAGTTGCCTGCAACTTTGATTAATTGCTTGTTAATGTCCTTAAATTTTGTAAACTATAAATTTATTTTGTTAAAAGCCATTTATAATTTTAAATATAGTTATACTTTAGAAAACTTATGAAGTGCACAAAAGTAAGGAATGGAGTGAATGAAGGAACGGATGGACGAGCGGATGAAATGTTACAACAATGAAGTCAGTGAAGCGTGAAACATCCGGGATGAGAATAACAACTGACACGCTGTAATTTCACGCTATCATGACGTCATTTCATGTCCCCGAGAAAATAAAAGTATTGCATTGCAGCATTATCTTGTTTTTGTTCGTAAATTAACGATTTTATTCACAATGTATTTTTATTGTGTTTTTGATTAAATTTTTGAAAAGTTTATGCCAAATTCTTTTTATTCGAATAATGAAAAACATCAAAGCATTTCATGATCTTGCCACTCTTCATGAACTCTTCCCACGTGATCGATTTTATCAACCAATCAGATGAGAGGTTTTAGGATAGGAATGGAGTTGAAAATTATGGTTCCAGCGAATTTTAACACTCCACAAACCTGTCACATGCTGCAGTCATTTCTGAAGTATCATGAAATTGTTGGAGCTGCTATAATCACCATCATCTTCCAACTTTATAATCACCACCACCTCTATCCTCATCATCACCATCGTCGTCGTCATCGTCATCGTCGTCATCGTCATCGTCATCTTCATCGTTGTCGTCATTATCATCACCACCATCATCATCACCGCCTTCATTGTCATGATAATTTCTACCTCTATCTTCATCATCATCATCACCACCCCTATCTTCATCATCATCAGGATCAAAGGTGATCCTGGCCATCACCCAATAGCCACCCAGGCCATCGATAATCATTCCAGATGGAATGATAGTGCATCGATGACGTCATCGTCCAATCTCCAATGAAGCGAGTAGAGTTTCTGTTTCCTAAGCATCTCATTAATCATCTCAGTCCTTATCAATTCTCTTTCTACGATTATTATTAATGAGGATTACGAATGTGATGCTGATGACGATGTCGTCGATGATGATGATGATGATGATGAAGTTGGCAGCATTGATGGACGAGATCTTTGTCCCCTCGAAGACAGGATTTCGATTGCACTTGTCCCAAGAAATGTTTTACACCGAATTATCGCCCAATGCGCGTGCGTCCATTCATCTTAAGGACGTCACTGGTGCAAAATGTTCAATATGTCACTTACTCTCATCGGATCATCATCGCATCATCACATCATCGCATCATCACATTAGCACAACCTCATCGCAACCACCCTTAAGCCATCCGTACTGCCGGAGTTCAATTCCTGCTCCTCCATTAAGGATCGGCCGTTTGACAAATGTGACGTCATCCTGTCACGTGTTCCACCTGATTTCTGTCCGCCAATCACGTCACAGAATCGATATCTGCCAGAGCAATGTATGCCTCGAATTATTGCTTCCTTTGTGGCCAGGGACCATGTATGTTCTTGTTTCATGCCTTCGAGTTCTTTGTGGCGCGAAAAAATGAAAGCGTAAACCATTCGTCTGCTCACGATGGTTGGTTGCTAAGCTGTAATGGTTGTTAAGTTGGCGAACGATGATGATGATGCTTATGATTATGATGCTGATGATGATGATGCTATAATAATAATAATAATAATAATAATACTAATAATAATAATAATAATAATAATGGAAATTAATTATCATCATCGACATCGTTATCACCATCCATCTCCTCATCGTCGTTATCATCACAGGACTGGCTGATCATTATTTGAATGTGAGGCTGATTGGATGATGTTCAATTAGTTACCAAGGAGATGGCGATGGCGGTGATGATGATATTGATGATGACGGCATTGATAATGATGACGGGGAAAACACAGCTGTTAAAAATAATGACGGATAAGTGTTAACCTATTCAATGTTACAGACGCGATGTATAATGACGACAATAACAACAACGACGACAACAGCACCAAAATTAATAATAATAATAATGCAATTTAATTTACAATCGTCGTTTGTGAAATTTACAAATAACTATCAATCTCATTCTCTCAACAATAATTATAAATAATTCGTAATTTGATATAATTTCTTGCATATTAACTCACTTTCAGTTCAATATTTCAATCACAATTCATATAATCTTCTAAAAAAAAAATAATAATCCAAAAATAAGTTGATGACAAAAATAACCAGACGAATAATTTGTAAAATTATCTTTAAAATTAATTTTCTTGAAAATGATTAAAAACACGACATTCCTCCATGGCGATTCCATGGCAGTCAATCAATCAACTGATTTCAATGAATCCATGAAGCGTACACGTCTGTCTCCTGAAATGAGCGGGAATCCATGACTAAGGTGTCCGTTCATCTGTCTTCATGCTGTCGCCACTCATGCAAGTGACGACAACTTTTAGAATAACATGCGGCATTACGAAGCATTATCAATTATTGTTTTAATGGCCTGACAAATTAATTATCATCATCATCATCATCTTTATTATTGTTATTGTTAATAAAGTATTTCGCTATTAAAATTATTAAACATTTCACGTTGGAAGTTTACAGATCGTCTGAGGGAGAGATGGGCAGATGTAGAGTTTGGAGGGTGATTGGGATGAGCCTAGGTATGGGCTGTGTTGGGATTGAGTTGAGGCAGGGTAGTAGTTGGTCTAAGGTTTTGGAGGGCTTGTGGGGAAATTGGGTGGAAATTATGGAAGGAAAAGGTAAGGGGATGGTCGGAGAGAAATTGAGAATTTTGATGAAGTTTTTTTAATGGTGGAAAAAGCTAAGAATGGATTAACCGGTTAGGCTTGGGTTATAATTGGAAACTTTGACACAATCAGAGATGAAAAACAGATTATGATTAATTTTCTTCAAAAGTGTCTTCATGGCCATGATGGCATCGTCGTCAAGCAAATTGATGATATGTTTGGATTGGTTGTTCATATTCGCATTTAAACATGATATTATTATATTCATATTAATTAGTAAAGAAGGAAATAAAAAAAAAATATTTAATAATAATCTTAATAATAGGAGTTTGGGAAAAATTGGGGAGATTAGTAAAGAGGTCGGAATAAGTTGGGGTGGTTTTGGGGTTAAGTTTTGAAGGATTTTGAAAAGAGTGGTGATGAGTTGATAATAATAATAAATAATAATAATAATAAATAATAATAATAATAATATAATAATAATAATAATAATAATAATATAATAATAATAATAATAATAATATAATAATAATAATAATAAATAATAATAAATAATAATAATAATAATCATAATAATAATAATAATAATAATAATAATAATAATATAATATAATAATAATAATACTAATAATAATAATAAATAATAATAATAATAATAATAATAATAATAATCATAATAATAATAATACTAATAATAATAATAATCATCATATCATCCTCATCTAATCACTTCCTCCCTTTGTACGGCGCCACAATATGTGCATAGCGTCAGAGGCGCCTAAGATTAATGTTTGCTTGTCGTTTGATGGAGATGGAGTAATTGGTGCCTTTTGCAATTTCGTTAATTTTGGAAATAGCGACTGACTTTAATCTGAAACTTTTTAAAAACAAGCGGTAACTGCGGTTTTTAAAATATTTTTTGATTTATTTTAAAATAATGACCCATTTATTTGTTTAAGCTGTTGAATATTTACGGAATTTTGTAAGTTTTGCTAAGTTAATGAAAACGTAATAAAAAGAGGATAGTATGACGTCCTTTAACTTTCAATTACACCGGAGAATAATCGTCCTGGAAATTAATCGCATATTCATCGATTAACGCATTGATCTGTTAATGAAGGCTTGAGGCAATCGATGTTCCGAAATGAATTTCGCAGTGACCTTACTCTATGGCCTGGAACAATCGAAAGAAGTGGGGTGGGCAAGGGTTGTTGGTAGGTTAGTTGATTGGTTGGTTGATTGATTGTTTGGTTGGTTGATTAGTCGATTGATTGTTTGGTTGGTTTGCTGGTTGGTTGTTCAGCTGACTGGTCCCATGATTTGTGTTTGAGTCACGTTTTTGATCGATGACTTTGGACTTGAGGTATGGATGGGATTGTATTTAAATGTGTATAAAATTATTTTTTTATTATTAATCTATCAATTTAATTATTTTGTGAAAAATTTTTTTTATTAGTATTCTATCAATTAGTAAATTACTAAATTAATATTCAGATTTATTATTAGTTATGCTATTTAATTACACAAATAATCATCAATGGTTTTCTCATGCAACAGTATTAACAAGTCATTATGAACTTCTTTCAATCCATCTTTTACAAATCACTCGCAACACAATCATTTCCGGGAAATATTCATTATTTAATATTTGAAATTTTGAATATATAATATTTAATATTTGAATATTTAATAATTGAATATTTGAATATTTAATATTTCAATATTTATCCTTTCATAATTTTGATGCCTTGGCATAATTATGATCTTCAGCAGGAGGTGCTTAATGAAGCAAGCGACACCTCGCGACGACAACAACAATTGATTTTCTTCCTTTATGAAATCTTCAACAACAACAACATAAAACCATACTCATTGAAATTTTTCTCTGAAGGTTATTAAAAAAGATTATTTTGTTGCTTCAAAATTAAAAAATAAATTCGAGAATGAATTAATAGATGGGACGCAATTTAAAAATGAACTTCTGGTTGCACAAATGAACGAAAGAATTGGTGGATGGATGGACGGATGGATAAATGGATATGTTGATGAATAGTGAATGAATGATTGAAATGAAAATGAGTTAAAAACCTGAAGATGGAAGCCGCTTAGAAGCGCCAAACGAACGTGATAACGTGAAATTCTTGAAAAGGAATTTGTTTAGCGCAAATTCCATCTTAAGAATTCATCTTGAATTAAACGCTTTCATTTGTTAAATGTAACAAATATTATTTTTTATATTTGAATGTATTTTCAATTTCGAACAAATTTAATCATAACGATAAACAAATTTATTGGCAATAAAAAAGTATTTTTTCATTTTATTGATTTTTAGTGAACCAATGTTAATATAACATATAATATATCATATAACATTGCAATTAAGTTTTAAAAAATTCATAATGTTAGCTCCGTAATTTAAAAATGCTATATTGAGGTAATAAATAAAGCGCAAGAAAATAATTAAAATAAATAAAATTCACAACTTTTAAAAATAATGAACATTTAAGAACTGAAACAATTCTTAATAAACTTTTCGAACTCAAAAGGTTTTAAGAAATTAATGGAAGCGATATTGTATGAGGCAGGAACTGTTAAGACATTTTTGAAGATTAACCATATTCGGATGGATGGATGGACGGATGGATGGATGAATGGATGGATGGATGGACGGATGGATGGATGGATGGACGGATGGATGGATGAATGGATGGGTGGATGGATAGATGAATAAATGAATTAATGGATTGACAGACGGACGAACGGATGGATGGATTTTTGAATGGAAGGACGGATGGATGGTTGAACTGAGATGAAAGGATAGATGGAAGGGCTGAGGGAAGGATGGACGCGATGCGCGAAAGATTGATGCAAAGACCAGCTTCATAACTTACGAGTTGTACTTGCGAAATCTGTTTAATGGGTCTGAAGTTCATCGATGCGAGCTCTTGGAATCGCGGAGCATTAGAAGGATTATGGGATGGATGGATTGATAGATGGATGGATGAATGGATGGATGGATGGACAGATAAGTGTATGGATTGATTCATAGATGGAAGGATAGATGAATGGATGGGCAGATGGATTGATAGAAGAATATATGACAGATAGATTGGTGGATGGATGGATGGATTGATGGATGAATAGGTGACAGATGGATGGCTGGATGGAGACTTAAAGAACCCTGAGACAGAATCGGCAGAAGCGTGGCATGCCGCAAGCAAATAAAACTTGGCATTAATGGAGCAATAAATATCACGGTAATGTCTGTGCCGCCATCTTGTTATTACCACGTAACCGCTTTTCCACTACTGGAAGTTGAGATTAACCACTCAGTGACGATTAAAATACCACCAATACTACCAAGTACCACGATATGGTAAGATGACCAGTGTGTTTGTGGTTCGATCCTTGGTTTGGAATCATTTCAAATATTAATTTCCTTTTTAAAATAACGAAGTTTAGATGATGAGACCATAATTTCTTTTTATTTTTACAAAAAAAACCCCACAAAAACAGAACGCTTTTATGATGTTTTTTCACTTTAAAAAAATAAATTTTTAAATAATTAGATGGGCTGACATTTTTTGTCTGTAAATATTTTTAAATACTTGATTTTAATGGCTTGGTGTTAATATCGCTTAGTTTCTAGCGAGGATAAAATAATTAAGTGCCCTTAAAAAGAAATGATTTTCGATGTAATTTTGTTTTATTAAATCATAAATCGCAATGGCAATAAATAATGCCACAAATATCGTAAATAATAATAGTATTAAATTAGTAGTAATTTGATAAAATTATTGTTTCTTGACGAGATGCTTTAAACTTGATTACAAATTTGATAATTTCTCAGAAGCTGAGACACGTCAATTGCTCTAAATCCAGTGGCAGACAATAATGACAATGTCTCCCAATATCGGCCACATGAGCGCCAACACGGGCAGACGAACGTTTGACACTTCCGGTCTGCAAGCGTCTGCTTCCTTCCCACATCGTGTCACGTGTTCCAAATGTCGTGACTGGGATGCATTGCAAATGGAGTGAAGTTATGGTTGTATGGATGGGCAGATGGATTGGTAGATGGATGTGTGGAAGGAGGCATGGATGGATGCATGGATGGATGCATGGATGGATGCATGGATGGATGCATGGATGGATGCATGAATGGATGTGTGAGTGGATCGGTGGATGGATGGATAGATTGATAGATGGTTTGATAAATAATTTTAATATCGATAGTTTAGTATCGGATGGATACAAGAAAAGGTGGTGAAAAAGAGGGAAGATTCATGGGCAACACAATGTGTGGTATTAATGAAATTGAATACATCCACCGGAAAATATTACAGGAAATAATGAGGTTTGCAAAGAAATAAATTCAATCTTAAAATTGAACATTCTAATTTGAATTTGACGAATTATTGTAATTAATTTTATAAAACTTATTTAATTATTAATATTATAATTAATAATTATATTATTATATTTAATATAATTTACATTAATATTATATTAATTATTATTATTATTTAACCTATCTTCTGAGTGCCTTCGTTGATCGCACAACTGAAGCGCCAATTTATGCAGACGAATGGATGAAGGTGCATTGGATGATGTCCTCGCAATCTCTGTTGCTATGGTGACCGATGAGTCTGTTAATTGGCAGTTAATGATGATAATGGTCAAGGAAGCAGTGACAATGATAACAACGACGAAGAAGACAACGACGACGATGTTGACAATGATGATGATGATGATGATGATGATGATGATGATGATGATGATGATGATGATGATGATGATGATGATGATGATGATGATGATGATGATGATGATGATGATGATGATGATATGATGATGATGATGATGATGAGGATGATGATGATGATGATGGTGATGATGATGATGATGATGATGATGATGATGATGATGAGCTGATGATGATGATGATGGATGATGATGATGATGATGATGATGATGATGATGATGATGATGATGATGATGATGATGATGATGCTGATGATGATGATGATGATGATGATGATGATGATGATGATGATGATGATGGATGATGATGATGATGGATGATGTTGATGATGATGATGATGATGATGATGATGATGAGGAAGATGATGAGGAAGATGGCGTTGGTAAGAAAAACTACGAAAGATATTTTTGAAAACGGCAAAATAACCCTTGGAAATGCAATTCTGGACTGGAAATTAAATAATCGACCTCACCAAAGTTCTGGATCGTTGGAGTCCGCCATCTTGTTTCCCTCACCGCAATAGCAAAATTTCTACCGTCATCGTCATCATGATATTCTATTCAGTCATCCTTCCATCCATCCATCCATTCTCTTTTAGGTCCATCCATCTTTCCACTCATATCTAAGCGACCACAATAAGATTTTTTGGCGCCATAAACCTCTATGAATGTGTCCTTCCCTTCTCCAGACCCTGGAGTAATTGCGAGGATGATGTACAGCTGCTGGAGAGATGCGCTGTGAGAGGATTTCCGTCTACTCCACCCAGCGTTTCAACTGGAAAGGAAAGCTGAATTCGGATTTTTCCACGTACGTGATTAGGCGAACGAGACGTGAAAGGTGGAGGCAATTTGAAACCAAATCGTTGTTCCCAGAAATGAAGATGACGACGACGACGTGATGGAGTTGAGAAATTAATCTTAAATTGCTCCTCGGAGTTTCACAGAAAGTTTCGAGCGTGGATTACCGATTTGTCAGTTCTGCTGGAAGTATTCTTCACCTCAACTCTTTCATCTTTCCATCCATCATTTCGACTTTTCATTCTCCACTCATCCATCCATCCATCCATCCATCCATCAGTTTATTTTGTTTTTAATGTTATTTTCTTCTTAACAAAGATCTCCGTACTTTAATCTATCTTAAGATCTGAGCATCATTTCAAAAGTGTATTAAAAAATAATTATGATTATGATAATGATGATGGCCATTTTCAATGAGACTTGATCATTTGGAAAGCAATTTTTTGTCACGATGTTGTGTTTGTTACGTAATGAAATTTCTTAGCTTTAATATCGATATTAAAAATAATAGTAATAACAACAATAATATGAATAATAATTTAATCATGAAATATTAAAAAATATCAGAAATAGCTTTGACTTTTAAGTTAATGAACAAATTTTCAGCAGATTAATTGTTTATTAAAATTTCTCTTAAAATTGCAAATGCAGTTGTTATCATTTAACGAGTAATACTGTTTTCCTCAATTATTTTTAAAAATCGTTTTAATGTCTCATTGAAGTTTTGCGTTTTTCATCTTTTAAGTTAATGAAGCCTTTCTTTTGAAGTCTTCAACTTTTTAAAAAATGTTTTCAACACTTTCACCAATTACTTCTTGACCACCTTGTCATTACATTAATAAGCGAAATAGCATACACATTTATAAATCAAATTCACTTTTAATTTAGAATTTATTCTTAAACATAAATTCATTTTATTGAAATATAACAACAAAATGTGTTTAATTCAGGGCGGACAATTTACTTTTCAGTCAATTTCATGTGGAATCACGAACGAAGACAGAAAAGAAGAAACACACAAAGACAAAGACGAAAACAGAGACGAAGACACAGACGCAAAGAGACAGACGGAGTGAATGAGAAGTAGCACCGGGATTAATTCTGTTTGTGTCCAATTGATCTTTGATCGATCGCCTGGATCGCGTGAATTCCACCTCCGAAAGGCCTGGAAACGTTTTCAGTGGAGCGGACGTTTTCCCTCCACTCGTCAGAGCACGTTGGCAGGTGCCCGATGATTGATTTGTTTAACAAACTGAACATTCATCGATCTGCCGAGAAAATAGTTCGCTGTTGTTCTTCGCTGTTTGTTTTTTTGGTCTCTATGGCAACGAATTGGAAACGATGACTTGATCGATGCGAAGCGTCTGGAAAGAAGCGTTATTATTATTATTATTATTATTATTATTATTATTTATTATTATTATTATTATTATTATATTATTATTATTATTATGATTATTATTATGATTATTATTATTATTTTATTATTATTATTATTATATATTATTATTATTATTATTATTATTATTATTATTATTATTATTATTATTATTATTGTTGTTATTATTATTATTATTATTATTATTATTATTATTATTATTTATTATTATATTATTATTATTATTATTATTATTATTATTATTATTATTACGGCATTGAAGTGTAAGGTTATGAAATCAGAAAAAATATATGAAAATCATAACATTTAAATAAAGCTGCTTAAAATAAAATATTATTAATTAAATAATATTAATAAAATTTGACAATAATAAAACGAATTTGATGAATTAATTACCAATTTACAACATGACACGATTCCGTGCGAACGGCACTTCAGATCAAGCATTAAACCTAAACCCATCCATTTATCCATCAATCCATCCATTATCACTTGCACCAGGAAAGCTGTTGAGAACATAAACTCCGTGAAATAAAACCACTCCGTGGGTGAACGTGTCACCATGACCGTAATCACCATCACTTTAACCATCATTACATCACCATTCCATCACCATCACTTTCACCATCATTACATCACAATTACATCACAATTACTTTAACCATCATTTTCACCAGCATTACATCACCATGACATCACAATCAAAGTCAAGATAATTACATCATCATTACATCGCCATTGCATCACCAATGCCCTAAAACTTTAGTTACTTTTCACTCATACAACAATTAGGATTGTTATTACACAGATGAAGATCTTCTTAACAACTGTAAATAATTATTATGTTATGTTATTTTATGCGCGTTGTATTCGATCTTATATACCGTTCTTTGTGTCTGTAATTTTATCTTCCGAAATAAAATTATGAATATCAATATGAATTCTTTGATATAATTTTTTTTTTAAATAAAATTTGCATTGTCATTAAGTTTCCAAGTTCGATCTCAAAAACCACATTCTTCTCAAAAACAATTCTACAGAAAGCCAAAAGAGCTTGTATTAGTTGCTCGTAATAAAAACTTTAAGATGTAGTTGTTTTCACAAAATAACTTATTAAAAATGTGACCATTTCAAAGAATATTGTAAATTAGCAAAATTTAATAATTTACACTAATATTAATAACATATAAAATCGTATAGTAATGTAATAATATTAATTTAATTATTGTCATCTTATCAAATTAATAACATCAATATTCCAAATCACAATACTAATCATTCCAGGTCAACCATTATCAATAGATCATCCATTACCATTTGCATCAGTAAAAATGTTGAAACCCAAAAATTCCTTGAAATAAAAATACGTGGTGGGCGAACGCGTCACCATCACCACATTCATCATCACCACATTCATCATCACCACATTCACCATCACCACATTCATCATCTCCACATTCATCATCTCCACATTCATCATCTTACCACCATCACCATTTCATCTTTATCTACGCTACCACCAATATCATTAGTTATAGAAAATCTTGCGAGCGGCTGGGATTTGAACTCCTAACGGGGTCGCACCAAGGCGAAGCTCTGATATATATCCGACCACCTACGAATACGATTATCATCATATCGTTATCATCATCACGAGTATCATCTCCATCCAAAACCACCATCATCATCACCACCACCTCTACCGATATATTGCCATCATAAGTAGAGCAATAAAAAAAAATCCATCTAAGCGTTCCAGAACGCGTTCGGTTAGTTGCCAGCAATGCTTCATCATCATCATCATCATCATCATCATCATCATCATCATGACCATCAGCCACACAGCCATAACTACAACCACCACAACCACCACCACCATGTTGCGTCATACTTGATGGATGACCGTAGAATATCTCCCTACTTTTCCACCCGTTCGGAGTCACGTGACCCGAGCGAACTCCAGCAACATTGATATTCCAGACGAAATCTCATTCTCGTTCCAGGCTTTCCAGTGACGTCAGTTGATCAGTTGATCCGGTGATGATGATGATGATGATAATGATGCTGGTATTGGTGATAATATTGGGCCAAATCTATAAATAGGTTTTCTATCCTTATTCTTCAAATTTAATAATAAATAATATGTCATATTAATTTAATCAATTAAAAATAATTAAAAAATTAATATATTCAATTTCGTTAAACTGTTTGTTGATTTAAAACTTTAAAATGTTTATTTTGTTTCTTTTATTCATTTTCTGAAATAGCGGAATTTACATTTTTTCCCGATATTCAAGCCATACCTATATTCAACTCCCGAGTCACTCTGAAATTGTATATAGACTTAATAATATACATTAATAGTACACATTGGCCACATGGGTTGTGTTTCTGCTTACGGCAGATATGGCAACAGTAAAACCCAGGCAGTACTGCCAAAAGTACCCTTGGGAGAGAGAGCTTAGTATATATATATTATTTTTATATTATTTATATATAGTATATATTTATTGTCTCTTTACAAGACCATAAAACGACCATTATACGCAGGGAAGTCACTGGGGGTTAGGAATCGACCGGGGATCCCGGCCCCGGTAAATGTTAGCCGGAGAAAGTAGTAAATTTATGTAAAGGAAATTTAGACACTTTTTTGAAATGCGAACGTCTGAATCCCTCTTAACAGTAATTATTTCATTTGATTGAATAAAATCGCCAGGTATTAATTATAAAAGCTCTTGAGAGAGGAAGGTATTTAAACTCCTAACAAAGGCGCACCAAGGCCAAAGTCTTAATCGCTCGTCCACAGACACCTGGTATAAAAAATTCTGATAATTCTTAAAAAACATAATTGGGGCACCTTTGTGAAATAATCCCGCTCATAGGCGCCAACTTAAGGGGGGCAAAGCATTTTTTGGTGGAGGATTTACATATTTTAAGTTAAACTTTTAAGTTGCTAACTAAAAAAAATTAGTTAAACTCACAATTTAACTAAATTATTTTTTTCTTAGTTAAACTGTTGCCTTAACTAAACTTTTTTAGTTAAACTAAACTGTGAACTAGTTGCCCGTCACTGCACGTTACCATAGCAATGAAGTGTTGAATTGAATTAAAATGAAAGTGACGGCACGGCATGTTGTTTTCGTTATTACTTTTCAGATTAAAAAATTTAATAGTTGTTTTTTTCCTTTAAAAAAGTCTTCTTCTTCTTCGCAGTCTACGTCAATTCACTTTAAACCAATGAAAAACGATTTACGAACTAAAGTTTCAGCAACTTGTTTATGAAATAAAATTGCCCCCCAATAATTTTATCAAGTTGGCGCCTCTGATCCCGCTGCTCTTAAAATACTTATACTTAGGAAACAATTTATGGCAAACATTCTTTGGCAATAGTCTCACTATGAATGAGAACTGCTATCACTTGAGCTGGCAGATGGGCCATCTATTCATCCGCCTGTCCATTCATCCATCCATTCCAGCTAGCAGCTCATTGGGACACGCCGTCCATAAGGAAAGGGTCATCCGAGATACCTATACGTTTCTCCTTTACTTGTTTTCTCTCTGTCTTCTGAGATACAGGAATGTCGTTGCAGCATTTCCAAGGGGAAAACCCCAGTAATACTTTAAGAGGTGACCTGAAGTCATTCTCATGTGAAAATATATTTATACCAGATAATAAAATGCAGTTATTCCATCATTGACACACTATTTCTTCAAATGATTGAAAATTCATCGGAGGAAACGTCCTAATAACATACTGCTAGTAACAAAGATTTATTATTAACTTGAACGATCAATTGTTGTTGTACGATCAATTGTACTATTATTTTAGCGATACATTTGCCTTTGTGATATGTCAACTGGATGGACGTGGGTTTTGAATGTGTCATAAAAATTCTAAAAGCTGTTCATAGTATATGTAGCAAATTGCTAAACTAAATCTCAAAACCCAGTAAGCTATTTTCTTTATGTTAGCCATATTTCACTGATTTTTATCCAGGTGTAAAATTTTTGTAGACCTTGATATCATCTACATCCTACATTCGGCAATGAACATATCTGGGGCAAGGCAACCTTGTGCCCAGAGGATAACCTCCTGGTCATCAAGTCAGAGTATGACAATATTTTAATTTAAATATATGTCTGATATTATTATGCTCTTGTTGATGTTATTATTAGTTGCTAATTAGCCAATCTCAAACTAAATATTAAATGGCATAGTGTTAGTGAAAT
The DNA here is from genome assembly GCA_021613335.1 of Whitmania pigra. Taxonomy (NCBI): domain Eukaryota; kingdom Metazoa; phylum Annelida; class Clitellata; order Hirudinida; family Haemopidae; genus Whitmania; species Whitmania pigra. The sequence goes on along the minus strand of JAJTWR010000416.1, from coordinate 341,861 downwards.
TGATAACAGTTTGCTCTTCCAAATATTTTAGTTACAATACTATTTGGAGATGTCGGACTTGACAAAGCATATGAGGAATTTAGAATAGAACTTCAAGAGGCCTGAAAAACAAAAAAGTTGGTCACATTGAAAATTCACTGCATCCGATTAATTAATGTTAAAAGTAATTCAAATTACTGAACTCATTTTAATTAATCCACGTATTCTAGCATTGCGAACATCCTGCCCATTTGAGGAAACTCGTTGATCAACGACACCGCAAGGACATGGAACCATTTGTATTTGTAAACATCAACAACTCGGTTACTCTTGATGTTTCCGAAGCAGAGCAAACTTCAGAGAATGCATATGATTAGACTTTTGAAAATTTTTTCGCTTGTGACGAATTTCTTAAAACTTCGTGTGCATTATCGGAGTTGTACGAAGCTTAGGTTCTTTTTGAAAAAACCAGATAAGGTTTGCAATGCATTGCATTATTATTTAATATTATTTAATTAAAATTAACTAATTTCACTTCAGACCAGGGAGTTTGAATCTAAGTTCCTCAGTCCAAAATATACTTTTGTCAAAGAAGGACATTTAATCCAGACGAGAATTTTCGATCTCTCGAAACCACATTACTTCAAATGGCATTTCCAGATGCTATTGGAGAAATGATAAAAAATAATACTTATTAATTATTTGCTTAAAATTAATTACACTTTATTAGTATTTATAAGTATTTACAGAATTATAAAAATTCAACAACTGAAAAAGTTAATTTATCTTCAAATAGCCCATTTTTTTTCCTTTAAAAAAGGAAACTGATGAAAGGTCAAAACGTTGAAGATGTGAGTTCAATTATAATTAGAACTACAATTTTTAAACTTTATCTGTGGTAGTGAATTTTAATAAACGCGCTTTTATTGAATTACAGGTAAACTTAGAGAGCCTTTACCACTGAGGCTAATACGCATTATGATAGCTAGAAGAAATTGACTATATGGTGGAACTTATGAAGCAGTCTGGGAAATTTGCTCGTTCGGGAAATGAAGGTATCAGAGAGTTTCTTCAACTAATTAAAAATTTTCGTTTTGCATTTCAGTCATTAATCTCTATTGATTTATGTGAGATGTGAGATCTACATGATTTACCAGTCTCAAATGTCGAGTGCAAAATCTGGCATTGCTTTGCATTCAGCAGAGCATTGTTAGTGCGAACCTTTGAACCAGGCATCAACTAAGTGAAGTTTATTCTCATGTAATATCACTGTTGTGGTGATGGACCATCATTAACATCATCATCATCATCGTCCGTCATCGTCATCGTCATCGTCGTCATCGTCATCGTCATCGTCATCGTCATCGTCATCGTCATCGTCATCGTCATCGTCATCATCATCATCATCATCATCATCATCATCGTCCATCATAAGGTATCCTGTTTGATGGATGACCTCAGAATGTCTCCGTTCTTTTTCCACTCATTCGCAGTCACGTGACCCAACGAACTCTTGCAATTGATATTCCACACGCAATCTTACTCTCTTTCCAGCCTTTCCAGTGACTACTGATCAGTTGATTTGACGATGATGATGATGATGATGACAATAGCAAAAGTGGCTCATAATTAGCTCGAAACTAACTCCATTAATTAAAATCAAACTCACAAAAAATAACATTTCAAATAACATTGCTTCTATTGCGATATAATAAATAAAGGATTTAAAAATTAAGAACATATTCATAATGTTTATAAGTTGTAAATTAAAACATATTCATGTATTACGTGGTATTCTTCAGTTGAATGAATTCAAACAATTCATGTTGAATCCAAGCACCAAAGAAGCAGCAGAGTTCAAAGGTTGCAGAATCGCTCATGCATGACAAATTAAGTCGATTTTTATTCTCTGTTCTTCTTTGGTCATCTTGGAAATGTTGAAGAATTTGGCTGCAATGAATTATTAACGTTTTATGACAAAATGTTTTGTCGATGCTGTTATAGCAATTATTTAGGGTTTAATAACTATTAATATACTATTAACTTAATAATTTAATAAACTATTTAGTTTGAGTTTTAAAAGGGAGAAAAAAGTGACCAATACTCTCTTTGTTACTCAGCATAAAATTCCAAAAATAAAAAATAAGAAATCATCCCAAATTAAATAATTCCATAAATTCCAAAAATAAAATAACTGAAAAGAATCGAAAGAACTTAAAAGAACGAAAGCTGACATAAAAATGAAAATTTCCTGTGAAGCTGGAAATGAGGATGACTACGAGGATGATGATGATGATGATGATGACGTCAACGATGACGATAATGATGACGACGACGACGATGATGACGATGACGGAAAATGTGGAATATTCCGGAGGCGGGAAAGAGCGTTGATTAATTGATGAAGTAAAAGTGGGTGGATGGGAGATCATGCTAATAATGGCTAATAATGATTAAGAACTTTTTAATGGGAATCACCCGAGCTTGATGCAATTATAATTAATATTTATTTATTTATCCGGTCGAAGGATATAATAATTATATAATTTATTATTTCCTTCAATTATGACTTAATCTTTCTTGTCTTTTGGGATTCTGCAGGTGTTTGAGCACTTAACACCGAGGCAATTTAAAAAAAGGCTGTTTTGGTTTTATTCCAAACAATTACATTTACAGCTGACAAAGTTCACGCATATAACACGCGGGTTTTATACGATTTTACGGTTATAACGCGCATTCTTCTGCATAATAATATGAGTAGCAATACATAATGTGAGCTTTGTTATAACAACAATATTAATATATGATGTTAATAACAGGAACAATAATCATAATTACTGCGTGTTATTGTCGCATCTATAAAAGTTGGTTTTGATATTTGCTATTCATAATTAATATTCAAGTTGGATATTACCATTTGATATAATTATTGCACATTCTCATTATACACATTCGATATACATATTTAATATATGTGTCAGATATAAAATGTCTATATGTTTGTTTGGAGCAGTAATGCAACCGTCCAACCATTGTCGATCAAAAAGGGTTTAAAAATCGCTTCACTGTCACTGTCTCCAGAGAACCTTTAAAAACCAGCCCGCGTATTTATGTGTTACCCTGTGGTGCTTGCGCAGACGTGATCTGGTGACCGTTTTCTTAATTCTTAAAATTTAAATGAAGTATTTTCATTTTATTTCTAGAGAAAAAACATTTGCAAATATTTAATCACAATCATTTGAACCTTCCTTGTCCACAAAAGTCCATTCTGGGCTCTAATCCTCCCCACTTTGTGCGAACGTCTTTTGCGGACGATGCACAAGTCATAATCGTAGCAGAAATGTTACTATATGCTTCATTTGTGTATAGCGCCAAATTCATGGCGTCAGAAGCAATTTTGTTTCGACCATTCACCCAAAGGTTCAATCTGGGTTGTGAACACCACACGTTGCGAATGTTCTCGTCGCAGCCGCCTAAAAAAAAAGTCGGCTCGCGGACTTTCGTGTTTGCCCTGAGCCCTTTCAATCCCTTCCCTCCCAGGAATCCTGGAAAACGCCGATGTTACATATATACGATGTTACACAAATACACTGACTTCACTCTTATCACAGAAAGTGATTATTTAAAAAATATTATTAAAAATATAAATACAAAAGTACATTTAGAACTAAATCTCAATTGATTTTAAATGAGGGAATTGGAGTCATGATGAAATCGTGTTCATTGCTTCATAACTTCTTTAACATTAAGCTTTTAATACTTAGAGCATCACATTTTTTTAACAAAACAGCTATACCATTAAAATATCATAAATAATTATTAACATAATTAATAATTAATAACATAAGATAATATAACTATCATAAAATAATTCACCATATTTCCTTTGTGCAATAGAAATCCGAAATCCCTGCAGGTAATTTTTGCCACTTAAGCACATCATTCCTAGACGCATATCTTACCAACTCGCAAATGCTCATTAGTGGCCTCTGAATCAGCCGCAGTTTCTGTAGTCTAATACCATCACATTAATAGTTAATTAGTTAATAAAATGTAAAAAGAAAAAGTTTCACATTCAACCTTTTTATTCACAAGATGACCAGCCCACCACAGAATTATTATTATTATTGTCATTATTATTATTACCACCCCATGAATGGATTCAATTTTGAAGGAAATTTAATGAGCACACTAGAGAACTAAGCACACACGAATGGATCCGATTAAGAGACGAAAATACAAAAGATGGAAACTCATTTCCGAATGAACTCGGGGCAATTAATTCCGAGTAAAATCGCTAAAGCAATTTTTTAAATGATAAACCCATGCCGGACAAACACCGCTTTTCCATTTCAGAGGTAGAACGACACAAACTACAGGTTGAGAAGCAATTGCAAGTTTACTAAATATACACCACAAATTCAACCAGAACTTTTCCTTCAATCACAATTTCGCCCCTAAAAGCTTTCCACTGGATTTCCCTGAGCCGAAACGCGAGCGAGTTACCGCCTGAATGAATAGCACCTCCATTGCCGCCATCACCGTCAGCTCTCGTCAGTCGAACAAAATACAAGGGATCACGACAACGGCTTCATAAAAAGCATTGATTTCTTGAGAGAAATAAGTCTTAGTCTTGGCCATGTGAGACAAAAGTCAGTTCAACCTCCTCCTCTCCAGCTGGATCAGACATCAGACAGAGGACATTTTTGATTCTTATATTGCCCTGACTTCAGCAAGTTAAACTAATACGAACAAACGACGACGACAACGAGAACAGAGCATGCACCAATTATTGAAACACAAATAAACAGAATCTGGAAATGCCATCCAGCACAATTAGTTACGTAACACAATGATGATGATGGTGATGATTATTACTTGGCTAATTAATAATGATAATTATAAATATTATTGTGATTATCAACCACAAAATCATTCTCAAAAGGAAAGGATGACAGAGCTATGAAATAAATTTAGGGGAAGATTACATAAACTAATTTTTACTCTTATTATTATTATTGTTGTTGTTATTATTATTATTATTATTATTATTATTATTATTAGGCTGGAAAGACACTCAATGCAATTGATAAAAAATGCAAATGAGAAGATTATAAGTAATGTACAACGACAATGACGCAACAGTGATCAATCACATTTTCCATGCTTTCGTTAAGTCACCGAGACCCGGACGGGGTCGTCGAGTTCAGCGGTACATAATTAATTTTAACCAATCAAAATAACTAAACAAATAAATAAATAGATGGATGGTTATATACACAAGCAGGAACACTGCTGGCGTCTCGTTCGCCTTGTCGATTTTTTTGCTGTTTTTGTTTAGAAAGAATCAAATCTGGAAAATAAATTCATCTCCAAAATATATGGCATCCATGCCTGCAATTAGGAGAGGAGATGGTCATGTAGGAGTCACAAGAGAGGTTTAGGCTGTGGTTTTGTTGACGATTAATATGGCGATGAGCACTGCCGACGAGGACAACTGCGAGATTACGATTCTTCGAACGAGCTACTTTTAGTGATGAAGACAGGTTGCGACGATGAGTATCGTTCGAAATGATGAAATCCAGAAACGAGAGCTCAAAAACATTTTTCCTACTCGGCGAGAAAAGATCCTACTAGACTAGAGGGCGGTCATGGGCCGGACGACCGAGATACGTACGACAAATCCTTGCGAGCAATTCGGGCGAGTTTTTAAAATATAATCCATCGAACCGTTCAAGTTAAATGAAGAGTACTTCTGTTGTTCTCGCTTCAAGTACAATTAATAAACAGTGGAAATGCTAAAACACACTACGATCGACCTTTCGTCCGAGGATGCCAAAGAATCGTTTCTGAGGATAGAATCCCAGCCCGACCCTCAAACCTTGTTCATCTGGTCCCCCTTGGTGACGCTCACCGAGGATGGCGACTCGACGAGGATCTGCGGGGGACTCGGTTGGATGAGGTGGTCCTTCTCTTCGTCGTCGTCTTCGGCGATTTTGAACTTCACCGGCCTGTCCTTGTTGACATTTCTGAGAGGAAAAAAAAATAATTACGTTACAAATTGGATTTATGTTTTATTTATTTTTTAATTGATGATTTGCAAATCACTTACAAAGCGATTGATTTATTTCGTTTAGTCGAATCGGCACTTTTGTTTTTATACCAACAAAACAAACACACAAATTAACATTTTTAATTCACTTCTCACTTAAAAGTATTTAAAAAATATATAAGTAGTGACAGAATAAAACTTTAATTTAAAAAAAATTAAACTAAAAAATCATCAAACAACGAACTGACTGACCTCGTCCTAACTTGGTGACCGTGCTCAGGGAGGTCGTTGGAGCTGAGGTTTTGCCAGATGGACGTCTTCGACATTTCCTCCGAGATGTTGATATGGTGTGACATGTCGGAACCACTCTTGTTCATCGAGGCCTTACTGCAGCTTGGATCACCCTGGACGAGATGTTCGAGATGTTAGCAAATAGAATTCGTTTCAAGTGGAATGGAATGAAATATTTTATATCGGAATATTATTTAATAAATTTATTCTAATCTATTTTATATTTAATTTCTATTTGATAAACTGAGAAACTAAGGAGCTTCATATATAATAATAATAGGGCTCTATTGTAATTGAACTATTATTATGAATAATAATTATTATGCCTGAATGAACAAATGAGCGAATGAATGAAATTGATGACATCATTAGCAAACCTCTCCTTCTTGCTGCTCCAATAATTCTTTCTTTTTCTTGTCCTCCTTCTCTCTTTTGTTTGCTTCGGGCATGATGTCGTCGAGCCACTTCAGTTCGTTCTGCGTGAACACGTAATCCAGCGACTTTCTGATGAAGCACATGGCGAGCACCTGCGTTCGATGATTAAGACAGCAAATCAGCTGATCCAGGTAACAAATTAATCATCGAGTCAACTGATAATCACTATTTCGTTTGTGCAATCTTTAAACAAAGGTGGCTAATGGCACGTGTTTTGCAACACGTGTCGTCGACTTAGATTATGAACCACAGGTTAAGTTACACTAATCAGTCACGCGCACCGAACAACCACTTAACCAACCAATCAATCTCTCAATCAATCAATCGAATGCTAATCTATCAACACCCTCAGATTATCCGTCAGGATTCAAATCCCACCAATTACATGGAAAAAGCTGCTCACCATGAGTGGAAAAATGATTGAGATCTTCTTGATTTCCTTGATGATGCACAAACCAGCCAGGCAGAGGAACTGGAAGAAGGTGAACAGGTGCACTCTGTGGAGTGGCACGTGCCTCAGGAACATGTAGTCCGGCTGGTACTTGGCGGGCATAAACAGGACCAGCATCCTTTGAACGAACTGCACACGGACAATTGCACAGACGAATTATTAGTAATTAAGGGATTTGATTGATTAATAATAATTAGTAATTAAGGAATTTGATTTTTTGATTGCCCTATGTATCCAGATAGGACTTAAACAACTTCCTTTACTTGTTTAATCGATCCGCCATTTATGAATTATTACTGATTTTAGTGAATGTGGCAATGATGACTACAGTGATAATGATGATGGTGATAATGATTGTTCGAATGTCAACTCAATTGCTGACCTGTATCCCCTTCAAGGAGGATATGCCCATGAACAGGAAGACTCCGTAGAGCACAGACATTGGAAGGAGCTGGAAACGAATTAATAATGTAAACAACCAGGTAATAGCATCAATCATTATGCCATCCATGACAACAGAACCAATTGTTATCATTAATAATGATGGTGATAATAATACTTAAATATAAATAATATAATTATTATTATAATAATTATAGCTATTATAATTATTATAATTATTATTACACAGACCTGGAGAACCCTCGCCATGAAAGCAGACAATCCAACCATTATGAAAACCAGTGTTCCTGTTACTCTCTGTTCTCTGTCGGCAAAATTTAATATTCGAGATAAACATAAAAAAAATAAAATAATAACAATAACAATAACAATAATGATAATAATGACGATGATGATAACAACAATATTAACAATAACAATAACAACAATAGTAATAATAATGACAGTGATGATGATGGTGGTTACAACGATATTAACGGACAAACCAAATAATAATGAATAATAATTTTTGATTTGCAATCGAATTCAACCATTTAAATTCGTTTGCTTTAAAAACTTCACTTAAAAATCATTTCAACGACGAACAAATGATGGCTTCATCGGGGAAAATTGTTAGGTTTCTTTATTTGTGTTTTTATAAAATATCATTTAAAAATTCCAAATGTGATTCACATCAGGAATGAATGAGTAAGTGAATTATTATCTATGAACAATGACATCCCTCATCTAAAAACATATTATTGTCATTGTCAGGCTTGAGACTGATTCTTTCATAATTAATAATTATTAGACAGTAATTATGCAGAACAAACTAGAAAGTGGATTTCCAATAAGTCATTATTGAAAGATTGATAAGACAAAAGAGGAAGTACCATCACAAAGATGGGAATTATTTTCCCCTGGGATACACCATGAATTTTGGGGTTATTTTGGGGTTTTTTTGGTTTTTGGATCAGAATTTTGTTGGAAATAAATGAATAAGCAAAAGGAATAATTAATGATCATGATGATAATAATAGCAACATCAATAATAATAGTAATAATGTCGAGTAATATTTAATGCCAATGGCACAGGTATACAAAAAACTGACAGATTATCTGATGCTAAAATTGCAATATTGAACCTAAGATTAATTAAATGAAATGACAAGCAATATTTTATAAGACAATTATCCCCAACAACAACAACTGCAAAAACAGCAACAACAACAACAACAACAACAGCAATAACTGCAACCCCTATTACAACATTAACATTAACTACGACAACAATAAAAAATGCATATAAATGGTGTTTTATAAATAAAACAAACACAACAGGCCCACCTCACTCCTAGGAACTTGGGCCTCTCTCCAGGAGCAGACGACTCAGACTCCCTGGTGAGACTCCTCACGTGATTGATGGAAAGGACGGTCGCGGCCACGAACCACGGCGTTCCGAGCACGGTGCAGATTCCAATCTGACAGGTGATCAGAAGGAGATCCAGGTGGTAGCCACCACCCTTCTGTTGAAGGTATTAATATGACAACAATTAATTCATTTATTAATGTGTTTATCAATTCAACAAGGTACAATTTGCTCATTAATTTGATAGGGTATAATGTGTATATTAATTCGTTTGGAGCACAATTAGGGCTTGATAAATTCTAAATTGTTCATGATCATGTATTTTCAAATGGAAATTTCAGGATGTTCTTTAATTGCTCTTCATCAGTTTCCATTTCAAAGTCATTGGAATTTGTAGTTTTTATGGAATTTTTTTTCCAGAATGAAGAAACCTATTCCACAAAAAGTTAAATTTTCCCCATTTTGATAAATTACAAATTAAAAAGTGCATCTTAATTAAAACTTGAACGAACCCTCAATTTGTGCTCCTTGCGGTTGATGATGACGGCCGTGATTTGCTGGTCCATGAAGATGAGGATGGTTGCGAACAGTGCAGGAGGGATGCCGGCAAAGACGGCATACCAGGGGTTCTTGCTGGTGAATCCATTTATGAACCATCCTCTGTCCGAACGGGTGGGCTGAAACAACAAATTCAGTCGACATTGGAACTTATAAGCAAATTCAAAGAAACAGTTCATTATTCTGTCCAATAGTATTGAATAGAAAATTTTAAAATAAATGTTAATAACAATTCATCAGTAATCACCCTCAGATCTTCGGGGACCTTTAGCTTATCCGTGTCCAGTCCGATCATGAAGTCGATGAATACCATCACGCAGATGGCCGTGAAAACTGCAAAGTCGCTTATCATGACCCTAACCTGGATTGATTGATTGATAACTTTTAATTGAAATTACTTCCAATCGTAGCAACCACTTTTCAATTCCAATCGAATTTTCAAACGACGATCGCCAACCTTGTTCGGGAAGAATCTGGTGTTCCTGAAGGATTTGAGAGCCATGGAGAGAGCAAAGGTACCGATGAAAATGATGCACGAGAGGAAGAAGACGTTGGGAACGTAGTAAGGGGTATCGCAACCCGTGCCGACCGGTACCCCTCCCTGGACTTTGCAATCCTCTCTGTTCAGGTCCTTGTAATAAAAGGTCTCGTTGCTTTTGCTTCGCCCTGTGTAAAGTTTAAAGTTGTTTTGTATTTAATTCAGCTAATCATTTAGCTACTTAATTAAGAATATCAGAGGGTTTCATAATAACAACTTATTTCCAAAAATAAAGAAACAAATTACTCCTCATACACTCTGAAACAATAGCAGCAGAACAGAACCACTAGAGCTATCCGCATTAATAAATTGCAAAATAGATTTTGGACACTTTATTAAGCCTAAGACTAACGAATAAAGACAGATGCCTAATTTTAACATACAAAATCAATTCAAGCCCAACATCCTAATAACATCATAACAACATCCTAACAACATCACAACAACATCACAACAACATCACAACAACATCACAACAACATCACAACAACATCACAACAACATCACAACAACATCACAACAACATCATACCTTGTGCCTCTTCGAGATCGCCCGGCGATGGCGTCGTGTAGTTGACAAAGTCCGGCGAAGTCTCGGGCGGGGGTGCCAGATGTTTGGGGTAGCAGGTGCAATTGTAGTCCAGCGGCCGGTCCGGGTGGAGGTTGACAGGGTAGTGGTGCAGCCCCTCGAATTGTTTGTTGAACGCCTCGAAGATGAAGATGATTGCTATCAGCATGGCGAAACTCTCCTCCGTGAACCTCGTGATGAAGCGAACCAGTGAACTGAGGTCGAACGCCACCATGATGAGCAGGAAGAGACACATCCAGAAGCCAATCCAGAACCTGAACTCCAGGTAGTTCCAGCCTTGGTCACTAGGATGGAAACGTTTGTTTGTTTGTTTTTTAAGACTTCGAAGATTGAGAATTCATTCATCATCGTCATCAACATCATCATCGATTGATAACTGATTACAAATAATAAAACAAAATGGACACGTCGATCATCGTGTTCCTAAAAATAGCTATAAAGTGAATCGGCGAGTTCCGTTCAGCATCATATTTCATGATTTAATTGGAATCATTCGTGTACTTTCAAAAATATCATTCAACGGAAAATAATAACGACAAAAAGACAAACTTGCAGAAGTTGAAAACGATCGTCTCGAAGACCAGCACTGGACCCGTGGATCCGATGATGGTGAGAGGCTGGCCAGAAAACAGGTGGTAGGTCACCCCGCATATTGCACCGCTTATCAGACTCTCCATGGCAGCCTGGCAGAGTGGAAATTATGCCAGTCATCATGAAATTATAAATATATGCCAGTCATCATGAAATTATAAATATATGCCAGTCATCATGAAATTATAAATATATGCCAGTCATCATGAAATTATAAATATATGCCAGTCATCATGAAATTATAAATATATGCCAGTCATCATGAAATTATAAATATATGCCAGTCATCACGAAATTATAAATATATGCTAGTCATCATGAAATTATAAATATATGCCAGTCATCACGAAATTATAAATATATGCCAGTCATCATCATCATTTTTATTATTATATTGTGAATATAAATGAGAAAAGAATACAATTTAATGTAAGATCTCAAATGAATTAATAGCATCTGATCACCAGATGTAGTTGAACCACCTCAAGGAAGCAACAACAACAATATCAACAGCATCAACATCATTAACAACAACAGCATCATCAACAACAACAACAATATCAACATCATTAACATCATCATCATCATCATCATCCAAACATCAACTACAACATACGATGTTGTTGTCCGTGGCCGACCCCAGCAGTCCCCCGAAGGTGATGATGGGGGTGAGGCTGGCAAAGTACATGAAGAAGAAAGCAGCCACGCACTGGATGTGAAGGGCGTCCGTGAAGTCGCTCAAGTACCACGGTGCCTTCCTCTTGATGTCATTGACGAGACCGCCGAAGAGTCTGAGTATGGGGAGTAGTGAGTGATGAGGGTGAGTGGTTAATTGATGGGTGGTTTATTTTAATCGTAGTAAATTAATACAAATGCATTTTCTTCTTTGATGTCCTGCCGGCACCGTCATCATCATTAACATCATTATCATCATCGTTAGTATCATCACCATTAACATCGTCATCATTAACAATCACTCAGCCTCTGTGCACACGGCGCCTTACAAATAAATTAATTATTATTATTATTATTACCTTCATCAACAACATAATCATCATCATCGCCCCATTATCACCAGCACCATCATCATCATCATCATCACCTTCCAGTTCTCTCCAGGGTCGAGTCGCCGTGACCTTCCGGCTCTGCCTCAATCAAAGTCTTTCCATTCGGGACTTCCCCTCCAGGCGGTGGGGGAGGTTTTTTCCTGTTTTCCTGGAATAAAACTGGCCAATTCAATTATCATGCGGCTAATTCCAATCACGCCATCTACGGCCGTTCGTCAGTCCATCGATCGTTATCATCATCATCATCAATCATCATCATCATCATCATCGCCATGTCATCATAACATCATCATCATCATCGCCACATTATCACCAGCACCATCATCATCATCATCATCACCTTCCAGTTCTCTCCAGGGTCGAGTCGCCGTGACCTTCCGGCTCTGCCTCAATCAAAGTCTTTCCATTCGGGACTTCCCCTCCAGGCGGTGGGGGAGGTTTTTTCCTGTTTTCCTGGAATAAAACTGGCCAATTCAATTATCATGCGGCTAATTCCAATCACGCCATCTACGGCCGCTCGTCAGTCCATCGATCGTTATCATCATCCTCATCAATCATCATCATCATCGCCATGTCATCATAACATCATCATCATCATCACGAGCACGAATCTAGTCATTAAAGTATAATCGCGCGAATCAGACCTCGACGTGGTTGCCATGGTTACTTTAATAACCGTCGCCGAACACGCCCAATCGATTACCCGTTTACCCATTCACTCACTCACTCTCTCACTCACTCACTCACTCACTCACTCACTCACTCATCACCCACTCAATTTTAAAAACTACAAATAATTGTTTTTGACGACCGATACTCCAGTCGACCATGGAGTGGACCATGTTTATCCACCTGCATCATTCACACGCACTTCAGTCTAAAGCGCGCGATATTGCCGCCGTGGGATCGCATTGTCGTTTGTCAAAAGCTTATCGAGAGGCAGACGATTCCTGTCACTGCCTCCTTAATGAATGAATCTAATAAATGAATCTAATCACTTGAATCTAATCACATGAATCTAATAAATGAATCTAATCAATTAATCTAATAAATGAATCTAATCAATTAATCTAATCAATGTATCAACGAACATCATAAGCCGCGCTTCACCGCCTTTATCTAACGAAGCAATCATTAATAGTGTGATACTATCACTACTAGGTTCGCGTTGGTGACATCACCAGCACAATAATAATAATAATAATAATAATAATAATAATAATATAATAATAATAATAATAATAATAATAATAATAATAATAATAATAATAATAATAACAATCATCATCATCATCATCGTTGCGAACACCATTCGTAGAGATCTTAAGAACCAATGACAATCATAATAATGATAATGGCTTACTTGGGATGGAACACTCTTCGGTGGTTCGATGCGGATGGTTGGATCCCATTCGCCAGGTGGTAAAACGGTCACGCAATCCAGGAACTCGTCAATGCCGCTCAGAAGATCATTCCTGTCCCTTGCCTTGTAGGCCACGTCATGGAAAATCTGCCGACGCAGTCATCGTCATCATCAAAAGTCAAAATCACCATCATCACCAACGCAGTCACCATCATCATCATCAAATTTCATTTTTAGCACATCGACGACAGCGCTAACAACAGAATAGGAGCCTCAACGATCTGAAACCAATGACAAAAAGTCCTGTGAAGATCTTTCAAACGTTGTTGAATTTTAGACAACTTTATCAATAGAACTTAATTGAAGTGCTACACGTCAACTTGCAACACGCACAACATTTTCACTGACTACACCAACAATAATAGTAATAATAACAATAGTACTAAGTAGCAGTAGATAATAGACTCACTATAATCATTATCATCATCACCGTTATCATAATCATCATCCATCATTTAGAGATCACTATCACAACGCCGTTCATCAACAGAATGGTGAAGATCCCAAGAATTCTCACGAGATGAAATACCAAAACTGCTCTGATATCTGAGATGCATTAATTATAATAACTATGAGATAATAATCAGTCACCATCTTCATCACTGTTATCATTAAGATTGCCGTAGCACATCATCATCACAACCACCATCTTTATCATCATCATCGTCATCATCGTTATCAAGTGACGTCGTTAACAACCAAGTCATAAGACATTCTGGACACCTGCCTCCCCTCCTAATGAGATGAAACCGCCTGAGCACGTGTCCGTTGCCATGGCAAAGGTCGAGATTTTCATTGGAACGACACCGTAATGAATTTGTCGTGCAGGTTGGTCGAATGGGTTACGTGCCCCCTCTTACGGCGGTAATGGCAACAGTCGTAATGTTCGAAACAACAGCGCTATGCAAATGGTCTCAAAAAGCGCCTCTGACGCTATGCATGTAGCGCTATATAAATGAAGATCAATTACAATAATCACCAACAACTTCATCATCATCATCATCATCCTCATCACTACTGCCATTTTCACATTCCCAAGACACAGTCTGTTGAGTCCAATGATTTGGAGATGACTTTGGGTGACGTAGGATAATGTCTCAAACTGCATTCACTTCATTGCTGGATGATGATGATGATGGACTCATAAAATGTATAATTATGTTAATCACTATTAAAATATTCTAAAGCCCTCCCGCTCAATAACACCTGGCTGTCTAATATCGTATAATTTAGAATCAATATAAGCGTTTTTAATATACGTTTTTAACCAACCTCCCGGTGAATGAATGAATTAATTTATGGATGGATGAATTATTATGTAACACAAAAAAAAAATAAGATGAAACGAACACGGAAAAACTTTAAGCGCAGCATCTAAATGAAGCCATAAAGAGACCTCCCACGGAGCAATTAAAAAGGAGATGAGAAGTCATCTCTGGACATCTGCACACACACACGCGGAAAGACATAATTGACGTAATTGAGCGACAATAAAATGGAGGAGTGTTTCAATTTACTTCCCTTTGGAAAAGTAACTGCTCATTGACATTGAGAGAATATTAAGGAGGGATTTTTAAATTGAAATTGGAAAACGCTGGCCATTCATTCTTTGAAGAAAATAAATTAAATTAAAAGCAATTGCACTTATATTCGATAGTTTTAACAGATTTAATGTGCTGTAAAGGTATTAAGTGATTTCAGGAGAACAGTTAAATAATGCACGCAATTAGAATTAATTTTTAGTAATAAATAAAATACTTTTAAGTGACAAAGTAAGATTAATAATAAAAAAATAATAACAGCAATAATAATAATAATAATAATAATAATAATAATAATAATAATAAGACTGCCTCTAAACATCATTCAATTGTTGCCAATAATTGCTTTTGTCAGGTACACAACCAGTCACTAATGAAAGGATTACTATGCATAATTAAAACCATATTTATCCATATTATGGACAATTATAATAATACACCTACTTCCTCCTTAGTAAATTTGCTAAGATAATTTCTCTGAAGCTTAATGTGAGAAGTAAACGCCGGCCACAATTCAAGGATGATAAAGAACTGGGCCATCAACACCATCATCAGCATCATCATCATCATTACAACCGATGATAATCATCGTAATCACCCCATTATTGATCATCACAGCCACTACCACCATCATCACCATCATCGTCGTCATCATTTCCAGTGTAGTTACTGGACAGAACTGAAGAGAATTATTCCAAGTGCAAGCGATCACGTATGAAGGAGGAAGTCCGATAATTCTGACTTTGCACTCAGGAAGAGCCTGGTGTCTTAAAAAGAACACACAAGCTCAGAAAGAAATCTTGCAGGGGGATCAGCAGTGAGCTTGTAATTAATAGTAACAGTAATAACAATAATAATAATAATAAATTAGTAATAAATAATAGCAATAATAATAATAATAATAATAACAACAATAATAATAACAGTAATTGTAGCAGTTCTAGTGATAGCTGGATCATTGGAACTCTGGGTTGCAATTCTGCTGCCATCCATCGTCATCAAAAGCTGATGATCATTAACAGTGCTCGATAAAGTCACGGCCAAAAAAAAAGGAGATAAAAACTGGCTCGGATGAAGGACACTTTTTCACGGAGTTGGAGTTGTGTATAAGGACGGTGACGCGACAAACTCTTGGAATTAATTAATTATTAACCAGTTAATTATTAAGCAATTAATTATTAAGCCCATATATTAGGACGAAAACATGCTCTTGTGGAACTCGAACAATTGCAACTAAGCTACATAAAAATGCTCAACACGATAAAAACATTTAACCTTTAAAACATTTCGACTTTGCAACGTCGAATAATTTCCTCATTTGTTTAAAAATTTGTTTACAAAGAAAGGAAACCAAAGTCCTTGGAGAGGTTTTTCTTCAACTCGATCCACAAACACAAACATAAACACAAGCAAACAAGCAGTTTATGCGATTGGCAGATAAAGACTCCTCAGAATCACATTCTATTATAGAGATAGCTTACTACATTATTATCATCATCAATATTATCATCATCGTCATCATCATCATCATCATCATGCTATACATTTTACTACATTTAAAAAAAAAAGGAGAATAAATAATAATAAAAAAATGAATGTTTGTAAGCAATAGATTATTGAGAATAAATTCTGAACGTGAAAATCTCTTCGCCAAACAAGCCACTCTTCCCAGCAACCTTGAAGGATCATCGGAAGTGTTTGTTCATAATTTGGCCTTCAATGAGGAATCTAAAAAGAAGTGCCAACAAATCCAGCAAACATCCGATAATTAGCCCGCCAAGGATCCGCTCGTCTGCATCGTGCAGGCCTTTTTATTGATCCCACCTGTTGCACAACAGCACAAGAGCACACGCCTTGCCATCGTTATCGAGGTGGTTAAAACTAGCGCCAAGCAACCAGACAACCTCAGAGAAATGGATGGATTCTGGAATCCTCTCACATTTATGTGAAAGCATTTCTTTCCTCCAATCAAATGCAAGAGATCCAATCAATTTTCTCAAATCATTTTGACATGAATTTATATTTAAAAGTAAATAAGATTTAATACGCATTGAGCGGCCGGTAAAATAAAATTAAAATCACATATCAGCCGATCGATGTAATAAATGTAAAAACCAGGTTATTATTATTATCGCCACAAATGACCACTTCCTACGCTGCATGGACGCAATATAACATCAGGACAACATGACTACAACATCATGACTACCTCGTCCGACATGAGCGTGGCAATGGACCTCCCAATTTCGTGGTACTTTTTCTGGTTGCCCATGGGACCAAGCAGGCAGAAGACAAATCTGCAATCAATCGTTTAATGGCAATCGATCATTTTATGGCAATCAATCATTTAATGGCAATAAAAAAAAAAAGTGATTTAGCGAGATTACAACAATTTTATTATTATTCGACTTTGATTCATGACTTTTTTGTGTGGCAATGAAAGCAGTGATTGTAACAGACATTAAACTTTAAGAAAGGGTCATTCATTAATCTCTGAGCCAACATTGGAATGCATATGCATACACAGTTACGTCAGTCAAACGTCAAGGATTGTCACGGCCATCGTGAGAATCCATCAGCGACATTCACAAATGCTCCATTGTCACCGAGACCCTGTCTTTAACAACATGGTGTGGCCAGAAATGCAATAAAACTTATTAAAAAATTCAAGATCTGTAGACCATGCCATTTCGTGGTTCTTTCTTAAATGAATAACCTTTACAATGACATGTGTCATTCATTTCTGACCGAGTCATGTCATGTCAAAAAGTCATGTGGGTTGAACGACTTCCTACGTCTTGCCAGGCCTCTCTATGCTTTTTTGTTTGACTTCCATTAGATAAATTACACATTCATCTCCTGACTACTTTCTCAAACGTTCCACAATAAGGAAGAAAGAAATCTCCTCTTGTTGTTGCAGATCGTTGAGGATGTTTTGTTGCTATTGTTTTTGTCTTGATTATTGTTTTTGTAAAAAGCAGGTCTATTCTGAGAACTATGTTGAACTTAAAAACAAAAACAGCAGGCAACCAAGACTGCTGGTAAGACCAAGAGATCATAAAACAGGCTTTGATTGTGAAACTTTGGAGCAAAAATTAAGAAAGATTTTTAAGGTAAAATTAAAAAATAATATCACTTAAATATCATATTAAATACATCATCACATTTCTAACTCCAAATAGTTCCAAATGCCACGTATGAACAACGATCAAACTGATTGTCCGATTGAAAACCGCCAGCAACCGTACAAAGCACCCTGCACGAACGAAGCAAAACCCACGGAAACCGCAAACCCCACACTGACCTCGTCGGCACTGCAACCTCCGTTATGTCGCCCAAGATGATGGCCTTCTGGAGTCTGATGAAAGCCACAAAGGGGGTGGATAGAAAGTCCACCTCCCCCACGAGGATGTTGGAAGCCTCGGCTCCGGCGGGGATCTTCTTGAAGAAGTGTTGGTTGAACTGGGGTGGATGAGAAGATTCATTCTAAATTCATCAAAGTTGAATTGCAATCAATTGTAATAATAATAAGAATAATAATAATAATAATAGTAATGATTGATCATAGTAATACATGCAAATTAGCTCAGAGGGTTTGAATTCCTTTCACACTTAAGTTGAAGCAGCAGTATTTGCAAAGCCATTAAGTGCCCTTGGGAAGTGGTTGCGTGGTTAAGCATCACCTCAGATGAATTTAAATTTCTATTTATAAGGCTGTTCATAAATGCAACGATTATTGCTTTTTATTTTTCAAGTGCTTTGAATTTCTATTCTTTCTAAAAAAAAATTCTGATCTCTTCAGGGGTAAGCCTGAACAATTATTCGACTGATCACTGAACATTGTGATTAGTGAGATTAAAAGAGGAATAACAATATAAACACTTAACAATCTCATCGATCAATCAGAAAAAATGATAAAAATAAATAAATAAATACATAACGATAACTTGTTGTTTAAACCAAACTGAAAATAATCTTAAATAAAACCACCTCCAACCACTTAATTATTGAACAAAACGTGGCCAAAACGATGATCGTGAAAGAACGAACGAACAAACGAACGAGCGAACGAATGAACAGCATTAATCAAAAACAAAAACATCATTTCAGAATTCATTAAAAAGGGTTTAAAGTATTTTTTTTAGGAATGCAATCTGAATGAAACAGCAACAGAACCTTGTTCACACAGACTACTTCCTGGAATTGGACAATATGCTAATAAAAAGGAAAATAATCATTTAACTCTAATTATTATTATTATTAATATTACTATTATTAATATTATTATTACTATTATTATTATTATTATTATTATTATTATTATTATTCACAACAATAATAACTCAATAAGAGCCAGTAGAATGAGTGAAAACATGCAAAAGAAAGTGAATGAATGAATGAAATGGTTAGTCAACGTTCAGAGTTTGTCGAGAGACAACGTCACATCAATGTGTGCCGTCATCGTCAGATGAGCAACATGCAGCTAAGATCTCACTAGTGTTAGTATCTCTAGTATCTCGATCGAGGGCTCTCTATTGAATGCTAAAAGACGCTACATAAAATGCATGCAAAATCCCAGGGCTGTCAAACACGACGAGACCCAGAAACCTACCTTGTGCCCCGTGGATCCTTCCTCGGCCACGGTCATGAGATCCGAGGTCGAACCGAGTCTCTTCGGTGAGGATATTGCGTGGGGCATGTTCGATCCGTTGGTATTTCCTGTCGATGAAAGTTTAAGCTAAAATGGAGAAAACTGGAACCATCCAATGTTTGGCTCAAAAAAAGCTCCCATTTGGTCACTTAGGTAATGGGGATGCTATTGCTGCTGTTTTGCATGACTCACTTTGAACCGTTTAATTTGAGATGCGACTTAATAGCAACTTGCAATCCTACTTATCATCGGTGCTGATATGAGTCTGATGAATTGAGATCAGTTAGTTCGAATTTAGGTCAATTAGTTCAGAAAGGACAGTTTAAAGGCAACTAAGTTCGTATTCCAATGAACGATAAAGCAAATGATAACGTCAGTGCATGCAAACCCAATCATCAAGAAACGAGAATTAATTTCAAATGAAAATTAAGGAAACAGTGAGAGCCCAGAAATAGGTCTCACCCAGACTATCACCTAATTGCCTCTCTCCGCTCGCCTGGAACAAACCTTGGCTTTCTGGAAAGCAAAAAATAAGAAAACCATTATAATAAGAAAGTTGTGTGCACATTCGTGCATCGCTATTTCGGTGCTTCGACAAAACGATTGCTGCAGACAGCCGACGTCAACCTTTTCTGTCCAAATTCTTGGAGGACATTTTGCGACCTATGTCCGCCAGAGAACGGATGACCGGAAGTCCGAGGCCCTCCTTGCGCTGGTGCTGATGTCTGTGCTTCATCAGCAACACCTCCTGGACCTTTTCCCGCTGCTCCGTAGTCAGCTGACCGGACGCAACGGCCCCGTCCAGAAGGATGTCTGAATACGAAGAAAATAACAACTAAACTTTGCATTCCAAACAGAGCAATCTGCTCGTGAAAGAGCTTTAAGATGCATGAGCTTCGACATATTTAATGACGTTTTGATTTTAAATGTCTTGTGATTAAGAATCAAACAATCCTCGAATAATCTCCAACAGGTCACCTGTGATTTGAACGACACTGGTGGCATCCATGTCGAGGAGGATGCTACCCGTTTGGAGGCCTCTCCTCAGCTCAAACAGCGAGTGCAAGGACAGCGTGGCAACGTGGGGTTTCGACCACCTGTCGCCACCTTCTTCGACGTCTTCTTCAAATTTTATCCATCTGGAATGAAAAATTAAAATAAACGTAAAGTTTACATAATATATGTATATCATTTACATAGCATCGTAAGCAACACATCAGAAGTGTTTAGTTATTTGATTATAGTCCGTTGCATGACCGAGATGATTTGGACTTGCATCAGAAGTGCTTCTTGCACCCTTTATATAGCGCTCCTTCCCAAGAGACTCGTGGTGGGAACCCAACCCTTTCAGTCCAAGAGTTATTGGCCTAAGTAATTAGATTAACTTAAAAATGATTTAATAAATGATTTATGTGAACTTAGACTTTGTTGTCTGAGCAAATATTTTTACCAAAACATCAACATCATCAACTCGTTTTTATTGATGTTATTGTTATTATTATTATTATTATTATTATTATTATTATTATTATTATTATTACTACTTTTATAAACTATTCCTTTCTCCAGACTTTGTTTACTTGTCATGGTCCTTTGTTTTACTTAGGTTTTTTCAAAGTTTGTCTTGTATTATAAATAATAATAAGTAAAAAATAACCAAATAATGCACTTTTATTTTTTGACAAGCTGGTACTATTGGGTGTCTCAGAATTCAGAAACGACATGCTGGGACATACCAGTGGGATAACTACCACAAATAACAGTTCAGCCAAGATTTTAACAGAGTTGATTCCGACAAAAAATGTTTTTAACGACAAAATCACGCCCAATTTTTTTTTCAAAATTAACAACAAAGCTTCCTTTCATCAAACCCTCAATGACTGCATCACTTGTGACAAACGTATGATGTATGCTAAAATAATTTCTCTATATTTTAGGCATTAGTTCTAATATTATTTAAAAACAAGGTAATTGAGGATGTATATGGTTTCAGAGAGTCTATTGAAATCTGAAATGTAATTATTATTATGATTACTATTATGAATTATTATGATTATTATTATTGTTGCTGTTTAGAATAATGGTTCTCATAAACCTCTGCTGAACTAAGTGATCACAAGCTCTTTTAAGTGGTTACCTCGACAATACAATGTCCTGTAAATCCATTTATCTAAGCAATACAATATTCTACGTATCCTTGTATTTAAGTAATACAATATCCTGTAAATCCATATATCTAATTCAAACAATTATCCTCTATTGTTGACCAACTACTCTACAAGTGAGAACTCGAGACATACCACCATTAAGACCTCCCAAATAGTATTCATAACAAGTCGATAACTATTAGCCTTAAAAAATGCAGCAAAATATACTCTGAAGATAAATCACTTGCAATTCGACCATTGCAGTTTTAATTTTTTTTTTAAATTAAAAAATAACCCTCAATTGATCCATTCCTCCTTATAATTGTAATCATGTCAACATGTAATTATTTGTTGATTATTAAATGTTAATTATTCAACCAATTAAATTAATTAAATCAGGTAATTATCTAAACCAAGGAGAAATTTCATAAGATCTTGTCAATTCCATAGCTCTATGTCCTAAGATGATTTACGTTAATTTATGCTAAGTAATTGGTAATTCATTAATTTATTCATGGTAGTTTACAAAGCAGATATCAAAAAGGGAAATGATTCAACACAGATGAGTCATTCTGTAGAAATATAAGTACTCTGTCACATTCATCTTGTCGTGAGCCATTTACTCTCCTCATTTATAATAACTAATATTTTATCTCATCCCTATCATTACCACTAGCATCACCATCACCATCATCGTGGTATCACTATCATCATCGTCATCATCGAGCCCTGACCACAAATGGGTTGGCTTACTCAGAGGGACTTTTACATTCTTAAATATTAATAACTTGATCAAAGTTAGAATGACTCTAAAACAAAGCTTTGAATAAAGCTCAGTGAAAAGATTAATCTCAAATGGCCCATTGATCGTGGTTATTTGTTTCTCGGTCCATTATCTTCATCAAATACGCATTAGTTCCTGTAACTGATTAGTAACACCATCTTAATCAAACAGAAGGATGAGCAATCAACTTCAAAAATGATAACTTCCGTTCATGAAATTGAAAGCGTAACAAGTCGGTATTTACCAAAAAATAATTGTCACAAATTCCCAACAGCACCTATCAAAAAGCGTAATTTCATCCATAACATCCTCTTGTGGAAGTTTCCAAACATTCCATCAACATAACCATTATCGTGATGATAATGACGAGGATGACAACTATGATCAATGATGATGATGAAGAATGCTTCCAGTTTAGAACTATTAGAGGAAAGATGCTTGACCAACAGATTTAAATATTTTCACCTGGCCGTTTCCCTCCATTCCATTTCGCCTCCTTCTCCCACGGGTTTCAGTTCGTCCATCTCGCAGAATATCTCGTGAGTCTGGCGGTCCTCGTCATCTTCGTCCTCTTCCCTTCCGAGAATGGAAGCCACCCTCTGAGAGGGAGGAGTACCTGGTGGAAATTTGAAACGTCAGATCCATTGCACCACCGGTAGCACATAATCTGAGCAGAGTTTATGTTATGCAAAAAATACATCCAATGTTTGATGGTTTTTTAGTTATGCTAAGCAATGACACATGAATGGAATGCTTGATAAAATAAAGCATGTTTTGTGATTGCAAGTAGTCTACATTGAGGAGCTTAAAAATTAATTTTTAGTGATCAAAAAATGACTTTTTATGCATAAATTTAAATTGATTTTTATCGTCCGTTTACAGTGGAGTACCATACATAACTTGGCTTCATGTAAGAAACCACTGGAGAAAGAAAAAATTTTTGAGAAGTAAATAATTTAATGAAAGAAACCATGACAACAAAAAAGCACTTTGGAAAAGTTCAAACAACAATATCAACATTTCTTGGTGCTTCACAGCAACAATGCAAGGAAACAAACAATTATCGAAACAAACAATTAATGAAACAATTAACGAAACAATTAATGAAACAATTAACGAAAGAAAACTGCCAAAACTGCTGCTGGTACAAAAACATATTTTTTGGCAAAAAACATTTCTCTACAAGGAAGAAACAGCCTTTATGGGTAAACAAGTTTTTGTTTGTCTAGAATTTTAATTTCCTCATGTTCACAAAATGTTCTGAACATTTCATTCTGAACTCAAAAAAACAAACAAAGAAATATTTTCAACAACTCTTAAAATTACCATCATTATCTTAAAGATCATCACCTTCCTACAACCTAGACATCAGTTACGACGCTCAATGAAAGTCAAACTCACTTGATTTTACTTCATTATTTCCAGGACTGTCATCATTAGGTCGTTGTCTTATTCTTTTTCTTCTCTTCCTCTTCTTGTGGTCCTCCGGGTACCTCAGAGCAATGTACATTGCCTGCTGCTCCTCCCACTGCTGCTTCTGATCAGCTGTTGATAGGATGAAAAATGACATTAACCACATGCTTCTGTTAAACTGCTTACAACTGACGCAACTGGACAAACGAACTTACTCGAGTCAAGATTCCAGCCGAAATTGGCTCTGTGATCCTTAACAGGGCGATCCATCTCGATGTACACGGGTTGATTTGGTTTGTTGGGCATGTATCTATGGTCGTGGGGAAGCGTGGAGTTGAGAGCGTTCAATTTATGCGAATTAGCTGAAGAAATCTGGCAAGTTGTGACGCAAATATTTCAGTAGTTTAGACGTCTCGATTGAGAAGGGACATAAGCCTGGCACTGCCGACTCGAAATGTATTTAGAAGTTCTTAACGAGTGACAACGAGGTAAATCTAAACAAGAAACCGAAGATCAAAACGCGATCTATCTTTTCTTTTGTCAAAATCCGAGAGATTCAGAAAACAAGGGCAGTCGAGATCGATCTGAAATTTAATAAAAAATCTTCAATGGCGGCCATTAATACCTAAAACGCAGACGATCGAAGACAATCGCTGGAAAACGTGGCAAGCGAGCAATTTATAGAGAAGTTGGTTTATCATTCATAACAGGCCCTATTCACTCGCTCCTCATGCTCCTATTTATCTCCTTTCTCATTGGTCGACTCTCAACGTCAACTTTGAATTTATTGGTCGGCTGTAATTCAAAAATAGAAATTACTGACCTATTTGCATAATTACTTGCTTTCCGAACAAATTAGAGTTTAATGCAAATCCTTAATGTATTATTCACTTCATCTGAGATTAATAGATCAGCCTTACTCAGCTAATATTTAATTTCTTGAAAATTTCGTCCTAGAACAACTACGCTTTAACTTTCTTACAACCCCGGAATGGTTAAAAACTGGAACGGAATGAAGAACTATGGCCAAGATTTTCGACTGAAGAATTTCGTGCGTTGCTCTACTTCCTCCTATTAATACGACATCCAATTTTCGTTCTAATTTAAGTCTTGTTGCCTTGCAAAGGTTGACATTTAAAATCAATTTGGCTAAATTAATGTATTTTTAATGACATTCGGATGAATTAGTATTTCCAATCCTGTTGCAGGATGTTTAATGAATCAATTGAAGCAGTATTGGCTAAAATTATTCAACTTTCAGATTTCTGACGGTTGTTGAGAGTTTAGATGAGAGAGAAGTGTTATAGGGTCCTTAGTGGAATAGAAGGGTTATGGATGGCTATTAAGCGCTAATTAGAAAATTTTTAAACGATTTTGTTTTACTTATTTCGTAAGGATGAGTTGTTTCGCCTGGTTGCAAACTTAAAACATTAAATTAAAAATTGCAAGTTTAGTTCACACGTATGCATTCATTGACGTGCGAAATCCTTTCCACTTTCAAACTTGGAATCTCTGGGATCAATGCCTTGATCCACAAAAAAGGTGTTGACTGCTGTCATTCTCCTTGGATCTATTTATTTTCTTTTTATTTCTTTCAGAATTTTCGCATGGCAACAAATAATATTTGTGTGCAGAAGAAGGTAAACATTTGATGAGAAGGCATAATCCTCTGATGGTAGCTGTTCGGTATTTAAAGTGTCCAGATTAGAATAAATAGCTTGCGTGGAACAGGATGCGTTTGTTCTCCCCAAAAATTGTGTTCTCCCCAAAAGGAAAAAATAATTTTCTACACTGTCATGACAGGCAAAATTCGTAAGTAAAGCATCAAAAGTAATGATTAAAATAAGGGAAATCCTACAAAATTAACTTAATTTCTACTCAAATAAAATTATTAATCGTGATAATAATAACAGCAGCAACATTAAAATCTTTTAAATGTGTCGTGCCTTTGGCTTTTTTTAAATTTTCCTCTTATAGTCTTAAAAGCATTAAATTTATCCCAAATTAACTTTTTAAAATTTTAAAAGCTTAATGCCGTTAACTTTTCTGTGTCTATAATTATGTATTATAAAAAGTATTAATTCGGATTAATGTTTCATGCAGTGCACTTTTTAACCTCAGAAATTGTTTCCAACACACATTTTTTAGTAAAAAATCAAGGTGAACATCTTGCCCGTCAGTTTTTATAAATTATTTATTATTATTATTAGTATTATTATTATTATTATTATTATTATTATTATTATTATTATTATTATTATTATATTATTATTATTATTATTATATTATATTATTATTAGTATTATTATTATTATATTATTATTATTATTATTATTATTATTATTATTATTATTAATATTATTATTATATTATTATTAGTATTATTATTATTATTATTATTATTATTATTATTATTATTAATATATTATTATTATTATATTATTTATTATTATTATTATTATTATTATTATTATTATTATTATTATTATTATTATTATTATTATTATTATTATTATTATTATTATTATTATTATTATTATTATTATTATTATTTATTATTATTATTATTATTATTATTATTATTATTATTATTATTATTATTATTATTATATATTATTATTATTATTATTATTATTATTATTATATTATTATTATTATTATTATTATTATTATTATTATTATTATTATTTGTTCACATAAATTTTTATAAATCTCGAAGAAGTGTTTACATCTTTTCTATTATTTTTTTAAATCGAAATCTCTCGAGAGGTCCTCAGATGCATATATTTCTTATTTCGGACGAAATTCCATGAAAAATGAGGATGTTAGAAGAAATTTTATTATTGTAATTTGTGAGAGTAAATACTCAAAAATATTTTCAAAAATTACAATAACAACTTGTTACACTTAGTACAAAAAGATTCGAAAATATCGGGACTTTTCCACGATAATGTTTTCAGGTTAAAAACATAGGAAATATTTCATGCAAAAACATTCTTGTTTACTTCTTAAATGTGGACCGATCGAACAAAGTTGACATCTTGTTGTAACAGGTGACAATTTAAAAAAAAAATCATTTATTGAGCCAATCAAAATATGCGCAACATAAATAAATGAAAGAAAAATTGTGTCGTAAGAGCTATAAATATCGTCATCGTCATCATCATCGCCATCATCTTCATCATCATCAACAGCGTGGATCAGCTTTTGTTTATAACTTTCATTTCGAGCATCCGACAGTTGGTTGCACATCATTCATGAACTTCATGTTCAATTATTTTCTTTTATTGTTCCAAAGAAATTTTGAATTCTCGGAAAAATGAATTTCATGGAAAAATTTTTAAATTTAGGACTAAAGAAATAAAATCTATTCCGCCATTTAAATGCATAATTCCAGGAAATGTTAGAGAATATTTTAAAAATTTACCAGTCTGCTTATTAAATCCCTTTTAAAGCTAACTATAAAACCGACAAATGCTTTTATCTACAAATGAACAAGGTTTTATCATCTCTTCGGAGAGCCATGAAATTTAATTTTAACAATTAATTCATCATCACTACTACACATGGTGTCTGTGCTTCATCAATTTTATTTTCTGTGCTACCCGACATCTGGATGACATCTCGTCATTCAATATGCAATGTCATCGTGACATCGTTATGGACATAATAGCATTTGCGATCTGAAATGATTATTTCCTTGGCATTGACAAATTCATTTTTCCATCATTTTATCCTATAAAATAAAAAATACTCAGGAAATTACATAAATCTTTATAACTAAAATGGAAAATAATAAAGCAATAATTCATTATATTTGTGAATGTTGTGCTAGTTGACAAATCTTTCATATTTTTTTTATTTATATTGTTGCAACATTGGCTTAGCCGTGATGATTAAGTTAAAGCATACTTTTGTGTTCATCAACTAGGTATTGATAAATAAAAATTAAAATTCTTAATAAATAAAGGCCGTGAAAGGAATGACAGAAAATAAATAAATGTCGAAGAAATTTTGGAAAGTTTTAGCATTTGGTGTCACGAAAACCAGCATTTACCAGCAAATGAAATTTTGAGATGTTTGTGATGCCAGCATTTCAAGGTGACAATGTGAATAATACTTTGAAACTAAATATCGCGTAAAGTGTTTTTAGACATTTGCTTCTGCAGATCCATTTTCTTGTTAAATTAGTAATAGGACATTAGTTACACTGCAATTAAATTGTTCCAAATAAAATAATACTTAATGTAGCATATTTTTTTAATAATATTCATTTAATACTTTTAATTAAGTTCTAATATTCACTGACTTTGCAAATCTCTTAAATTCCTAGTTCATTGGCTTCGCGAAGAATTCATAAACGCATTAAATATCATTCACCACCTTTGCCCAGGAGTGGCACATCTGGTGAATTTAATAAGACGAAACAATGTTGTGCTTTTTAAATTCCAAAATTATTTGGAAAATGGAATGTGCCACTCAGTCCGGTGAATACATTCGTGTAGACTTGCACCTAGTTACCTCCTCAGATTCCCCACTCAGCATAGGGGAGGAGAAATCTTTCACTCGAATGACGGGGATTATTGCACATATGTACGCGGAATTGCAACAATCCGTTCTTAGTGCCGCCAACGATTGTATTTCAATCTGAAGGATATTATTTAATAATACTGCATATTATCTCTAAAGTAATAATATTGCGTATTACCAATAAATTAATTATAATGCTTATTACCAATAAGTTAATAATAATGCCTATATATGAATAATACTTCATAATACCGATGAATTGTTTCCAATTGAAAGTAAATCTTCATTTTGTCGATTCGAATAACTAAGAATTGCTTGTTCTTTTTATTTGTTAAATCATGAATAACTTTTGTTTAATATCAATTTCATTTTTTTTTAAATTTCCTCACATTTATTTTTTTTTAGAAATTTTATGTTTTATTATTAATTTTCTCACATTAATGTTTTTTTTTTAGAAAATTTTGTTTAGAAATTTCATTTAAGTGATTAGATTTATTCATTAAAAATGATTTTTTTTAATTTTTCGAGACTTGTCAACAACTCATAAACTAAACTTGAAATAACACTCCAAGCAATTTGATTTAATTTAAACCATCCAAGAAGAATTATTTGAGTAATTTATTAAATAAATAAAAGAAAATAAAGAAATAACATATCGGACTTACATCGTTTAATCTGGTTTAAAACATAATAAACTAAATATCATTTAAATATTAAATTAAGTAATAATTAAATATCCTCAATACTCACCCGTCGTCGTCATCATCCATTTCATTGAAATATATTCAGAGTGGAGTCTTTAAATTCTACTTGAAAATTGTTTTCTTCCTTGCAGACGTGAAGCCGAGCAAACAAACCTGTTGAATGGGCTGCTGTTGAGAAAAACAAAGAATTTCCTTTGGAAAACATTCGAGTCAGTCTGTAATCGACAATACCAAATACCATCTCTACTACCAATGCCAATAACACAGTAGCAACGGCTAACGTAATCGATACATTAATTAAATTTGATTAGACGGTGCAATGTAATTCCCATCAAACTACGCACTCACTACACATTCACCATCGTCCTATCTAACCTTCAGAGCTGCTGATTCTCCACTAGAGATTTGTTTTCAAGCGCGAATTCTGGAAAAGGAACGCACCGTTATCGGCTCTGGAAGGAATGCGAGCAGACGTGTCCCATGTGCGCGCGTAAAACTAGAAAAACTGGATGCAACTTCGGGCGCACGCCGAATATATCCGTCCAGTTTTGATTTATGACCTTAAATGACATCGAGCATTCTACTTGTAAGTGACCTCTGTTTCTCACTTAGCGTTGTCCTTCTTCGTCCCGGTATTTTCAAGACTCTTTTTCTTTTCGAGCATCTCTCTTTTCCACGTCGGAACTGACCTAGGCGCATGTGCACGCCTCGAACACGTGACAGAATGCCTCGAATGGCGTGATAATGCTGCGCCGATTCGCCATTGGTCAAGCAGCTCTTGCGTCATCTCCTGCAAGAAGTATGGATTATTTGCTACTTAGACCTTCCACTAGACCAACACAGAGAGTTAGATGAGAGAGTCATAAATTGTCGAGTAGAGATAAAGAGAAACAAGTTTTGTTTTCCTTGTGCAGCTGTTACCGTTCAATCTTCCGAGCTCAGGATTCGAAGCCACCGACCTATAAGCAGGATCAGAGCGTGAATGGCCATAGAGCCGTGAAAGTCGATAACGAGGCAGCCATCCTACCCCAAATAACTGCATACCCCTAAAAGAGGAAAAGTACATTCCATGGCAGATGTAAAACAGTTTTCAGATCGAAAGATTGATGAGACTTTTCATGAAAAGAATTTTAAATGAAGAGGAATTTCATGAAAAGTTAATTAAAGTTATCAAAGAATCACTCTGAACATTTAATTTTAACGTCGACATTATTTTTAAAGCGTAAAATCATTTTCTTGGACGATGAGAAAAATAAAATGAATAAAAATAAAATAAAGAAAAATAAAATGAATAAAAATAAAATAAATAAAAATAAAGAAAAAAGAGGCCGAAAGAGTGACGTCATCAAATCGAAGATTCGATTTTTATGGAAACTCAATCGAAGACTCGAGCGGATTTTAAGTTAAAGATAAGAACAACGTTTACATAAATTAAAAATTTATTCTGTTTTCAAAATAATATTCTTGTGCTAATAATATTTGTTATTTATTAAAAATATTAATATTAATGCTCAATAATTTATCACATGTCATCGTATTTCAACGGAAATTAGACATTATTGAATAAAAACGTGAAAAATATTCAATAAAAAAAGAAAATTGCAGCTTGTGATTGGAGCAGTAAATAAGACCCATAAGTTGAAATGTAGACATGGAATATGATTTCATTGAATAATTAACTCTAACTTGTATAACTTTCAAAATGAATTATTAAACAATTTTCTAAAAATTAATTAATTTTCAACTACTTGCAATAAATTGTTAACGGATGACCGTCATCAATTCGTGGCGTCTTCGAATGAATTGTGCCGATATCGATTTTAGCATCGCAAATCATTTTACAATTTTAAGCGCCTCAAGAATATAATCATACAAATCAAGCAAATAAAATAAAAACATAAAATGAAAGATGAATCATCGTGTTACCATCTTGTTACCATCGTCTTATCATTGTATTATCATCGTGTTATCATTGCTTTCAAAAATAGGTTCATTATATTTATCAATAAATGGAATGATGGAGAATAACCAAGAGGGAGCAGTTAATTCCTAAAAAGCACCCCGACCTTGGTTTTGGCGGGTAACGATGATAAAATCACTTTCATTGACATCTGAGCACCATTTCAATCGATTGTGTGGAATAATTTTTAAGCCCCAAATGGGTGAGCAAATGTTTCACTTTTTAAAAACATCGGAGTGGTTATATCACAGACCTCGGTCTTCTTGAAAGTAATAAATAATTGTTAGGTTATGTTAAGTTATCAATTTTCTCCAGTTTAATTTATTTAATTTGTAATAATGCCCTGGATGTTTAATTTTTTCTCATTTTTGCATGTAATTTATTAAGAGAATATGCGACAATTTGGAATTGGATTGTAAGTCAAACGGCTCAAAAAGAAAATTTAAAGAAATTATTTTGAACCGAGAATCAACAAGAAAGAGTTCGTCACGAGTAATGTGGGGATTTTCCGAGGAGAATGTGAATCGAAACCTAATGAAAGCAAAAAAGTAGATTCTAGAATGTGGTCATCGCGGTGATTACAAGTGGTTATATGTTATTAGAGGCAATTGCTTTTCAAATAATGTAAATTTTAAAGTCTAAGCATTTATCTTAAAAATATTCAAAAGAATTAAAATTGTTCAAAATACAAAAACAAAAAAGAAAAAAGAACCATTAAAATTTTACAATTGTGACAAACGCCAGGTCTCCAGAAGTGCACGTTGGCAATTGATGAAAGCAATTCCAGATGAACGAAACAAGGAAGCAGTGGAAGAGTGGAGGACCTGCTCTCGCCATCTTCGAGGGAGATGGAATCGATCGGACGGAAGGAGATGGAAAAATCAATATGCGAGCCTTCAAGGGCTGTAGGTGGGTTGGCCAACTCTGTACGCCTGGAGATAAACAGAACGATGGTGATGGAGACACGCTGATGATAGACAGCTATTGCTCCAAGTTTAAATTATTAATTTTTTTTCATTTTAAATCATCCATGTTACTCAACTTTTTTTTTTAAATTTGTGAATACTTTCTAGTAATTTTGGAGATTGTGACTGATCTTAAAATGGAATTCTGATTTGAGAATCAGCAATAATGTTTAGAAATATTGAAATTATAAGGAGATAGTTATTGGAAAGTCCAAATGATTAAATAGGATGTTTTGAAGTAACTGTTTTGAATTAAAAATTATATTTTTATAATTATTTAAAATTTACAAATAATAATAATTTTTTTACAAAATATTATTGATATAGTTTATCTAATCTGTCATCTGTCTGTTTATTTGATGTAATGAATAGGCCCCATTCCATTGTACACTTAATTTGTCAACGAGCAATTTAATGGCCGATGAAATAAACACCTGTTAGGCTTGAATTAAAAAAAAAACTGTTTCAAATAATTTAATTGCAAATTAGTTGAAAAGCATTTCCTTCGTTACACGTCATCAAGTGATGGATGAGTTGTTCCGGATTGGGGTCCATTACAATAAACACTAATTGTTTGATGACATTTACACATCGTGTATTATCATCATCATCATCATTAAATTATTAATTATTAATCAAATTAATAATAATATTAGTTTCTTAATATCATTACATTTTTATTTATGAATCAAATTAATATTAATATTATTTTATTACATAATTATCTATTAATCCGTGTATAAAAAGCCCAAAGCACCGACAAGAGTTGGTAGTCCAAATCATCTCAGTTATGCAAAAGATAATCAAATAAATAAATAAATAAATGACAAGAGTTGGAGAAAAGCAGTTCCTAGCAGGATGTGTGGGAGATGTGAACCTGGAATTGTCAATAAAGACTGCAGATCCTGGAGAAAAAGACCCCATTCTCCGAGAAGATTACCACCTGGTCTTTGGGCAATGGAAAACTTGGTCGGCAAATTTGCTCCATCCTGCTCATAACAACGCCAACAACGCCACCACCACTAACAACAACAACAACAACAACTGGAAATTGAATTGAAGTTTGTTGATGGGCAATAAACAGGCATCCGACAATATTTTCCAATTGCAAGTCACGATCTAAATCGATCTAAAGAATCAGCCAATAGTTAGGCACGAAATCCAGACCACGATCTAGTTTTTGGAGAAATGGAATTGGAAGCTAAAAAATGTTTTAAAAATGTTACAATAACTTTGAAAATGCTCCAATGCAAGCTTGCATAATTTAAATACAAATTCTGCACAAATTATTCTTTAAAAGTAAAGATAAAGTCCCCAGTCTCTTACAAATCGTATAATTTTTTTTTTATAAAAATTATTAATATTACTTCAAACTTCGAAAGCAAAGAAAACACACAATGCTCTTAAGACTGGAAGCCATAAAACATGAAAACAAGAGCATGGAAAATGAACATGAAAAGCGGATGGAAGCGTTGTTGTTGGAATCTTCAAAGGAGCGAAAGATGAAGAATTGTGCAGAACTTTAATTTGGTTTCCTCTGAATCAAAAGGATGGGTAATCAAGAATAATACATTTGTTTAACAGTTTATTGAAATAAATAAGAATTAACTTTAACTCTTACATTTATCTAGATTTTACGTTATAACACAATGAAATAAATTTATAACTTCAATTTTACTTTTATAGCATTTCTTAGAAAGAATTTATTTTGTTGATCAACGTTCATTTCTAATAAATTGATAAATTAGTTATGATGGGATGATGTTATTGTTTTCATTTTAAAGTTATTACTGTTATTATTTATTAAACTAATCTGCAAGAACAATCAGTCCAAACTTAAAATTCCAAGCACGAAACGTAATAATATTATTAATAATTTTTCCAAATTACGAATTTATTCGAGGCCATCGATAAACAATTTCCATTTTATGTTTAAAAATCTTCCGTGACAGTGCATGCCCCTCAGATGGAAAAAAATTGTTTCGAAAAAATAGGAATGGAAAACTTTTTTTTTTAAATAATTGAAATATTCCATTTCACTTTGATGCTTCTCAGATTTGCAACGGCAATAATTGCGGTTCTTCTGATGTTTTAGGTTGGTCATTTAAAAATATATTTAAAGTGAATATTTTCATTTATAAAAAGTAATGAACTACCTGCTAATTAAGCTATAAATTGATAAATAAAGATAAAGTACAAAGTATTTCGAATATCGTCATAATTTAAAGTTGAGTTTTTGTGGAGAATTAGGTATAAAATATTTTTATTTAGTCTTGTGAACTTTTTAAAAATTCTTAATCTTTGGTTCAAAATGTTTTTATTTTATTTCAAACGAAATCTAAATTTACAAGAATTCATTTTCTAAACATTCACTAACATCTGATTTATTGAAACTATTAACATTATGACAAGTTATTAAACGTTATTAAAACGTTATTTCAAAATATTCGCCATTTGCGATTTTTGTGATTCTTTTATATTATATGTGATTCTTAATTTATAATATTAAATTTATAAATAATAAGTAAAATATTTATTTTATCAGTATGATAGATCAGTAAACTTGCATTACTCTAGCGAATAACTGATGAATTTGAAAAATTGTAATTACAGCTTATTTCCAAAGCTACTTTTTGCCAAACACGTCTTTAAATGGGTGAATTTATTTGTCGAAAAGTTAAGTAGTTTTATGATTTCTATTTTATATTTGACAACCAAACGCAAATTTTTAAAATTTGACAAGTAGTGAGGGCATCATTTGTCTTGAGCTTGACTATTGGGTCCTTTCTTCACACCAAATCCATGAACCACGTTGACGAACCTACGGTTGAACTGGGACCTCTTTTTAGCTCTTCCAGTCAACTTCTTGACCTTCTCGGCCTTCTCAACCTGAGGAGTTTGACCCTTGACTTTACCTGCCCTAGCAAGAGATCCATGGACTTTACCTCCTAGAAGTCCCATATGAACGACCACTGTGCCATGTTCAGGAACGTGCTGCGATAAGAGCATGTCGTCTTCCAGAGGACGACCCGAGCAAGAGAAAGTAGCATCTTCTCCAAATCTCTTCTTCAGATTTCCAACAGTTTCCTTGCCAGACAAGACGTATACAAACGGATGATTGCATTGCACGAAGATTTGCATTTCGATTTTCAGAAAGATTCCGATATGAAGCTGTTGTTTAAACTGTAGTATGATAAATTAAACTAAAGTTGGAGCTCTCGAGTTACAAATCCTTTGAAAAGACTGCAAATATAAATTTTAAAATTATTAATTTTACTTACTTTGCTGCATTAAATTCATAATTTAATCAATAAATTTTTGATTAATTTTCTCAATAAATAGTACAAATATTCTTTGCAAAGCAAAGTGAAAGAAATTTAAAAAAAAAATGTTAAAATGATCTAAAACTTCAATAAAACACCTTAGTTTGATATATCGAAAAATGTAGAATTAGATAGAAATTCATTATTTTATTCATTTCCAAGACTGGATTTTCCCATAAAGGTTAGTTCTTGAAAAAAACTTTTCATATTATATGGATAATTGTCCAGCAGAATATGTAAATAGGTTAATGATTAACACTCACCACAGCTTTAATTAACAATATTTTTAAGTGCTAAAGTACTATAAATTAGTAAATTAATTAGCATCAGGAACGTCATTTGGGAGACAAGAGGGGAAACCTTCGACTTTAGGGTAGACGCAAAAAGGTCATCTCGTGCGAATGTTTGCCCTCTCTCTTGAAAAATACTTAAATGACGCATCTGGTTAGAGTCTATTAAAAATTGTATTAATGTAGGCTTTAACTCATGTTGTCTTCCATTAAAAAAAAAACAACATAAAATGACACCCATGCACTTTGGCCGAATGGGTCCCTTCCTGCAAGCGGCGGTAATAACAACCTTCGTTATGTGTTCGTGTTCGCAACTCAACCTGCACTGATAAGGCTATATAAATGGTGAATCGATTAAGAAGTGCCTTAGTCCAAATCATCTCAGTTATGCAAAGGACTATAATTAAATATCCGATCCGGATGCATAAGGCACTCAAAAATGAGCTAAATGCAAAGACACCAGAACATAAATTTGATACAATTAAAATTTAAGGCAGACAAAACTATTTTATTGACCATCAAACTTAACGAACTAAGCAAGAACTTTTGATGGCGAACAATATTCTTTCCAAAGAAATCTAAAAAACAATTGTTTTTTTTAGTAATTGTTCCTTAAACAAATAATCTTATTAAGCAAATTCCAAAACTTGAAAATATACATCGTCAATTTCTTCTCCTTTCAACATTTTGATCAAATCTTCCGTCATATTTTCATGGCGTTCCGAGAGAAATAAGAAGGGACTACAAAATAGTAATTGCGATTAAAATTTGAAACAATGTATTATTTAAAAATGATATCTCTAAATAAACAAATAATCTTACCATTTCGACAATGTGGTATGAAACCACCACGGCAATTCACCACATTTTGACGGTGTTCTAAGTCTGCTGCTGAGGAATTTGTTGACGAAACAACTGCTGTTCCTAAATATTCTTCCACCCCACCCTTCTGAATTCTTATCGTTCTAAATGTAAAAGACAATTTAATGTTTTGATTAGTTAATAAATAAAATTTTCAACCCAGAACTTACCTTCGTAAGACCTTTGAAAATATTGTAAATCTTCGATTGCAAATAGAGGCCTTTGAGCAATTCGTCGTAAACAAAAAACTTTTCGAATGTAAAATCGTATTCGTTCTCAAGGTCATGAGACTCTTCCAGGTCATTTAGAGCATCAACATCGGTTGATAACTTATTACTTTTTACGTCGTTGCTGTGATATTTGTCAACGAGCCTCATCAATTGTTCTGGGTAACTGCAGCACTAAAATTTTAAAATTAAATTATTCCCAATAAACAATATAATTAATGATATTGTTTAAAATAACATACATCTAAAAACTCAATGTCACCAAGATCAATTTCTTTGCAGATCACAGAACACACCCCGATTATTTCGCTTGGGTCTTGAGTTGCCCCATTCTAAAATAGCATTAAAATTCATATTAATTACAAGGAATGCAGTGAAATTATAAATTAATGATATATATATTTTTTTTAATTGAGAAACAATTTAATGTATTTAAAACGCAATGTTAGTAGCTCATACCAGTCCTTCGAGAAAATCCTTGGCACGCTGTGTTTCATCTTCCTCGTTTTCGGTTGTCGAGAAATATTTGTAGAGGCAGTGAATTTGGAGATGTTTGATGCCAATTTTTAGGACGCATTTTACATAATCTTTGTCATAAACGTTCTGCAACATAATTTAATTATAAAGTCATATAATTTTTAATATGGGTACACTTCTGCATCTAGTCGAGACTATTTGCAATACTCAGTTTGACAACTAAAGCAAAGAGCATTACGAATAATGTTAATTGCTTGAAATGACATAAATTAAATATTTAATAACATTTAAAAAATTTCAAACTGAAACTTAAATTACCCCGTCAAGTTTCCTGAATAATTTTAGGGTATCCTTCAAACTGTCATCGTTTGATTCAAGCTTTAATTTTCCAAATATGTTTGAAGCTGGTATTTGTCAATAGATTTTTTTTAATAATTGAATTTAAATTAATTTTTAAGATTCAAAGAAATCAAATTATTTTGATGTTTTGTGTTTTCGATAATAATACGATATTATTATTATTATATTATTATTATTATTATTATTATATTATTATTATTATTATTATTATTATTATCGTTATTATTATTATTATTATTATTTATTATTATTATTATTATTATTATATTATTATTATTATTATTATTATTATTATTATTATTATTATTATTATTATTATATTATTATATTATTATTATTATTCTTATTATTCTTATTATTATTATTATTCTTATTATTATTATTCTTATTATTATTATTATTATTATTATTATTATTATTATTATTATTCTATTATTATTATTATTATTATTATTATTATTATTATTATTATTATTATTATTATTATTATTATTATTATTATTATTAATTATTATTATTACATTGTTTGAATAACCAGGAAGTGATTCGTTTGGTTCGCGGTTGTTTGCCTTTAGGGATGTTCTTGATATTGGAAAGAAACACAAATGCTTTGAAAACTGAAATTTAAAAAAATCAATTTACGTAACATATCAGTTTAATTAATATGAAATGTATCAAATAATATCAGATACCATTGATATCTTGTTTGATCTCTGTGTTGATTAATTGTCTATGTCTACTCAAAGACACCTTGAGAAATTTTAAGGCGCGACAAATATTTGGTACACTCTTATTTGCTATTATGTGAGAAATGTATCTGTTGATGTGAAAACAATTGCTATAATGGATGAGTATTTAAACATTTCAGTCACATTTTAAGGACCTCAATGCGTTGAAGCGTCGATGATTAGATGTCAACAATATGCCACTTGAGTGCTCAATTAATTGAAGATATGTTGAGTCCATAATACGGCATGGCGCTAACTTATGTTCCAACTCCTACAAAAAAAATAATAAATAAATAATAACATTATCATGATAGTTTTGTAAGTGGATGGATGTTAATGTTATTATAATTTTAAATTACTTACCAAACAACAAAAGATGTAATGAAATGGATCAATACATTTGGCGATCAGAAATTCATTAGAACCTTTTGAACGCGAACCTTCAAAAAGTCGTATTTATAGATTATTATATAATAATAATATATAATAATATAATAGTTATATAATAGTAATAATTATATAATAGAAATAATTAAATTGTTTAAATAGAACATACTCGATAGAGGATGTTTGTCTTCATTGGAATACAGCAAGTCATCGATTTCAAAAACGTTTTTGTCTGTTGTCTTCGGCAAGAGGGAACTGAAATTAAGTTAATTCAAAATAAGGATGAATATAATCAATGATTATTACTTAATATATGAACGTCGTTGTAAATAAATAAATGCTCGTTCGTTTACAACCCAGGCGTAAAAAGTGGTACAAAATAAAAGCACCAACCTTAAAACTGCTGATGTTTCCTTAAATTTTTCAAAGACTTCGTTCGGCAGCTGATTGAAATGTTGATAGGTTAGATAGGTTGGTGGTTGAACAGATTGGATAGGTTAGTGATTAAATCAATTAGAAATGTTAATTAGTAAACAGGTTAGCGATTAAATAAATTACATAGTTTAGGAAGGTTAACCACTAGATTGTCGAGTTAATAAATATTCATGAAATACAACCTGTTGCCTTTTCTCGAGACTCCTTTTCAGGGCATTCAACGTATCGATCAGAGAGGATGCTAATGACAAATTTTAACAGTTAATGTATTTGTATGTTATTAAAAATAAAATAACGCTAAAATAAATTAGGCCCGATAACAAATGCATCACAACTTATAAGTGCTCGTCTAATTAACTAAGCCGATGACGTCATTTTACTTGTGCAGTGCGTTGTAATTAAGAATTCGTAATAAATTAAAATTACCGTCAGGTTTCGAATCCTTCTGTTTTTTGTCAACGTCCCTCTGTTTCATGAACTTAGTAGCCGTCATATCCGATTATTTGGTCGCTAAGATGTTAACCAGGAGAAATTTCTAACAAACGAAGCTGTAAAGAGGTTTGTGCGCAGAAGAAAGTTCGATTGTTTCGAGGTCGTGCTTGTACGAAGTTTTAAATGACGAATTATTGGCGTCATAAAACTGTAATTTTAAAATTTGTTTTAAAAATTAGCCGTTGAACGTTGTAACTGTTATGTTATAAGTTACGTAATGCGTGACAAAATTAGAGCGAATATTTGAATTTTGACAATTTCCAAATTCCTCGTACATATTCATGTTCTTACACCAAAATCTGACAAAAAACAAAATTGCAAAGTTCTGTCATTTGAAACTAGCGTATCTAAATGTAACATTGCTTTCTTATGAAGCAAGGACATTTTTAAGAAGGAAACATATTCAGTTAATATTATTAGCCATAGCAACTATAACTCAGAACTCTATTCAATCCAACTTTGTGTTGAGTGAGAGTCTTTTACCAATCGATTCTTATTTCGTGGTCTCGGTTAATTTTCCGCTTTGATTTCTCTCTTGCTTTGGATCGATCCTGTTACGCTGTTGTTTGAAATCAAGAGACTTGTTTATCACTTTCGCCAGATTATTTTATTCATTTTTTTTTAATTTGAAATTTTGTTGAAAAAACTTCCTTCATTATTGGGAAACAGAATTCCTCCATTCATTACAAATGGTGACCCATTTAGGACGATATGCAGCAAAAATTTCTGATTTAGTAATGCCACAAACCAATTTAAAATTAGAAATTTATTTTTTTATTCCTATCCACGTAATAGAAGTGTAGCCGGCCCATATAGTTGATTTTGCAAATCCTATACGCAGGCGATTGCTTTTGAAAAATTTCAAGCTGAATTTCTGACAGCCGCCATTGATGGATCGTCTGCGTGGATCTGAAAAACGAAGGAAGGAGAGAATTGATCCATCAAAAGAAATTTCACAACTTTGAAAGCTGTCACAGCCCGCTCTTTTGAATCGCAAAGTCTTTGTGTTAGATCTGTCTTCATCGCCACTTGAATGCTTCCGTCCGGGGTCGTACGTGTCACACGCACACACACACACACACCACACACACACACACACACACACACACACACACACACACACACACACACACACACACACACACACACACACACACACACACACACACACACACCACACACACACACACACACACACACACGCACGCACGCACGCACACACACACACACACGCACGCACGCACGCACGCACACACACAAAATTTTCGTTAATAAAAGTAGACATTTGTGTTTGTTTAAATATTTGATGAATTAACTAACGCTTTAATTATATTGGGTACTGAACTGTTATTTTGATATCGAATAATTTTATTGAATATTCGTCATCGTAATCATAAGCCATAAAAGTAATCTATGATTTTTGATTTCTGTTTGTTTTACAAATAGTATCCTAGGGCCAACGTTTCGACCTTTTCTGCATTCCAATTCGTCTCGCTCGACTGAACAGACGTAGGATCGGAGAAGGGTACGTGCCTGCTAAATTCTACAAAATGTTTTAATAAAACGTACAAAAACCCGCCTTTTAATTAACTGTTGTCATGGGAGCATTGAAAGAGAGCTTCCAATATGGATTCCAATATCGAGTAGCATGTTTTTTTTTGTGGATTTTTTTTCAAGTTAAAAATTCAATAAACGTTGTGTAAACTTTGAAATGAATTGCAACAATGGAAAGGAAATATACAATTCCGAGAAAGAAAACCATGACTTTATACGAAGCTTTTCTGGATCATAATCATAATCACCACGAAATCGGAGACGGTTATTCGAGACATCGACATGTATCGAAATCATACATCGGTCAACAATGTCTTCTTGGAAAACGATGACTTCGATTGTGACGTAACATCCGAGATGGATGACGACGGAGACACGTGATTGAGTTTCAAAGTGTTTGATTGGCTGTCGAGGAGCGATGCCATGGACTCCACGTCCGTGCTCCTGGAAAAATCCATGTTTGGAGGCGAGTCCATGCTGGCATCATTAACGTTGGAATAAAAAATGTCTGCTGTCGGGTTTTCCGACATCGGTCTGAAGGTCTTAAACTTGGGGATGGAGAACCCGTGATGCATGGTTTTAGGCAGAGTGGTAGAGCTGGAGAGATAGGAAAGTTCGGGAAATTCGTCAACTGGAGCAGATGGATTGCTGGGGTCTTGAAGACACCACGTGACATTC
This sequence comes from Whitmania pigra, assembly GCA_021613335.1. NCBI lineage: Eukaryota > Metazoa > Annelida > Clitellata > Hirudinida > Haemopidae > Whitmania > Whitmania pigra. Next base: position 299,631 of record JAJTWR010000416.1, on the reverse strand, counting down.
TTCTGGTGTCTCTTTTCGCCTTGTGGCCTTAAGGTGTGGTAAGGATTGGAACCGACCAACGAGGAAACCGGCATTCTTTGGTGCTGCTGTTGCTGGTGGCAAAGTTGGTTGGATTGATGGGAGTACTGAAGCACCTGTTGAGACATGTCGTGCTGGAATTTTTCACCGGAAGAGATTGAAGAAGGTGGAAAAAACATTTTGTGTTCTATGTTGTCCTTTGCCTGGAATCGATCAAGTTGCTTCTGGACTGATACTTGCCGATAATTCGCCTCAGAGTCAGAGACACTTTGATTGATGAGGGGCTTGATTTCTGCTTTATTCGCTAGGTGGAACGTTCCGGAACTCTGGCGACTGAAATTATCGACGAGATTGTGGGTCTCCATCGATGGTGTGTCCATGTTTTCTTGAACGAGGACCGAATGGCGCTGTTTCTGCTTCAACGTTCGCTTCCTTCTTTGGAATAATTAGAAATTATTAGAAATTATTAGAAATTATTTGTCGTCGATAATTTATTAAATTTTCTTTTATTATTATTCCTATTGTTGTTGATGTTTTTGAGTTAAAAATCAAGATGTTGTTTGTATGTGTTATATACATTGTGGCAGTAATGATTTTTTAAAGAAATAAATAATAAACATTCAGGCATTGTCATGTTCAATCGTCAGCATTTAGCCAGTTATCCGTTGGGAATCTGCGCTAGAGACTATTCAGACTATAAGACTCATTCATTTTTGCGAATATTCCGTAGCTTATTTACAATTGATTATCAATTAATTGATTGATTATCATGCAATTTATTATCATCACCTTTTTAGTCGGAAGAAAACGTAAATGGCAGGAGCCAGTAGAATCATGAGCGTCACTCCACTGATGATGATGATGAGCAGGAATGCTGGATTATAATGGAAGAATTTCTAGTAAATGTGGATTTTATAAATCAAAATAATTCATTCCTAGTTTGGAATTAAAAAATAAAATTGTTCAAATTGTTCGAATATATCCTCATGCTGACTTGAGTGTGATGTTACGTATAAAAATAAAAGTGAAGCAATATTAATAATAAAAATATTATTATTATAAAATATTATAATAATTATACACCCACGGCCCCGAAAAGGGAGAGGGGCAAGTACCCAGGGGCAGGGGCGCAACCAGCGAAAAATGCTGGGGGGGGGCTCAAGTTTAGAAAAGCCCGACGCAGTCGAAAAATTTTTGAAACTGTTCAAATCAATACTACTAATTTTAATTAATAAAGAATTAAAGATAGAACTGATTATTATTATAAGTTTTTATTTATAAGTCTGCAGTCTTTTTTTGTATCTTTAATAATTTATTAATGAGCTTGACTATCTTCTGTTTCAAAGTTTCAAGCCAGTTAAAGCAACTGTAAAAAAAAAGTTTATGATATGTTTAAAATTGTAATATGATATGATTGATATCCTAAACATTTCACCTAATCTAAATTATGTATAAAATTAAGATCCTAAACAGTTTAAAACAATTTTGAAATGTTGTAGTCTAAATTACATTTTGATGTGTTTACAGTTACAAAATAATTTTTCGATCAATCTGTGAAAATCTGTTCACCATTTTATTTACTGGAAGAAGTGCAGTAGTTGTTTTGTTCACAGATATTCTCAATAAACTTTGCAAACGACAGGCAGACATAGTCGTCCCGAGATGACTTTTAATAAGGCGAAGTTTAGAAAATGCCCTTTCTGCATCTGATGACGTAAATGTCTGAGTAAGAGCAACATCGAGCATATGCAACTCGGGCTGAATGCTTGTGGCACAGAAAAGATCTTGTAGTTCGATACACGCATTGGGGTCAGACTGATCAGCACGTAAACTTGTCGATGTGAATTGGAGCTGTCTTTGCACAGTTTCAGCGTCTTTTCCATGAAGGTTACAGAATTCCGAAAGCTCGGGAGTCATTGTGCCATTCTGCAAAGCATCAAGAGCAGCCAAGGCAGGGTTGTCAAAACGACATTATCTGATCATCAGATAACCAGCGAAAAATGCTGAGGGGGGAGCTCAAGTTTAGACAAGGGACGAAAGCCCGACGCTGTTTAAATCAAAACTACCAATTATAATTAATAAAGAATTAAAAATAGAACAGATTATTATTATTATGAGTTTGACTATCTTCTGTCTACAGTCTTATTTTGTATCTTTAATAATTTATTAATGAGTTTGACTATCTTCTGTCTCAAAGTTTCAAACCAGTTAAATCCCCTTACCCCCCCCCCCCCCCACCAAAAAAAAACTGATCGGATTTGGAAAAATTGCAGGGTCTCTCCTATTAGGCCTGGGGGGGGCGCAAGCCCCCCCCTGCCCCCCCCTAGTTGCGCCACTGCCCAGGGGTCCAGAATTATTTTGGACCAAACCGGGTTTTAAAATATTTAATTAATACAATACTGATCCTTGTCTTCTTTTCCATGACGGTAGCATGGGGATTTTTATTAACTATTATTAGTACGTCTAATATAATAACAACAATAATTCATAAATTAGGCAAATTTTTAGGAAATATCGCAAAAACACGTACAAAAACCTCGGCAACCTCACTGAATTTTCTTTTAAATTATTGATTGTATTCAATAAGAAAACCCATTATTTCTTCAAGATGTTTTGAGATATGTCAAAATGCTTTTGAGAAACTTTAATCGAAATTTGTTTTTAACAGACGATTTCAAACTTAAATGTTTTTATTATGAAACCATTATTATAGTGTAACAATATAATTGTTCTAAAATGAATAATTCCGCGGTTCAGACGAACTGGTTTGAAGCAAAGTTCATCAAGTTCTGGGTTATTGAACAATTTACTAGCACAATTCTGATAATCATGCTTTTGGTGCTACATAAATGAACGTTATTAATACAACACATCTGTTATATAAATGAACATTATTGATATTAACTTACCTGTTATGTAAATGAACTTTATTAATAAAACACATCTACTAAATAAATGAACATCATTAACAATAGCACGTCTGCTTACAAACTCCTTTTCAAATATCGCTATTACTAGAGTGGAATAGGAATGTATTGTTCGTGCTGAAATTCTTGAAATAAAAAATTATATTTTTTGAAAACAAACTTTTTCTAACTATTTAAACGTTGAACGACAATGCAATAAGTAATTATTATAAATCATTTGCTTAATAATTAAATAAACTATTAAAATTTCATTGCAGGGAGGGTTTAATGTGTTGTTGTTCCAGTTTGTTATTCTTCTAATGCTGCTGTGGCCATTGACGATCTATGAGATCGGTTTGCCCACAGTCGAAGGATTAGATAGGAAAGTTAGCAGATACATCAGAACATGGCTTGGGCTACCTCCAGGGATGTCATTTGTTGCCCTCTACAGTTAGAGCTCGAGGTTAAAGGTTACCTCTTCGTTTGGTGGAGGAGTATGAGGTATCTAAAATAAGAACGCTGGGGTTGTTGAATAACTGGACATCAGGATCCGCAAAGTTAGACCACTGCTTAGACCTAAAAGGAAGTTCTGATCACAGGACGAAATCGATAAGTCGGTTGCGGAACTAACGTTCGGGGAAGCGCGAGGTCCTATTCGGGCTATTGGGGGGAACCTAGCGAAATGATCCTGAGTCAAGCCTTGCGGTTAGGGCAAGGCTTATTATTCAGGAGAGAACAGGGGAAATGGAAAAAGATCGAGTCATTAAGGCAGTGCAACAGGCACAGCGTGGGAGGACGTGGTTCAGAGTTCCATCTATTTGAACAAGATATGGAGGATGTCTCCGTATCGTTTGGCCTTTCTGATAAGATCGATTTATGTCCAACTTCCTCCTAAAGACAATTTGCGAAGATTGGGCTTGACGGAAACCTGTAAATCTGAGCTCTGAAGCGGTTTTCGCGACACTTCCTCATATGCTCTCAAATTGCGAATATGCCCTCGGCAATGGTCGGTACACGTGGCGACACAATAAGGTCCTAAAGGAAGTAGTTGAAGCTACCAAAACGGCGGTGGCCAAAGCAAATTCTGGCAAGATTGCATTACAGCGGAAGGTGTACTTCTTGCGAGAGGGCTTTTCACTACCCTGTAAGAAAAATAGACTCCCTCCGAGGAGAGACATTCGTGGGAAGATAGGATCGAAGCAAGTAATGTGCTGAAAGCGGAGAAATACTCTGAGCTAACGAAAGATCTAGAGGTGAGCGGGTTTCGGGTAACGCTAATGCCCACTGAAGTTGGAGCGAGAGGTTTGGTTGGTAAGTCAGCCTACACGTTCTTCACTCAAATAGGTTTATAGAGTCGGGAAAGATCTAGGGCTATGATAAAAATGTCGGAGGCTGCAGAGGCAGCATCGAGTTAGATTTGGGAGATGAGAGGTCGTAAGCGTTGCTAAGAAAAGAGATCTCGGTTTGGTTTTTGAGATGATGGCGCGCGCATTCGCAAATGGCGTAAAAACGCGATTGAGCCTTTGATATAATACATGCGCGCAGCAATATATGTGAGCGTAAATTTCTAAGTGACGTCGGCCGCTCATTACATAAGAAATTACAACGCTCAGTTTGCGTTATATGGGATCAATGCGCAAAGGTTGTGGTGAATCTCATCGATAACCATATAACGTGCGGTGCGTTACGATGAAGTCGGATAGGTAG